>CM064352.1:1000100-1037835 GCA_032595735.1 Pelochelys cantorii | reverse complement strand
GGGGGTTGGGTCCATGGTGTCCTCAGGAGGCACCACCGGTGTGAATGAGGAAGGGCTCTCTCCTCTGTCTCTGACTCATAGGGTTGCCAGGTGTCCGATTTTTGCCTGGATAGTCCGGGAATTGCGTCTTCTGGCCAGTAAAAAAAATCAGAAAATACCGGACATGCTTTTTGTTTGCTCAACAAGTTTGGTTGTCCCCCCCCACCTTTTTTTTTCCTCAACCAATTCCCCACCCCCCACCATGTTCGGGATTTTTTGTGAAGGTATCTGGCAACCCTGTCTCTGAGTAGTTGCAGTCGTCCCATCGTGGAGCAGTCTGATGATGGAAATGAATTTCTGTGGACACACAGAACCTACACAGCACCTTCCACAGAGCAACACGATTGATGGAGTCAAAGGCCTTGGTAAGATAGATGAATGCCACAGACAATGTTTCCAGAAGCTGTATACAACAGCAACAAATGTGCAATGTCAGGACGATATCAGTCGTGCCTTGTGTTGGCCTGAAGCCACGGTGACAAAGTGGGGATTGTATTCACTTTGTTGTGTTGCAAATGAGTTTTACTGCCCTATAATAACCCCATGGGTATGCCTCAGTTTCCCGGGGTACGGCGCTAATACCTAGATGGTGATGAGGAGCCCAGGAGGGGATGTAGCCAGGTAACACCTTTCTGCCTGGGAAGGAGAACAAAGGGCAGAGGAGGGGGTTGGGGCCAGGCTGCTGTGTGTGTGGCAGAGTTATTCTTGGGGGCTTTGGGGTAAAGGGAGTGTCTCAGGGCACTGGGCCCAAGATGGATTGTACTGACCACTTCTGAGTTTCTGTGCTGACAAGTCTGTTGTGCGCTGCCCACACTTTGGTGACAGTTGTTCCTTAGCAAAGTGGGGAAGGTAGTTTATTAGAATCTGGGTCAGGATCTTCCCCAGCATCAGGGAAAGGCCCACCGCTCTGCAGTGCCTGCACAAAGATTTGTGCCCTTTTTCAAATATGGTAACAATGTTGGTGTTCATGGAGTCCTAGAATCCTAGGGCTGGAAGAGATCTCAGGAGGTCATCAGGTCCAACCCCCTGCCCAAGGCAGGACCAATCCAAACTAAATCAACCCAGCCAGGGCTTTGTCAAGCTGAGACTTAAACACCTCTAGGGATGGAGATTCCACCACCTCCCTAGGTAACCCATTCCATTGCTTCACCACCCTCCTAGTGAAATAGTTTTTCCTAATATCCAACCTAGACCACCCCCACTGTAACTTGACACCATTGCTCCTTGTTCTGCCATCTGTCACCACTGGGAACAGCCTCTTTCTATCCTCTTTGGAACCTCTCTTCGTGTAGTTGGAGGCTGCTCTCAAATCCCCTCCCTATTTCTTCTCTTCTGCAGACCAAATAAGCCCAAATCCCTTAGCCTCTCCTCATAGGTCATGTGCTCCAGACCCCTAATCATTTTGGTTGCCCTCCACTGGACCCTCTCCAATGCGTCCACATCCTTTTTATAGTGGGGGGCCCAGAACTAGACTCAGTATTCCGGAGGTGGCCTCACCAGAGCCGAATAAAGGGGATTAATCACTTCTCTAGATTTGTGTTCCTAAAGTCAGGTGGATTTCTTCTCAATGAGCAGGTTTGGCAAGGACTTGGCAAAGTTTGTACTGAAACATTGTCCCACCAGCTTTAAATAACCTCAGTGGGGATGCTGTCTGGGGGTGCTGTCCTGTGATTTTTTTTCTTCTTCAGTGATGGCACGCTGGACTTCTTCAGAAGTTGGAGGACCAGCAAGGTGTTCCATTGCTGGGTGGTGTGGAGTGGACACGATGGTATTTCAGAGGCTGTGATTTAGTAGGCTCTCAAAGTGCCCCTTCCAGCATTGTTTAATGGCCTCATTGTACTTGAAGAGGGTAGAGCCATCCTGGGAATGTAAAACCGTTGGGCCTTTGGAGCTTGGCCCATGGATAGCTTGTATTACTTGAGAGAAGCTTCTCATGTCACGAAACCCTGGATCTCAGAGGGTCCTTCTCTTGCCACCACTTATTTATGAAGTCACAAAGCCCCCTCTGGACTTTGCCCAGGTGATAAGGCTTATGTTAAGGTTGGAGAGAAGAATCATTTTGCCAGTTACAGGATGCAGTTCTGTTCTGTTGAATTAATGCTAGGATCGCCTCATTGTTTTTGCCAAACCAGTCTTGGTGCTGAGTAGTGGAACATCCTGTAGTTTCCACACATGCACTGTGAATGGTATTTCTAAATTGATAACATCGTTGACATTCAAGAGCGCTGGTGCCAGGCAAGTCAGAGTTACTCAGACAGGGTGTTAGCCAATGCCCAGGTGCCAGCTAATGGTCGGGTGAGGCAAGGTGTATGCCACCCAGTAACAACGCTAGGCAGCCAGGACAGGCGGGGGTTCTTTTGTTTGTGTTCAGTTCAGGTACAGCAGCACGGGTTCAAGTCAGAAACTTGACACGCACTTACTTATTTGTAGGAGAAAGAAAGGAAAGAAAACTTGGTTCAATATATATAGCGAATGAGGGCACAAACTTATTTTTCCTATAATTTAGGCAGCAGTCCGAAAAGCAAACAGGGCGGTGATTTGATTGACAGGACAATGATTTCTCGGGGCTTTAAAAATGGCCGCCCAATCTGTGAATGAAGCAAAATGGCTGCTGCACCTTTGATTGACAGGCTAATGATTTTTCTGCGGTCTGATTGGATAATTGCTGACCGCAGGTCTCCAATGAAACAAAATGGCCACTCGTGGTGCTTCAGTTAAAGAGAAAGTTTTCTTAAGTATGATTGACAGCCTAACAAGATACCGGAGTTTACATAGAAGGGAACGGCTGCTCAAGGTTTCTAATAGAAGTTAAGTGTTTATTGCAATTTACAGGTAGATACAAAGACTCCCTGCGGTTTGATTGACAAGTTAATTGGGTTTTCACAGTTTATAGCTAAATCACATTACCAAAGGCAGTTTACAATAGAAATGAAACAGTTTGACTTAAGAAACTATAATAGAGTAACTAAACTTATACAATAGTAACAATTAAAGTGTACACATAAAGAAACACATTGCAGGTGTAATTCTCACCCCTGCGTTCCAGACTTGGCATGGCCAGCGTCTTTCTCTCAATCCCTCGGGAAGAAGTAGGGCGAGGTTGGGCGTCCCACGGACCTCGGGAGTCAAATCAATACCTGCCAGCAGGTGTAGATGATTGGAGCTCAAATAGGGTGGGCTACTAAACCCCTCTTTATAATCCTTGGGTCACGTAGGCTTCTTCCTGGTCTCAAGTGGCCAATTAGGAAAAATTGCTTTGAACGCCAAGTTTCCCCCGAAGGGTGCAAAGCATAATTCACACCTGGGAAAATGCAGACAATGGGCACTTCTAGTATGTGATGGGCGAAGATTCCTCTCCTGGGACAGTGCAGGCGTGTCAATTACTGGTACTAGCCATCAGGGCGACGGGAGGCCCCCGGTTGTCAGCTAGCCCATTTACTGTCTAGTTTCTGTTTATGGTAGAGTCAGGGACAGGCAGCACACCTGCATTCCCAGGGCATCAAAGGCTGGCTGCCTTTTTCTTGCTCTCTGGGCGGAGGGGGGGAAACAAGATGGGGTTCATGTCTGGCTACACAGGGGTTGCTGGAACATCTCACAGCTGGCTTGGCCTTGAAGTGCTTAGATATTACACTGCTTTCACTTAGGCTTGGGCTATTTGCAGGGTGATGGAGAGAGCTGCATAATTGACCTTACCGATCGACAGTCTGTTCAGCAATGATCTGTACCTCTCATGGTTCATGTCATACAGATGTCGGCATAGTCTGAAGCTCTGACTATAACATGGCCAAGGACATGCCAGTGTTTGAAGACCACCTGAGGCTTCCTTGGTCCAGTTTGTTACTTTGCCTGATGATGGTGTTTGTGAGGAGCTGGCCATGCTTCACACTGTTGTGGAGGAGAATAACACTGGGGTAGACATTTCCCACCCGTTCTTTGCCCATCATGCCACTCCAGACTGGGGAGCCCTGTCCCACTCTGGCATTGAAATCTCCAGGAAGATGAGTTTGCCTGCCCTAGGCATGGCTGCAGTCCTCACATCAAGTGTTTATAAAACTGCTCCTTGTTGCCTTCATCATCCTCAAGTCTTGGGGCATGTGCACTGATCACTGCGGCATTGTCATGATCAGAAGGAGTGCTGAATAGCACCCAGTGACTAAGGGGTTAATTCAGGTACTTAGCAAAGATGTTGGCTGGGGGAGGGGTTGGGCAATCAGCCAATAACAATAGAGGTAGGAATTTCAAACTTGAAGAGAGGGGTTTTTCTCTTTTTTTTTTTCTGAGATCAGAGCAGTTTCTCCCAGGTCTTGAGGGAGATGGGAGGCACTTTCTGTCTCCAAGAACGGACTTCTTGAAATGTGTAAGTGGTAGGGCTGTCAAGCGATTAAAAAAATTAATCACGATTAATTGTGCGATTAACAGCACAATTAATTGCACAATTAATCACGATTAATTTTTTTAAACAATAATAAGACTCCGGGCTCCATGCAGTGTTGCCCTTTAGAAACACCACCATGGCATTTCAAAGGGGCAGCGTTGCACAGCTGATCCCAGGCTCCATTCACGCTGCCCCTTTGAAATGCTGTGGCAGCATTTCAAAGGGGCAGCACTGCACGGAGCCTGGGGTCAGCTGAGGATTGCAGCTGACCCCGGCTTCGCTTTGTGCTGCCCCTTTGAAACGCCACAGCAGTGTTTCAAAGGGCAGTGCTGCATTTAAATGCCTGCGATTAACCCACATTAAAAAAATTAATACATCAATTCTGCCCTGCATTAATCACAGGTGTTAATCTGCATTAATTGACAGCCCTAGTAATTAGGGAAAAGTTTAGATAGTCCATCAGGGTTTATTGTTTTCCTTGTTTGGGGGTTTGAAAATCATGACTGAGCTGGCTAATTTTTTTTCTTTTTTGTAACTAAGGATTATAGCCCAGGGACTTTCCCTGAGTATATATATCAAATTGTGGCTATTTTCCACCTAGCCAATTTACTATACTTGCAACAGTAGTGTTGTTTTGATAATAAAAGTTCTGACACAACAATTGGCCAATACTGGTTAATTAAAATAAAAAGAAAACGCTAAGTGCCTAGTTACAAGGGCAGAGTCCATGGTTGTCTGTGAATTCCCTCTGTTTTTCCCAACTCCAAGCAAAGCGGAGATTGGGGCGGGGGGAGAGCTTTACCTTAGGGAGGGGATTCCCAAATGATCCCTTCCCTGCTTTTCTTGGAATCACTTCGGTGGTGGCAGCGAAGAACCAGTCCTGTTTTTTTTTCTTTTTGGATCTCAGGGGACTGAAATTGAATGTTTGTCTCTGGGAATCAGAGACAGGTTTGGCAGAGGTTATTCTGCTAGCCGGCCCCCCAGCTGTGCATGCATACTGTCAGGTTGGTGGATTGAACTGTGACAGGCATATTGGTTGTTCCAGAGCTGGAGCTGAAGAGTCGTGAGATACTCATTGATCCCCACGCGGAGCTCCAGCAGCTGACTGGCGAGCCTATGTTTGATGGCAAAGCCAATCCCATGGAATTGTAGGAAAGCAAAGCCATCTGAAAAGAGACAGAAGGTGTCAACACCCGTATCTTCTTTTCATTGGCCCTCATCAGCTAAGTGATTCCCATTGAGAGCTGCAGTGTCAGAACTGTGTCTTGCCAGATCTCTAGCAATTAGATTAATAGAATCATAGAATCCTAGGGCTAGAAGAGACCTCTGGAGTCACTGAGTCCAATCCCTGCCCAAAGCAGGACCAATCCCAACTCAATCAGCCCAGCCAGGGTTTTGTCAAGCCAGGACTTAAAAATGTCTTGTGCTGGAGATTCCATCACCTCCCTAGGGAACCCGTTCCATAAACCATTATGGCTGTTCTCCATTCTGGGCATTCGCTGTGCTGAGAGTCCATAAGGGTGTGGGCATTCCAGGTGGCAAAATTCAGTGTCTCAGTCGTGATGTGGGATGGTTGGGACACTATCAACCTAACATTTTGTGAAGGTGCAAACAGCTCTTTGTGTAGATTCCTGTGTTAGGAAGGTGTCAGCCGATGGTCAGGGCAGTGCATGTGTGTGTATTATACACCCGAGACTTCAGCTGCTAGGACTGGGGTCCCTTAGCAGCGGGCAACCTGGAGGAGGTTGACAGGCACCCCAAGAAGTTTACAGGGAGAGCTTATTACACCTCAGATTTTGACTGCTAGGATACACGATCCCTTTGCAGCGGGCAGCCTGGGGAGGCTGAGAGATGCCCCAACGGATCTGTCCCCTGGAAGCGACATGATCCAACGCTCAAGCTCTCCCTATATCTGTCCCTTATGACCGGCTGGAGTTCTTTTAAAATTGTACTTGGTTCTGTTACAGCAACTGAAGGAGTCAGGTCACAGCTTAAACAGTTACTATTTTATTGTTACAGGGTAAACTTAGCTGTTAAATGCTACTACTGTGTTACAGATAACACAGCCACTACAAAGGACAGGACAGAAATTACACTAATAAGTCACTTACAGGTACCATGAAACCCTTTTGGTTCTCTGAGCTCTTATTAAATGCATGCAAAATAGACACCTAGCAGGTATATATTCTCACCCCTGCGTTCCAGACTTGGCGTGGCCAGCGTCTTTCTCTCAATCCCTCGGGAAGAAGTAGGGCGAGGTTGGGCATCCCACAGACCTCGGGAGACAACCAATACCTGCCAGCAGGTGTAGATGATTGGAGCTCAAATGGGGTGGGCTACTAAACCCCTCTTTATACCCCTTGGGTCACGTAGGCTTCTTCCTGGTTTCAAGTGGCCAATTAGGAAAAATGGCTTTGAACGCCAAGTTTCCCCCGAAGGGTGCAAAGCATAATTCACACCTGGGAAAATGCAGACAATGGGCACCTCTGGTATGTGATGGGCGAAGATTCCTCTCCTGGGACAGTGCAGGCGTGTCAATTACTGGTACTAGCCATCAGGGCGTCAGGAGGCCCCGGGTCGTCAGCTAGCCCATTTACTGTCTGGTTTCTGTTTATGGTAGAGTCAGGGACAGGCAGCACACCTGCATTCCCAGGGCATCAAAGGCTGACTGCCTTTCTCTTGCTCTCTGGAGGGGGGGGGGGGGAACAAGATGGGGTTCATGTCTGGCTACAGAAGGGTACTATCTATTGACTTTGATTCTTATCTGCTTCGTTTTAACTACCTGATCTTCAGGTGCTCACTGATTCCCAGTTCTGCCTTCCTGTTTTTCCCTTTGATATTTCCATATCCTCTGCTCCTTGTTTCCGCCCCCTCTCCTTTTTTTCCTTCCCTCCTCCCCTATTTATTTTGGGTCTGCACATCCTAAGCTCAAAAGTCCGGTCATCTGAAGAAGTGGGCTGTGCCCACGAAAGCTCATGATACCGTCTACATGTTTTGTTAGTCTATAAAGTGCTACCAGACCACTTGTTGTTTTTTAAGTTATATCTTGTTTAGGCCATGGAGTTGAGTGATCCTACTGGCTGCGACCATCCAGCTGGAAGAGTATGAGAGAGCCTTTAATCAGATCACCTTTTCTAGCCCCCTCCATGTTTTGGGTGAGCCAAGGAGATAGAACTCTTCCAACCCTCTGATTCTATGATTCTCAGGAGGTTACTGAGTCCAGGCCCCTACCCAAAGCAGAGCCAATCCCAACTCAATCATCCCAGCCAGGGTTTTGTCAAGCTGGGACTTAAACACCTCTAGGGATGGAGATTCCACCACTTCCCTAGGTAACCTGTTCCAGTACTTCACCACCCTCCTAGTGAAATAGTTTTTCCTCCTATCCAACCTAGACCTCCCCCACTGCCACTTGAGACCATTGCTCCTTGTTCTGCCATCCATCACTACTGAGAACAGCCTCGCTCCATCTTCTCTGGAACCTCCCTTCAAGAAGTTGAAGGCTGCTATCAAATTCCGCCTTACTCTTCTCTTCTGCAGACTAAATAAGCCCAAATCCCTCAGCCTCTCCTTGTAGGTCATGTGCTCCAGCCCCTAATAATTTTTGTTGCCCTCTGCTGGACTCTCTCCATGTGTCCAAATCCTTTCCATAATTGGGGGCCTGGAATTGGATGCAATACTACAGATGTGGCCTCACCAGTGCTGAATAAAGGGGAATAATCACTTCTCTAGATCTGCTGGCAATGCTCCTTCTAATGCTCCCTAATATTCCATTCGCCTTCTTGGCTACAAGAAGACTGGCCACCTCCACCATCAGAACAATTACTCCGGACATGACAGGTTAGGCATTTTAGAACTCACTTCTCAAATAATTAAATTTAAGCATAAGAGAAATGCGAGTTATGAAATGCATACGCCAGTCAACTGTTGATTCATATCCAGCTTTTCATCCACTATAACTCCCAGGTCCTTTTCTGCTGAACTGCTGCTTAGCCAGTCAGTGCCCAGCCTGTAACAATGCTTGGGATTCTTATGTCCCAAGTGCAGGACTCTGCACTTCTCCTTGATGAACCACATCAGATTTCTTTTGGACCAATCCTCCAATGTGTCTAGGTCACTCTGGACCCTATCCCTGCCCTCCAATGTATCTACCTCCCTCCCTAGCTTACTGTCATCCGCAAACTTGCTGAGGGTGCAATCCATCCCCTCATCCAGGTCATTAATAAACATGCTGAACAAAACCGGTCCTAGAACTGACCCTTGGGGCATCCTGCTTGATGTTGACTGCCAAACGGACCAGCCCAGAGCAGCCACCTTCCCAAGGCGTGACGTGGTAGGCCTGGCCAAGTTGCAGCGACCCCTGCCAGTGGTGTGACTGAGGGGGTGGGCAACTCCAGCCTGGCTGGGCCTGCTGTGCTGCAGGCTGCTCTGGAAGTGCAGGCCAAGCCTACCATGGATCGGGACTGCTCAGGCCGGGCCCACCACACCATGAGTGGGGAGCCGCTCCAGCCCTGGGCGGACTAGGAGGTGAGCCACTGTCAGATTGGTCCAGACCAGTGTTCCCTGTAAGCTGAGCACTTGGGCGGCCACCCAGGAGAGATTCAAATGCTGCCCAGCTGATTAGCAGAGCGCTCACAATGCCCACAGATGGTATTGGTGGTGCACACCTGCACATGCCTTGGTGCACATAGCAACATGTATTCCACACATTGGGGAACATTGGTCCAGACTTGTTTTTTAATCACTCATTTAACTCCATCACCCACCCAGCACTAGTTCTCACGGCTCATGTTAAAGACTGACCCACACTGTGTCTTGAATGACAGGGTGGGATTGCTCCATACACATCCAAGAGTCCAACTAGTTCTCCAGCAAGCTCAGGGAGACCAGAAGTGATGGTGCCGACATTTCTAAGGCTGTTGGGAACAGCCTGCCTGTTCCTCTGCCCAAACCTGCAGCTCATTTGCAAACTTCTCTGTTCTCCCTGCCTGTAATTCTTTGCTCCTAGAATTGGTCCAATGCCTGTGCCCTCTAAGGCCTTGGCCTCTGGGCAGCCTCCCGCCTGAACCCTGTCAGACACGAGCAGGTAGACGCAGGTCCAAGTGAATTAGGTGCCACCACAACTTTGTGAATTTGGCCTGGGTGACCCCTATTTTTCAGTCTCTCCCCCATATTTTCACCAACAAGGAATCACTGTTTCCTGTGGCTACATTGGCCTCGGCAGGGTGGTGGCTGCTCCACAAACCCTCACAGCACGGGATGTGGGCAGCATGCAGTGGGAGGATACTTGTCACCCTGACTGAGCCTCTGGGCTGCCCCCTTCTGCCTTGGGGCTGGGAGAGAAGTTAGTTCGTCAGGGGGCTCCGCAGCGCCATCAACTCTCACACATTGGTCGTGAGTCTCCATGTTTTGGTGTTTCCTTCAAGCCCAGTTCCTGGGGCCTTAGGATCATCTTGGCTGCCTTTAAAAGTGAAATCCAGCAGCTGCCCCTCGGGAATGCCCAGCCAGGGAGTTCACCGCTGTCATCCAGGCCTTGGTGCCACTGCTCTCGCAGTCCAAACCATCACCAGCTTATCCTGGCTCTCACCACGTCCACGTTTTGCACCCAGGTCTGTGAGGGGAGGGGCAGGGCTGAGCGGAGCAAGGTGTTCCTCTGCCTGTGGCCTCAGACCTTGGCCTCTGGTTGCATAACCCGCTCCCGGTCCCAGCATCTTGCGGTTATAGCTGCTAACGAGCACCAGGAGAAACGCAGTCGCTTAACTAAAGCTCCCCACGGTAGCCCAGAGAGCGCAGGGCTGTTCCATGGGGATGGGTCACGTCTCCTGCAGCAAGTCTCATTCCTCAGCCTTTTTGTGGGCTCAGCAGAACTCCCAGATACCACGTGGTGACCACAGGGGCTGCGGTAGGGACCTGTCCAATGGGCTGTCAGATTTCAGTGCTTCATTCCCTACCGCTTCTGCCAATGGCCAGCAGCTGGCAGCGGTGGCTAGTAGATGTCTTTGATTCAGTCTCATCCCAGAGACTAATGGGTGGGGGCTATTTGATGCGTAAAATAAATAGGGAGAGAATTTCCCTGCTGGGACTCTCACCTCCTCATCCCTGTTGGAAATGACCCCCGCCCGCCGATTGAATTAGCACTGAGCTCTCACTCCCATCTCTGCATCCCTGCCTTTTCTCTGCAACATCTGAGGCAGTGAGTTGTGTCTCACTAAAGCTTGTGCCTGCCCTAAGCCATGTGTTAGTCTGTGAAGTGCCACCGGGATCCTGGTTGGTTTTGCTGACACAGACTCACACGGCTGCCCCTCGAGACCTGTCCTGACACCCATGGGGCCTCTAGGTCAGCCCCAAGCTCTGCCCGGGACACAGCTCCTCGCCTGATGCCCCACATGTGGGGTGTGTGACAGTCTCCCTGCACCTTCTGCCTGCCTCGGCTCTATCACAGAGCCCTGCAGCCATGGGGGAAAGGCCTTGCTCTGTTGTGGCTGCAGGGCCAGGCGTGCGTTAGTGCCAGGCACGGAGAGGGGACTCAGGCTGCAATCACACGGTTAGCTCTCAGCTACTTCAACTGGCTCCCAGAGACCTGCCTCACTGGACAGGTCACAGAGGATTCTTTGGTCCAGCAGAGGGAAACTGTGTGGGCCCTCAGGGCTGAGCAGTCGGGGGAGGGAAATATCCAGGGAAGGTCTGTGGGAGAAGCCTGTCCAGGCTGGTGGGAGGGGGGGAAGATCAGCCAGGTTCATTTCATGGCCAAGAAGCCACAACAGCACTGCCAATTTCTAATTGCACAAAACCAAATGCTCCTGCCTGCCCGTTCCTCCAGGACCCGCCCACAGTCGGCCCTCCTCTGAGCCCCACCATTGCTTGCTCTGCCCACTCCCTCCAGACTTGCTCTCCCCTACCCCCACTTGCTTTCACTGGGCTGGGGCAGAGGGTGGGGGTGGGGGCTCTGGGCGGGGCCAGAAATGAGAGGGTTGGGGTGCAGGAAGGTTCCAGGATGGGGTAAGATATTGGAATGGGGCAGTGACGCTCTGGCTGGGGTTCATACTCTGGGATGAAGAGCTTGGGGGGGGGGCTGGTGGGGTCTCAATTTGAGGCATGAGGCTAGGGTGGGGGGCTCTAGGCTCCAGGAGAGACACTGGGTGCAGGAGGGGACTCCAGGCAGGGGCAGGGGTAGGGGTTTGGAGGTGCTGAGTCCCGGTGACACAGGGTGGGCAGGCAGGGAGGCTCCACACGGCCAGGGAGGCTCCACACACTCCCCAGTCACCTGCAGACACTGCCCCGGCAGCTCCTGTTGGTTGTGATTCCTGGCAATGCGAATTAGCCCAGCTACAGACAGGCGTGTCTCCTGGCTCAGTGACCCGATGCCCTGTCAGAAGCTGGGCTGGGGCAGTGGGGTCCAGGCACCAGCAGCCCTGAGGCAGCAGCAGGAGCAGGTGGACAGTGAGGCAGCAGTGGGTCTGGATGGTGATCGTGGCCCAGCAAAGGGGAGACAGGCTGGCTGGGGCTACAGGAGAGCAGGGCTGGGAGAGCAAGGGGGCAGGCTGGCTGAGGCAGCAAAGGGTTGGGGGCTGGAGGAGCAGTTGAGGGCTTTGGAGCTGGGTGGGGTGAGGGGTACAGAAAGCTTGTGGGTAGGAACAGGGCTTGGGGCTGGGAAGGGGAAGGTAGGGGGGATCGATAGGCAGTCAGGGAGATTGGGGAGGGGAAGAGGGAGGTGACAGAGGAGAACATGTCCCGGGGTGGAAGATTTGCTGGGGTCAAGGCACGTCCATCACAGTAACTAGCCCTCCTCAGCCCTCAGCCTTCTCTGCATGTGGCACAGCCCTCGCCCCCCACTTCACATGGCGCTCCCCCAGCCCCAGGGGCTTTCAAGGGCAGCTGGTGGAGGTAGACCTGGGTGTGGGTCTTTAGCACATTGTCACTACTAGATATGTAAATACCCCCTTGCTGCAGGGGTACAGTCCTGGCTCTTGAGGGGCTGGCTCCTGCCCTGCAATCTGGGGCATCTGTGGCTACATCTAGACTACACACCTTTTTTGAAAGAGGCTTTTTCGACTTTCGAAAAAGCCTCTTTCAAAAAAGAGTGTCTAGATTGCATTACGCGGCTCGAAAAATCGATCTGCTTTTTCAAAAAAGAGTGTCCAGACTACTGGATGCTCTTTCGAAAAAAGAAGGCACCTGGAACTGCTTCTGGCAGGGCATGGGGGCAGCCTTTACTTCCTGGTGCTGCTGCATGCGCTTTGCAGAGACGCACACTTAAAGGGATACCCCTGGACAGCCGTTGCGCTGCTCCTGCTTCTGGCTTGCCTACCTCCTAGAGGGAAAGCAAAGCTGCTGCAGTGCTTGCTCTGGTTGCCCTGCTTTCTTGGACACCACAGCAGTTTATTTTCTGGTTTGTTTTTCTGCTGTTCACTGTGTTTTTGGCCTTGGAGCCTGAGCTGCCATACTGCAGCTTCTGCTGCATTTTCATGAAATCTGTCATGAATCTCCTGCCGCATATGGACCCAGACCAGACCTACGAGACCTTTGTCTGGGATGCAGGAGC
The DNA here is from genome assembly GCA_032595735.1 of Pelochelys cantorii. Taxonomy (NCBI): domain Eukaryota; kingdom Metazoa; phylum Chordata; order Testudines; family Trionychidae; genus Pelochelys; species Pelochelys cantorii. Next base: position 1,024,882 of record CM064352.1, on the reverse strand, counting down.
TCTGTGCCTGGCTTGCCTCTGCTCTGCAACACCAGGACACCCACCTGCGGCCCACCATCCCCCTACAGAAGCGGGTCACAATTGCCCTTTGGAAGCTGGCCACCCCTGACAGCTACCGCTCCATGGGACACCAGTTTGGCATGGGGAGGTCTACCATTGGGGCCATTTTGATGGAGGTAAGTCACTTTTGGGGGACAGGCCCTGCTGAGTGCAGGGGTTGAGAAAGGGGGACTGCCAGGCAAGGCAAGAGGGAGTGGGGGATGGAGTGGCACTTGGAGGAGGTTCCTCGGCCAACCCTGCGCTGATGCGGGGGAGGGGGGCATCCTGACAAGAGGAGGGGGTGGGTCGGTTGGGGGGGGGTCAGGGGGTTCGTTTCCCAAGCTCTTAGGTAACCTGTCTAACTCCCTGGTTTCTGTCTGTCTGTTTGTCTCTTGCTGTAGGTGGTGAGGGCTATCAATGCGGAGCTGCTGAAGAGGCTTGTCCATCTTGGGGACCTGGACAACATCATTGCCGGGTTTGCTGCCCTTGGCTTCCTGAACTGCAGAGGCGCCCTCGATGGGACACACATCCCAATCCGCGCACCGCCCCATCAAGCAGCCCAATTTATAAACAGGAAGGGCTACTATTCGATGGTGCTGCAGGACCTGGTCGACCACTGGGGACATTTTATGGACATTTGTGTTGGGTGGTCGGGGCACAATTCCTATCTGTACCGCAGGTTGCAGACAGGAACATTTTTCCTCCAGCGGGGCCTCGCGCTCGGTGACGTGCAGATGACGGTGTGCATCGTGGCCGACCCGGCCTACCCCATGATGCCATGGCTCATGAAGCCCTACACCAGCCAGCTGGATGCGCGCAAGGAGCTTTTTAACACGCATCTTAGCCAGGTTCGCATCCAGGTGGAATGTGCGTTTGGACGTCTGAAAGGGAGGTTCCATTGTCTCCTAACATGCCTAGAGATGGGCGAACGCCACATCCTGGAGGTGGTGGCCGTATGTTGCACCCTTCATAACCTGGTGGAGAGGAAAGGGGAGGCCTTCCTGCTGGGGTTGGGGACAGGTGCTGATGCGAGGAGAGGCAATTTGAGCAGCCCCAGACGGCTGCCATCCGCCACGCTCACCAGTCTGGTGTCCAAATCCGAGAGGCCGTGAGGGAGAGATTCTCAGAAGGAACCCACTGACTCTCCCCAGGGCCTCCCCCATGGGGGGTTTGGCCTGGCCCACCCCTACCTGTCCCTCCACTACCCTTACCCTCTTCCCATAAAGAATATATACACACCTGGTTTTCTTTGTAAACAGACATTGGGGTTTTTTTTATTAGAAACACTATCAGTAAGGAAAATGTGCTAACTGTTTAAAAAAACTTTCTTTTTACTGTTCAATTGTTTATATACAAGGTAAATCTTTCTCTCAAAAGTAAAGATTTTGTTACATAACTGAAATGTCCTTTAACTGTGGTGGTAAGGGACTGAAAACCTGGAAGGGGGGGGGGGTCAAGTAGGCCGCTGCTTCCCTGATCGCAGGGTCGTGCCACCTTCTTGCATACTGGCACCACCAGAGCCTTGGGCTCGGGTGGAGCAAGAGCCAGTCTTGGCCTGGGCAGGAGCTGGGGGCAGCTGTTGGGCCTGTGAGGGCTCGGGAGCTGGGGGAGCAGGGAGGGCTGGGGGAGCAGGGTCCTGGCATGCAGGAGGAGCAGTGCCCGTGACAGGGGCAGGCAAGGCTAGGACCTCCCACATAGTGGCACAGATGGCAGTGCGCTGCTGGACCAGCTCATCCAGCTGCCTGTTGCATCACTCGGCCTCTGCCTCCATCCTCTGCTGAAGAGTCCTGTTGAGGTCCTGCAGGGCCACTATGTACTCTTTCAGGATGTCAATGTAAACACGCCAGTGCCTGTGGGTGCCACGTATCTGGGATGGTGGTGGGGTAGGTGTGGTGCTCCGCTCTTGGGTGGAAGGTCCGGCTGTGGAGGAAAAGAGGAGGAGACACTCAATGTGTGTGTGCACCCCCGCTGTCCCCGAGGGCATGCCGTCACTGTCAGGGGCTCTCCTTTGGACAGGAGACTCAGGGGTGTTACACGTGACACCGTGTGTGAGTTGGGCAGCAGCCTGAAAGCATCACAAGGGCCCCACAGTGGCAATGGGACTAGATGCCCCCCCCCCCCCACTGCCAACTCGCCCGTGTGCGGTGACCCCTCAAAGCACTCACCTGATGTTCATGGACACCTGGGAGGCCTCTGGGGTCTGGAGGACCGGCTCCTGGGAGAGGGTCCCAGCTGTCTCTTCTGCCTCCTCCTCCTCTGGGTGCAGCTCTCCCGTCCCTCCTTCATGGCCGTCATCCCTCAGGGGTTGGTCCACAATATGGTGGAGTAACCCGGACTCCACCACACGCAGTAGAGTCTGGGCTTCCCCACTGCCCAGCTTCTGCTCCAGGTCTGCATAATATGGGCAGCTCTGTGAGGCTGCCCCGGAGCGGGAGCTCTGGTCTCGGGCCTTGGCATACCCGTGCCACAGTTCTTTCACCTTGGCCCTCACTTGGTCCATGGTGCGGGCGTGATGCCCTGTCTTGGCCAGGCCCTGGGCCATGCGCCCAGTTATGTCCACATTCCTGTGGCGTGACTGCAGGGCCAACAGGGATTCTTCCTGGGCCCAGAACTCCAGGAGGTTTTTAATTTCTGGCCCTGACCAGGCTGGTGCCTGCCTTTTGGTGCCCCTGTGTGGGTTCTCCTCACTGTCCTGAGAAGGGTCAGGGGGCCCTTGAGGCTGGGACATGGCTACACGGGTGCTCTGGCTGGCTTCCTGACAGCAATGCCTGTCTGGGTGCCTGTGCCTTTAAGAGGCTGCGGACAGGAACCATAGTGGTGCTCAGCATGTAAAGGATGGACTGTCCACCAGGGCGTCTTCCTGGAGGCCTTTTTTGCCAAACGAACAGGCTCCCCGTATCCACACACACCTCTCTTTTCGACAGATCTCTGTTGAAAAAGGCATTATTCCTCATAAAACTAGGTTTACCACCAGCGACAAAACTGCTGTGTTCTTTCTATTTACTGTCGACAGACTGCAGCTGCAGTGTAGACGCAGGTACAGGTTTTTTTAAAAAAAGGCCATGTTTTTCGAAAAAAAACCCCTGTAGTCTAGACACACCCTATGTATGGAATAAATTTTGTGATGTGCACCAAGGCATGTGCGGAGGTGAGAGCTGAGGGGCTCTGCTAACCATCTAGGCAGCATTTGAAGCTCTCCTGCAGTGGCAGATATAGGGCAGGGTGAGCGGGGCGGCTGCTCCAGGCCCCGCACTTCAATAGGCCCTGGGCCCCGCAAAACACTCATCCGCCCCTGCTCTCCTTGGTGGCCATGCAAATATTCGGCTTACTGGGAACACGAGGACCCAGATCCTGTCCCTGTCTGATTCCCCCAGGGTCATGCAATAGCCAGAAAGTTCCCCACAATAGCAGGACCCTTCCCCCACTTACACCAGCCCCCTCCCCCAGAACCTCTCAAGGGTTCGTCATCCCTGGCACGGAATCCAGCTATCGAAGAGCTAAACGCATCAGCCTCTGTAGCTTGAGTGAAAGGATGGCAAATGCCTACTTGAGAGCTGTCTCCGACTTGTGTCTTCTGCATCAGGCACAGCAGGGATGATGTAACGCAATCAGCGGTTACACTCGGACTCAGGGCTTGCCTCAGGTCTGACTCCAGTTGCCATTTTATGTGGCAGAAAATGCAACACACTGTTGGCAACTCTTGTGATGTTACCACAAGCAGCCTGCTCTGTTGTTGTTTTTTAAGGCTCAGCCCCTGAAGTCCTGGGATGACATGAGGCTCTCAGAGTTGAGCTGTACCTGAAGGTTATGTAAGCAGCGCTACAGCAGGCAGTGGTGTGAAAAAGCACTTGGCTGCCAGGCCTGACCTCTCCTCCAGTGTGAGCACAGCTAGCAGGGCAAGAAAAAGGATACACTGGAACTGGAAAAAGTTCAGAAAAGGGCAACAAAAATGATGAGGGGTATGGAACAGCTTCCATAGAAGAGAGATGACTATAAGTGGGCCGTCTCAGCTTGGGAAAGAAACAACAAAGGGTCTATAAAATCAGGACCGGTGTGGAAAAGGAAAATAAGGCAGTGTTCTTGATTCCTTCTCATAACACAGAACTAGGGGCCACCCAATGAAATTACTAGGCATCATGTATAGAACAAACAAAGGGAAGGATTTGTTCACACAACACACATTCAAACTGTGGAACCCCCTGCAGAGGATGTTGGGAAATCCAAAACTATAAGACCATTCAAAACAGGGCTAGATACAGTCATGGAGGTTAGGTCTATCAATGGTTTTTAGCCAGGGATGGTGTTTCTAGCCTGTCTGCCAGATGCTCTGAATGGTTGATGGGGGATGGATCATTTGATGAGTTTCTCTTGGACAAGGCACTGGGCTAGAATGACCTTTGTTCTGACCCCGTCTGGTCACTCCAATGTTTTTAGGGGGCCAGAGAAATGGAAACCCGATCTTATGAGAGGAGACTCAAGAGCAGTGGCGGCGGGGAGAGACCTAACTGGGTTCAATTCTGAGCTTGACAAGTTTACAGAGGGGCTGGTTGATGAGGCTGCCCGCAATGGCCTGTAGCCGATCTGCAACTGCTAGTGGCAAATATCCCCAGGGGCCGGTGATGGGCCTCTCTGTGGGAAAGGCTCTGAGTTACTACAGAGAATTCTTTCCCAAGCATTTGGCTGGTGGGTCTTGCCGAAATACTCCTGGCCTAACTGAGCCCATACTGGGCTGTGGGAAGGAATTTTCACATGCATATATTTGCAGAGCCCTTGGCTGATGGGTGCTGGGGACGGTTGCCTTCCTCTGCAGCATGGAGCCTTGGTCACTGGCTGGGTTCAACCAGTGCAAATGGTGGTTTCTCCATAACCTGACGTCTTTGCTTCAGGATGTAAAGACTTCAGTAATCAGCTAGTGATGGCAGGTCTGTGACAAGAGTGGGTGGGTGAGGTTCTGTGGCCTGCAATGTGCAGGAGGTCAGACCAGGTGATTATGATGATCCCTTCTGCCCTTAAAGGCTTAGTCCATGAGACCTGTCTTTTGGCTTTCTCTTGGACTCCTGCCCCCAGCTGTGAGCCATGGCTGTGAACCCTGGTCTCTGTGCCACTGCTCTTACTACCAGGCCTGGCTGCTAAGCTGTGAGTCCAAGAGGGCTTTGTTTGGGGAGGTGGTGGTGTTATGCAAACAGAAAAACTCCTCCTCCTGTGCGTGTGGGCTGCATCTAAGCTAGGGGGCTATGCTGGCACAGCTATGTCAACGTTGGCTCTGAAGTGTAGACGCACCCTTGGCTTTCATGGAAAAAAGTGTGTGAAGGCCTCAGTGTACAGAGAAAAGGCTGAAATCAGGCCCCAAGTATGTCCTTAAGGCTCAGAGACAAAGGCACATAAAAAGCCCCCAGTTGGAATATTGATTTATTTCGCTTTCATCTCGTTATTATGGCCAGTCTTGTGAGATTTTGGTTTAATTTGGCTCCTTTGAGGTTGGTCCACCTGAGGCTGGCCATGCTCCGCAGACCACAAATGGTGTTGATGTAGCATCTGTTGAAGGCTAAGTTTTATTTTTCCCGTTCCAGGAAGCAGCCAGCAGGAGACTACAGAGTTAGTAGAAGGTGGGATAAAATCTGGCTGAGACAAGTGGCCCGGAGACACAATATTTGTATTCCTAGGTAAGTAACAGGCTTCTTTATACACCAGTGGCTGCATCTAGACTGGCATGATTTCGCGCAAATACGTTTAACGGAAAAGTTTTTCCGTTAAAAGTATTTGCACAAGAGAGCATCTATACTGGCATGTGCTGTTGCACAAAAGATTTGCTTTTGTGCAAAAGCATCCGTGCCCAGTATAGACGCTTTCTTGCGCAAGAAATTAACGTTCCTGTCTACACTGGCCCTCTTGCGCAAGTATTGTTGTGCAAGAGGGCTTATGCCCGAGCAGGAACATCAAAGTATTTGTGCAAGAAGCACTGATTTTGTACATTACAAAGTCAGTGTTGCGCAAATTCTCGTGGCCAGTGTAGACAGGCAGCAAGTTTTTGCGCAAAAGCAGGCACTTTTGCGCAAAATCTTGCCAGTCTAGACGCACCCCAGTATGTACAAACAAGTGTCTGGCCACTTCACAACAGGGATGCTGATGTTTGACAGACGTACCAGGCATTTGGGTTTTCCTGAACATGACTTCCTGTTGGTCCTCCAATCTCCATCCAGGCAGATACCTGAAATCTGGAAAACTTCCCTGAGAATCTACAACCGTGTTCATGGGAGTTGTGGGAAAAGGACTGCCAAGAACTACTGGCCATGTTGGACCTCGGGGCTGTAGAAGAATCCCCTAGTGCAGCGTTTCTCACACTTGGGGTCCTACCACAACTGGGGGTAGCAAGGCGCATGCAGAAGGGTTGCTCATATGGTCACCATACATTTGGGTTTTCCCAGCCATGACCTCTTCTTTAGTCCTCAGGTCTTTGCCCAGGTGGACTTTGGAAATACGAAGAAATGTCCGCGATTTCTCCCTGATATCAGAGCTGGGTGGCTGGAGTGGCAGCGGCTCTCAGCCACCCAGCCTGGAGAGCATTGCTACTGCCAGCAGCGGCTCAGAAGGAAGAATGGCAATACCATAGCTTGCTACACTTCCTTCTGTGCTGCTGGTGGCACTGACTTTACAGCTGGGCTCCTGTTCTCTCCAGCCACCCGGCTTGGAAGGTAGAGATGCCACCAGCAGCGGCACAGAGGGCAGATTGGCAATACCATGCTACTCCACCCTTCCTTCAAAAAGTTCTCACCAAACTAAGTGATGGGCAATAAAATGACAAATGAAATTTAATGTTGGTAAACGTAAAGTAATGCACATTGGAAAAAATAATCCCAACTATACATACAATATGATGGGGACTAATGTCGCTGTAACCACTCCAGAGAGAGATCTTAAAGTCATTGTGGCTAGTTCTCTGAAAACATCCACTCAGTGTGCAGCGGCAGTCAGAAAAGCAAATGGAATGTTAGGAGTCAGACTCTGTCTTCTTCTCTATCCCTTTTTTAATATCTTCTTGCCTCTCTATAAATCCATGGTACGCCCACATCTTGAATACTGCACAGAGGTGTGGTCACCTCATCTCAAAAAAGATATATTGGCATTGGAAAAGTTTCAGAAAAGGGCAACAAAAATGATTAGGGATTTGGAACAGGTCCCATATGAAGAGAGATTAAAGAGACTGGGATTTTTCGACTTAGAAAAGAGGACACTAAGGGGGGGATATGATAGAGGTCTATAAAATCATGACTGGTATGGAAAAATTGAGTTAGGAAAAGTTATTTACTTGTACCTATCACACAAGAACTAGGGATCACCAAATGAAATTAATAGATAGCTGGTTTAAAACAAACAAAAGGAAGTTTTTCTTCATGCAGCGCACCATCAACCTGTGGAACTCCATGCCAGAGGATATTGTGAAGACCAGGAGTTTAACAGGGTTCAAAAAAGAGCTAGATAAATTCATGGAGGTTAGGTCCATTACTGGCTATTAGCCAGGATGGGTAAGATATGGTGTCCCTAGCTTCTGTTTGCCAGAGGCTGGAAATGGATGACAGGGGAGAGATCACTTGATGATTCCCTGTTCTGTTCATTCCCTCTGGGGCATCTGACATTGGCCACTGTCGGTAGACATGGTACTGGGCTAGATGGACCTTTGGTCTGACCCAGTCTGGCAGTTTTTATGTTCTTCCGTGCTGCTGCTGGCAGCAGGGCTGCCATCCAAGCTGGGCACTGTGCCAGAGGTCACGGCCCTACAGCCACCCAGCTCGGAAGGCAGCCCCACCACTAGCAGCAGCGCAGAAGGTAAGATGGCAACACCATACCATGCCTCTCTCCCTTCTGCGCTGCTGCTGGTGAAGACTTGGACTTCTGAGCTGAGTGTCCTGGCAGCAACCACCTCTCTCTAGTTGCTCAGTGTGGAAAGCAGAGCTGCCCCCAGCTGTGGCACAGAAGGAAGGGTGGCAGGAGCAGAGTTTACTACCCTCCCTTCTGCACCACTAGTGGTGGCCGGCTGGTGGTGGCCACACTTTCTTGCTGCCCACCTTAGAAGTTAGAGCTGCCAGCAGCAGCAGCAAGGGTTGGGATACCACACCCTGCCTCCCTTCATTCTGTGCTGCTGCTGCTGGCGGCAGGTTGCCATCCAGGTTGGGCTTCTGACCACTTGCCACCCCCTAGCCCACCCCTTAGAAGGCAGTGGCGCCATCAGCCGTGGCACAGAAGGAAAGCAGGCAATACCATGCCAAGCCACCTTCCTTCTATGCTGCTCCTGGTGGCAGCACTGGCTTTCCAGCTGCCCAGCTTGGAAGGCAGAGCCGGTACCAGCAATGGCGCAGAAGGAAGAGGAGTGGCAAGACGGTTCAACGCCATCCTTCCTTTTGTGCTGCTGCTGGCACTGGCACTGCCTTCTGAGGTAGGCACCTGGCCAGTGGTGCCCACTCTCTGGCAGTGGTGCAGAAGGAAGCTTGGAAATACCACACCATGCTGCCCTTCCCTCTGCAGCACGGTTAGTAGCAGCACTGACTACTGAGCAGGGCGGCCAGAGAGTAGTGGCTGCTGGCGGGACACCCAGCTCAGAAGACAGTGCCCACTGCCAGCAGTGGGAACAGTGGCAATACCATAACATGGCCACTTCCTTCTGTGCTGCTCCTGGCAGTGACCCTGCCTTCCAAACTGGCAGCCCAGACAGTGGCCGCTGCTCTCCAGGCACTGAGCTTGGAAGGCCAGGAAAAATACGAGACATTTTTTTAATATTTCCAAGATCCAGCCAGAGGGGGATTTGAGGACCAAAGCAGAGATCATGTCAGGGAAAACCTGGATGGCTAGTGACCCTACTCACGACCCCCCTACACTGGTCTTGCTACCCCCTTTTGGGTTGGGAACTCCAGTTGGAGAGAGGGAGAGGCTGCACTTGGGGATTCCCCGGTGACCCTGAGGTCCAACATGGCGAAAAGTTTCTGACCGACCATTTCCCACAACTTCCACTGAATAGCTTGGGCCCTACTAAATTCACCATGCATTCTCGTCAATTTCACAGTCAGAGGTTTTCAGATTGGTCAATTCCTCAATTTCAGAGGTGAACATGTAAAACTTCATGGTGTTTTAACTGGTGGGTCCTGACTCAAAATAATGGGATCATGGGGGTGGGGGGTAGGTTTGCAATATTGTCCTGGTGGGGCAGAGGAGTAACAAAGGGGGGGGCAGGGAGGGGCAGTTGCCCCCAGGTGCCACGCTAGGGGGGCGCCGGGCTGGGTGGGAGCGGAGTGCACGGTGTGGCTTAGATCAGTGAGCCGGCAGCTGGGCCACGTGCTGCCGCCCAGAACACACTGGGAGCAGAGGCAGCCAGCAGGAGCAGCCTCTTTTAAATGTAAGATTAACTTACCCAACCAGTTCCTCCAGTGCCTGGCTCTGCAGGAGGGAGATTTGGGGGGGGGGGGGGAGCCTTGTGTTGCTTGGCCCTTCCCAGATCAGCTCAACCCTCACCCTACCTTCTCCCCATTCATCTTTCAACACATAAGGACCCCTCACCCACTCTCCTCTTCCTCCGTAATGGCCCCCATCCCAACACACTCTTGATCCTTCCAGTCCACCCCTCCAGCTAGTGGATTCCTCAACCCCTCCTTTCTCTTCCTTTTAACACCCCCAGCCCATGGCAATGTGCACTCCTAACCCTGCCCTTTCTCCACCCATTTCTCCACCCATAGGATCAAGGGCACCATTGTTTGAGGGGGGTAGGAGGGCAGTAGCCCCCCTCTTGAGTTTGAAACCCTGGATTTCATACATGAGGTATGCTTAAAGGCCATGTCCTAACTCCAGAGGTAGCTCTTAAATGCAACAGAGTTTGAGCTGACACAGCTTTGCCTTTGGGGCATGGACTTTATTATGCTTAAATCACCCCGCCCCTCTCTTTTTTATAACAAATGGCTGGGCATTCAAGCAATTGAAGTATCATTAGATCAGCATAAAAACATTGCTGCGTACTCCACTTAAAAGATGGGAGAAAGGGGCATCAAGGCTGTTCCCCACTCTGGCATGACAAATGCAGGAGCAGGGGCCCGCAAAAGCACCCCAAAACCTGAACTCTACAGGCTGTGGTACAAAAACTTCCCCCCAAAATCCTAATACCCAGATTTTGGGGAATATCCACTGCCACCACCCAAGTAGTCCAAGAAAAACAGGGATGAGATCACTTGGGAACCCTCCTCCCTAAAACCTCAGGAGTACCTCAAGCTCATTTTCCCCACAGAGCTTGAAAAAGAAAAGAGAAAAACAAGCTGCAGTCTGTGGTAGCTGACTCCCAGTCAGTCAGACAGACAGACAGAGCTTACAGATAAAACTAGGACACCAAATACCAGGTTAATTAGAAAAGAAAATAAACTTTTTATTATCAAAACAATACTACCGTTGCAAGCATAGTTAAGGTGGCTAGATGGTAAGGGCCACCAATTTGTATACTCAGAGAAAATTCCCTGGGTTAGAAAGCTTCATTACAAAAGAGGGAAAAAAAACTTTTAACAGCTCAGACATCAATTCCAAATTCCCAAACCATAACACAATAAAACCTGATGGGGTAACTAAACTTTGCCCTACTTACATATTGTGAAAAGACTTTTCTTGGAGAGCGAGATGGCCTCACATCTCCCCGTTACCTGGAAGAAACCGCTCTGCCTCAGACAGAGGAGGGAAAAGTTAAAAATTCCTTTGTCCCAGTTTGAAATCCCTACCTGCATTGTTATTGGCTGACCAAATACCTGGCTAGGTTAACCCCTTAGCCACCAGGCTGCTGGTCAGCCTTCATGGTTATGACAGGGGGAGAATAGGAATGAGTGTTATGCTTTTGGGATCTGCATTTGGACCACTGCTATTAAACATCTCCTCATAAATGTTCTTGAAAAAGGAGGGGGTAAATAGTGACCAATCCAAAGTAGGGATGTTAAATGCAGTTAATTGACTAGTCAAGTAGTCTATGGAATTTCCATCGACTACTCAACTAGTTGATAGGCACTTCCCCATTCCTCCTTTGAAATGTACAAGAGCCCAGCGGGGGGTCTTGTGCATTTCAAAGTAATGGAGCTTGGGGTCAGTGGGGGACTCTGAGTCCCCCGCTGACCCCGGGCTCCATGCCGTGCTGCATGCCATGCGGAGCCCGGGGTCATGCCGTGCGGAACCTGGGGTCAGCTGGGGAAATGTTGTGCGGAGCCCAGGATCAGCTGGGGAGTCCTCAGCTGACCCAGGGTTACACAGCTGCCCCTTTGAAACACACGGAGGTGGTGTTTCAAAGGGGCAGCTGTCGCACACTTAGAAAGGATGGGGGGGGGAAGGAGTACTTCAATCTCATAGAGGCAGCAAGGTGGGGGGGGGGGGGGAAATCAACTAGTTGACTAGTCAGCAGACTAGCCAATAAAGACTAGTCGACTATCCCATAAGTATTTGCTTAACATCCCTAATCCAAAGCCAGTAGGAAAGCGTTAAAAAGGGATCTCACAAAACTGGACGTTTGGGCAACACAAGGGCATATGCACCGTGTTCGCCAACACAACAACAAAAAAAGAGAGGAAGCGGCATATGAGGTGTGTTTGCATTCTTACTGGCTTGGACTCGAGTGCATGGAAGATGAGCGGGACTCTTGGCATAATCCTGATGTCAGTGGGGAGCTACAGCCAACCGACCCATCGGTGTTCAGTCCGTGTCTTGTAGCATAATGGCCATGTTGTGGAAAGGGTTGGAGAGGGAGGCAGGTACCGGAAGGTCTCATGCAGCTGTAGCATTTTCAGCAGTGATAGTTCTTCCGTGGGTTATTTGCTGTTCTTGCAGAGGCCTGCTGTAGGCAACTGGAGCCTCTCTGGAGCTCCAACTAGATGAGGAGCATGTGCCTGAAGTGAGTCTGAGTCACCTGTTGTTCCAGTTGACAGTGGAGCTGAGGAGCGCTCTCATGACGGTGTAGGAGCTGGTGTATGTTTTGTGAAATTATCTTCAGCCAGTGTCTGTGCAGCGAGGTGCCTCCTTGCGAGCAGAGAGATGCTTGTGATTTCCATGAGACGGATCCTGGGGAAGGCAGAGCTCTGCCCGTGGCTGGTAATTGTCTGGGATTGTCCTTTCCTCCCCATAAGTAGCTGCACGTGGGTCGCTGTCCTTGAAATACAGCGATGCGGAGGGAGGGAGGGACGGACGACAAACTACAGAGCATCTGTCTATGTAATCACTGGACATCATTACATTGTTCTCCAGTTGCTTGCTCAATCATCACTTCCCTCAGAGGACCAGAGTATTCTGGGTAGGGTGTGGGTATAGGGGACTGAGGGTGTGGTGAGGTGGAGATGGTCATAGTTTCTTATAAATGATGAGCATTTTAGGACCTGGATAAGCTGGAGAGGAATAAAGAAGGGGTCTCCAGTGAGCAGCAGTTAGGTGATGCACATGTTTATGTCTGTGTTTTGACCACTAATGCTGGTCAAGATTACAAGTGAGTTTACAAGTCTTCTCTCATTCTCTTTTCAGTTCTCAATGGGATTGGATTCATGAAAGAATGGCTGACTTGTGGCAGAGACTAAAGCCCTGAGCCCATCACTAGGGCTGGAAGCCAGCTAGCGCAATGCAGACTAAGAGCAAATGGAAATTTGCAGTTTTCCCTCAGTACTTAGCTTATTCTGACATAAGTGTGTAGCGTGGACATTATTCCAAAATAACTTTAAAAGATTCAAGGTATAACTGCCAAACTAACTACTTTGAAATAGAACATCCAGACTACAGGGAAGCCTTGAAATTAGTCTGAGGCAGGCTCCCCTAATGTTGACGTACCACATTGATTTAGAGTCCCAGGAAGCGCTGGGGAGTCATTACTTTGAATGACTCTGGGGAGTAGTTATTTCTAAATAAGAACAGCTGAGCATATATACTGAAGACATTTCAAAATAACAGTTTCTAAATGGGGGTTATTCCTCATCACAAACAGGAGTTGTTAGCCTGTTATTTCAAAATCATAACTCCTAACTGCCTAGTGTAAAAATGCCGCAACAGAGCAACAGTGACACTCGGTGGCCACTTTTGGCAATGCATGCACAATTCTGTAATGCAGCAACTCTGACATTTGGGGGGTGTCTAGACTACAAGGATTTTTCGAAAAAAGTAGCCTTTTTTCAAAAAATCTTTACCTGCTTCTAGACTGCCGCCGCGTTCTGTAAATCGAAAGAATGCAGCGGTTTTGTCGCCGATGGTAAACCTCATTTTACAAGGAATAACGCTATTTTTGACAGAGATCTGTCGAAAAAAGGGAAGTGTGGATGCGGGGAAGATTTTTTGTCAAAAATAAAGGCCTCCGGGAAGAAGCCTTGGTGGACACTCCTGCCAGACCTTTCATCTCTATTGTTCCTGCCTGTAGCCATCTTTTAAAGCCACAGGCACCCAGGAGTAGCATTGTGGCAGCAAGCCAGCTCCAAACAGGACCCTGACTACTGAGCTCTTCCTGGTAGGGCCACTGAGAGCCATGTCCCAGGGACAAGCCCCCCGAGACCCCCCTGGCCCCTCCAGGGACACACCCCTCAAGAAGCCAGGGCACCAAACACCAGGCACCTTCCTGGTCTGGCCCCAAGGTCAAAGCCCTCTTGGGGCTCTGGTCTGAGGAGGAGTCTCTTCAGGCACTGCCGTCCAAGAGGAGGAATGCGGACATTTACGCCAGAATGGCTGATGGCCTTGCGAAATAAAGTCACCACCCCTGCACACTGGAGCAGGTCAGGGCAAAGGTCAAGGAGCTGCGGCAGGGGTATGTTAGAGCCCGTGAGCGCAGCTCCCGCTCTGGGGAAGCACCACAGTATTGTGCCTATTATGAGGACCTGGACCAGATCCTGGGGGCAGGGGAACCCCTGCCTCCCGAGAGAGTTGTGGAGTCTGGGGTGGAGACCTCTGTGCAGCAGCAGCTGCAGCTCTAGGGTGAGACCCCAGAGGACCAGCAGCTCCAAGAGGAGGAGGAGAAGGAGGAGGACACCAGCAGGACCACTGTGACCCTGACCCTGGAGCCAGACACCCAGATGCAGGAGGCCTCCCAGACAACTTTGGACACCGGGGAGGGAACATCAGGTGAGTTTTGTGAGGGTCCAACACACACAGGGCAGGGGAGGCGGGAGCAAAGCGGATGGTGCAGTACTGTGACGTCATGCTGATCACAGCCTGGGGGGGGGGGCACACACATGGCCGACCTCAGGGAGGGCCGTCCTACCCCTGCACCCGCAGGGCTGCGAGGAACCACCTGCTCCTGCAGACACTGATGCCAGGTACAGGCATGGGTTGGGGACCCTGGGAATTGCCACACAGCTTCAGGCCTCTCGGCAACCTGCGGGAACTCTAACTGTGGCCTGACACTTGTCTGTGCTGCTTGGCCATGGGGTGGGGGTGGGGCAGGATGGTGGCCTGCACACTATCTGGGCTGCAGGGAGGCTGTGGCTGCTGCTCAGGGCACACCACGCCTTGCTGAGACCACATGAGCATCCGCTGACCCTAGAGGACAGGCACTGACTGCTGAGAAGGAGGGCATGCTCTCTCAGGGAAAGTGTGAGCGTGCATGAATAACGACTTTTCCCTCTTGTCCTCCACATCCGGACCAGCTGTCCGGGGGGGGGGCACCACCTCCCAGACGGCTGCATGGAACCCGTCGGCACTAGCGCACATATTTGGACCTGGTGCGCCAGCACATCTCAGTCCTGCAAGGGATGCAGGAGACATGTAACCAGAGGATGCAGGCAGAGGCACAGTGGCACAGTCGCTTGCTGGACGAGTTTGTGCAGCAGCGCACTGCTATTTGCACTGCTATCCGGGAGGCCATGGCCTTCCCCGGTCCTGTGTCTGTTCCTGCTCCTCCTGCTCAGCCTGCCCCCCCTGCCCCCTGCCCCCCCCTTCACCTCCTGCCATCCCAGACCCAGGTACAGCCGCACCTCCTGCCCAGCCCCTACTGTCCCAGCCCGCACGTGCAGCCATCTCTGAGCAAGCCTCCGCAGCCAAGGTGGCAGGGGCTCGTCATCCCGGTGGCACCCTCAGCCCTGAGCCTCCCTCCTCCCTTCCAGGTTGACATCCCCCTTCCCACCTGTGAGAGTCAGTAAGGGAAGCACTTTACTTTGTTAACAAACAATTTATTTTTCTGAACAAAAGAGTTTTATAGTTTTTGAAACAATCAACAGTGAAATAAACTGTCAACATGTTTTCAACAATACCTGTCTCTGTTCTCAGTGTGAATGTGTACAATGTGAATGTGGGGCCGGGAGGGGCTTTGGGCGGGGGGGAGGCACTGGGGGCATGGGGCAATCCCACATTTGGAAGGCCCTGGGGAAACTCATTGGGCTCCTTGGGAGAACTGTTCCCTCAGGGCTTCCCAAATGCGCAGTCCCAGCTGGTGGGCTTGTCGGATGGCAGCTGTCTGGGGCTGCTCAAAGTGCCTCCCCTCCACAGCAGCCCGTGTCCCCCATGCTGAGAGGAAGTCCTCCCTTTTCCTCTCCACTAGGTTGTGCACACAGCATGCAGCAACCTCATCAGGGATGTTGTGTTCCCCCACGTCCAGCCGAGTGAGAAGGCATATAAACCTGCCCTTCAGACGGCCAAAGGCACACTCCACCTCCAAGCGAGCCCGATTCAGGTGGGAGTTAAAGAGTTCCCTGCTCGCATCCAGGTGTCCAGTGAATGGCTTCATGAGCCAGGGCATAAGGGGGTACACTGTGTCAGCCATGATGTACGTAGGCATCTGCACATCCCTGACTGCATAGTTTCACTCCGGAAAGAATGACCCAGCCTGCAGCCTGCAGTACAGGTTTGAGTTCCGGAAGATGCGGGCATTGTGCGCCCAGCCTGACCACCCAACACAAATGTCTGTGAATTCTCCCCGGTGGTTGACCAGGGCCTGCAGCACCATAGAAAAGTAGCCCTTTCTGTTAATATACTGGGCTGCTCGACGGGGTGGTGCGCGGATCGGGATGCGTGTCCCGTCGAGTGCTCCACCGCAGTCCGGAAATCCTAGCCCTGCAAATCCGGCCATGATGGTATCCAGGTCTCCGAGGTGGACAGTCCTGTAAAGCAGCTCTGAATTGATGGCCATCACCACCTGCAGAAAGGGACAAATAGAAACACACATAACAAGACATTAGAGGAGTTGCATGAGCTGATGAGAGGTGCTTCCCCACCCCTCCCCTTCCAGACCCCAAGAGCCAACCCCCGCCCCCTGACCATGGCAGGGTGAAGCCAGGAGGACTTCTACCACTGCCACCCCCATTCCCTCTGCCCAGTCCTGACTGCCCCCCTTATCTGCCCCCCCAAGGGACTGTCCCCAGAGAGTGACTTACCTCCATCAAGATGGCCCCAAAAGTAGACCTCCCCATGCCAAACTGGTGTCCCACGGAGCAGTAGCTGTCGGGGTGGCCAGCTTCCAGAGGGCAATAGCGACCCGCTTCTCCAAGGGGATGGCGGGCCGCAAGGGAGGTGTCCTGGCATTGTAGGGCAGGGGCAAGCCAGGCACACAGCTCCTGGAAGGTGGACTTCCGCATCAGGAAGTTTCAGCTCCAAGCCTTGTCGTCCCAGTACTCCATAACAAGCCGGTCCCACCAGTCTGAACTGGTGTCCAGCCTCCAACTCGCCTCTGCAGGAATAAATTCGGTGGCAAGGGCAGTGGGGCTGCAGCCCGAGTGAGGGGCTCAAAGCTGGGCTCTGAATCCAGCTCTGCCACAAACATCATGATGGTCTAATGAAGATGCAGCATCACAGTGTAGGGCCATCACCTGCCCAAGGGCAGCTCAGGCGCCATGACCAAAAACACAGTGAAAAGCAGAAAAAAAACCCTGAAAATAAACTGCTGTGGTGTCTGAGGAAGCAGGGCAACCAGAGCAAGCACTGCAGCAGCTTTGCCTTCCCTCCAGGAGGTAGGCAAGCCAGAAGCAGGAGTAGAGCAACGACTGTCCAGGGGGATCCCTTTAAGCACGCGTCTCTGCAAAGGGCATGCAGCAGCACCTGGAAAGAAAGGCTGCCCCATGCCCTGCCAGAATCACTTCCCGGTGCCTTTTTTTCTTTCGAAAGAGCGTCCAGCAGTCTGGACACTCTTTTTCAAAAAAGCTGATCGATTTTTCGATCCACATCATGCTATCTAGATGCTCTTTTTCTACAGAGGCTTTTTCGAAGCATACTTTTGAAAAAGCCTCTGTTGAAAAAGGCGTGTAGTCTAGACGTACCCTTGGTGGCCATTTGCTGATAGACAGGTACAAATCTCTAAGGGTGTGTCTACACTGTACCGTTTTTCTGGAATAAGGGACGTTATTCTGGAGAACAACAGTAGCATCCACACAGCAATTGCGATATTTCAAAAGAAAATTGAAACAACGGAGGGCTTATTCCTCATGGAATGAGGTTTACCAATGTCAGAAAAACGCCTCTTCTGAAAAAGCTTTTTCAGCAGAGGGTGAGCGTGTGGACGCTTCACTGCTGCTATGTCAAAATAGCTCCTCATTCTAAAGTTATTCCTTTCCAGTGCATCCTGGGGTGCTAAATCGAGATAGAGCGTCCACACCACCAGGAAGCCTCAAAATTAGTCTGAGATAAGCTCCCCTAATGTGGATGTGCTATTTCCAAAATCAGCTTTTCCAGAAGATATCTTCCGGAATAGCTTTTTCTGAATGAAACTTGCAGTGTAGACATACCCTTAGGATATGTTTACACTGCATGCTTATTTCGAAAAGCACTTAGCTATTTCAAAATAGAGCATCCACACTGATTGGATGCAGAATTGCATTTAAGGCTACCCAGAACCACTTCAGGCAGGGCATCGGTTCAGCAATTACTTCTGGGAGCTGCTGCTTGAAGCTATCTGAGACCCTTTCGCCTGGGCAGGGCAGGCTGGTGGGCCCAAGTCCCACCCACCCTGGGAGAGGCCAAACAGCCAACATAGACACCCCAGGGATGGAGCTGGCTCCCACATTAGGAAGGCAGGATAAGGGACTCACTGAAGGCAGGGAGACAGAGTGGGATCTCCAGTGAACTCAGGGATAGGGCAGGGATTTGGCTGGGGAGCACAGGATGGTGGGCTTGATCCCACCCCCCTCTGCCCACACAGTCAGTGGCTGGGCAGACAACACCATCTGCCCCAGGGATGGACCTAGCTCCTGTGCTAGAAAAGCAGGAAAGCAGGATAAGGGACCCTCTGAAGGCAGCAAAGTGACCACCCGCCCTGTACAGCCATATCTCAGGTTCTTCTCCTTTCCCTACCTCCTGGAGGGACAGCAAAGCCTTTGCTCTGACTGCTGCGGTTGCTCTTGCGGACACCTCAGCTTGCCAGTCGTGGAGCTAGAGCTGCCTCTGGGCACTCGACGGCCCTTAGCAATCGTGCTGCAGTTTCTGCAGGCTGCCCTCCTGGCCCTGCAGGAACGCAACCACCAGCTGATTGTCTGGGAGCGCAGTTCTTCCAGCTGCACCATGCTGTGCACCACCACTTCTTGCTCTGGAGACTAGTTCTGACTGGTGGGACTGGCTCGACATGGAGCACTGGGATGACCAACAGTGGCTCCAGAATTTCTGGTCAGGGAGGTCAGGGAATAAACTGCCTGCCTCCAGCAGCTGTGCATTGTGGGGAATGTGACCTACACTCTGTTGCCGTGGCTCACGAAGCTTTACACCGGACACCTTGACCCTAGCAAGGAATGCTTCAATGCCCGGCTTGGCCGGGCCAGCCCCATAGTGGAGGGTGCCTTTGGGTGTCTCAAGGTGAGGTTAATATAAATAAATATAGGGAGATATACTTATCTCATAGAGCTGGAATAGACCTTGAGAGGTCATTGAGTCCAGTCCCCTACCCTCATGGCAGGACCAAGTACCATCCCTGACAGATATGCCCCAGATCCCTAAATGGTCCCTTTAGGGATTGAATTTACAACCCTGGGCTTAGCAAACCACTGCTCAAACCACTGAGCTATCCCTTCCCCCGTAGGTTGAGATGTCTCTTCACCCGGCTGGATATTGGGGAGCGGAACATTTCCCCAAGTGGTGGCCAGTGTTCTGTGCTCCACAATATTTGTGAGCCGAAGGGGGAGGTGTTCCTCCCGGGTGTGGGGGGGGGAGCAAAGGCAGGCCAGGTCAGCAGGGCCTTTGAACAACTGCGCACAGCTGCCATCCAGCAGGCTCATCAGGTGGGGGTGCACATCCGGAAGGCCCTGAGGGAGAGTTTCTCACAAGGACCCCAGTGACACTCTCCCCAGGGCCTCCCCATTAGGGGCCTGTGCCTTGTCCCTCTTTGCCTTTCCTCTCTTAACCCTCCCTCCCCCTCTCCCCTGCAGAGACAATAAAACTGACATTGTTTTTTGGAAACAATAAACTGGGTGTGTTTTTTATTTAAGGTCAAAGTAACTGGGGAGGGTCTGGGGAAAGAACCTGGGAGAGGAAAGCGGGTGGAGGGAGAACAGGGGGATGAGAACCTTCGAGGGTGAAGGAGGGGTAAGAAGAGGCTCAGGGCTGTACATGGTACAGTTAACTTGAAATAAGCTATTTTGAAATAGCATTGAGATAAGATACACAATTTGAGCTATACAAATTGAGTATCTTATTTCATCATTTGGCACTGTCTACATGATGCCAAATTTCAAAATAAAGTGCTATAACGAAATGTCCCTTTTGCCTCGTAGAACGATGTTTACAGGGACTTTGGAATAATGAACCCAAAAAAACAAGTTTGCTGTGAAGACGAGGGATAGATATTTTGGGATTCTTGGGTATCCAGAAATAGCATTGCAGCGTAGATGTAATGTTTGGCTACGTTCACACTGGGGAATTATTTTCAAATACTTTAACCCCCAAAATAACTTATTTTGAAATATCTTTCAAAATAGTGTGTTCCCACAACAGGAAATCATCAAAATTTGTGTGAGGCAGGACATGCTACTTTGACTCAAAGTATATCTACACTACACACTTATTTTGGCAGGTTTTATTCTGAAATAGCTTATTCTAAAACATCTATTTCGAAATAGCATGTCCCCATTACAGAGACGCCTTGAAATTACTCTGAGGCAGGCTTCCCTAAAGTGGATGTGCTCTGAGGCAGGCTTCCCTAAAATGGATGTGCTACCTTGATTTAGAACCCTAGGAAACCCTAGGGAGTAATTACTTTAATGGCCCTAGGAAGGAGCTATTTGTAAATAGCGACAGTGGAGCATACACAATATTGCTATTTAGAAATAGCAATTTCAACAATGGCATTATTCTGGAACAATCAACTCTCATTTCACAAAAAATAAGAAGCCTGTTATTCTGAAATAATTTCAAAATAACAGGCTTGCCTTACGGACGCTCACTTTACCACTTTTCTAAGATGATGTCGTATAGACGTGCGGTTAGAGCCCCAGGAAGCACTGGAGAGTAATTATTTTGAGTGACTGTGAGGAGTACTTACTTTGTTATGAAACACAACCCTTACATTTAAATTGAAATAAGAACATCTGAGCATATACACTGAATCCATTTCAAACAGGAAATGTTATTTGCATATAAAAAAGATTGTTATTAGGGTAGAAGTGCCCTATTCCGAAATAACTGCCCTTAGCAGAGAAACAGTGACACTCGGTGGTCATTGGAGGTAATGCAGATATAATTCTGTAGCGCATCAACAGTGACACTCGGTGGTCATTGGAGGTAATGCACGTATAATTCTGTAGCGCATCAACAGTGACACTCGGTGGTCATTGGAGGTAATGCACGTATAATTCTGTAGCGCATCAACAGTGACACTCGGTGGTCATTGGAGGTAATGCACGTATAATTCTGTAGCGCATCAACAGTGACACTCGGTGGTCATTGGAGGTAATGCATGAACAATTCTGTCATGGAAAAACGCGGTGGCCACCCAGGAATGGCCACCCACGGATATGCAAGTCTATAATGGAGCAACGCTGACACTGGGTGGCCACCCACGGATACGCATTCACAATTCTATAATGGAGGAACTCTGACATTCGGTGGCCATTTGCGGTATTGCAGGCACAATTCTGCAATGCAGCAACAATGACACTTGGTGGCGAGTGGCAGTAATGCAGGCACAATTCTATGTCAACACTGGGAAATGATTTTGAACTAACTGATTTTGACATAGTTACTTTGAGGCGATTCTTTCAAACTAGGAAGTCCCCACTACAGGGAAGCCTCAAAAATCATCTGAGGCAAGCTCCCTTGGTGAGGAAGTGCTACATGGAGTCAGGGTACATTTACACTGCGCACTTGTTTTAGAATAAGCTATTTTGGAATAATGCCTGCCAAAATATTGATTTTGAAATAGCACATCCCCAGTACAGGGAAGCCTGGAAATTACTCTGAGGCAGGCTTCCCTAATGTGTATGCACTACCTTGATTTAGAGCCCCAGGAAACACTGGGGAGTAATTACTTTGAATACCTCTGGGGAATAGTTATTTTGAAATAAGAACAGGCCAACTCACGTTCACTCAATTTCTCCTGTGTCTGTTGGGCCTCGGGTTTGGGCAAGAATAAGGGGTCTGGCTCTGGGAGAGATTTTTGAGGTGTGTGGGTTGGGGCAGGGTTTTGCGGTGTGGGAAGGGGTGAGGGGTTTTGTGTTTACCTCCACTGAGTCATGAAAGGGACTCGTACACCCTTCTGGCAGTGGCGAACGGGAGGGGTGGAGTTGACACCGAGGGTGTGGGCGGCATGTGGTGAGACCAATGCAGACGGGCCGTATGGACCGTGCCAGTTGCTTCTGTGAGCTGTGCATAGTGAAGGTGGGCAGGAAGCCTGTGTTAGTTCTACTGCGCTTCTGGTAACAGTGGCGGTGTCTCGGGCCCATGGGACATTTGAAATGGAATGGCTCCTAGGTAATTGCTACCTTTGTCCTTTACCAGTGGTGCTGCTGTGTGTGTGGGGGGGTTGCCTTTAGAACCGAGTGCTCTCCTAGCAGCTGCCGCTCCATACTTGGCCACCCACTGTCTAATTTGTGTCAGGATTGAGCTCTGAGACCTTTGTGTATGAAAATTAAGTACTGGGGGAGGCAGTGGAGCCTAGAGGCAATGGGGGGGGGGAAGCGAGCCTGTAAGGAAGCGGTGGCCAGTTCCCCACCTCACATCATCAAAGTACAAGTTCTCACAGTTTGCCATTTGCCCATCATGCTGGCTCTGGGGGCATGGCAGGTTTCTTGTTTGTATCAGGTGGCATGGCACTACAACAGGGAACAACACCCCCCTTCATCTTGAGAATGAGGTGGTGTGTATTCTCTCTGGCACCAGCCAAGTAATGTTTCCTACATTCTGCATATACTCCAGTTCAAACACCCCCTTCACTACTTCTAAAGTAGCTATTTCAGCACCCTGTAGCTACACGCACACTGAGACACCCCCCCCCCCTTTCTGTGGGCAAGGTTTTCCTTTTAGGAACCTAAAATAGGGTGACTGTAGCCTCACCTGATCACAGAGTTTGAGTCTGTGGAGATTCGTATTTGTTAGGAGAACAGATGATAAATGCTTCAGCATGAGCAGCTCTTGCCACTGCTAATGTAGAAATGAAGTAAATAGAGTCTGCGGCCTATGAGTCTGCATTTATACCTTCCTTTGGCCTGCAAGGCATGCTGGGATATTGAGGGGCGGAGCTTATGGTAGCATTTAAGCTGGGCATCTAGGCACAGGGAGTCATTCAGCTTTGGGTTGCTCCAAGGAGGTGCAGATAGGCACTCCTACAATCATGGTAAGTATTGATATCGGGTAACGATGGGCTGTATTTTGGTTAAAGTACCATTCTTCTGTTCTCATTTTTGTAATGTGATTTAATTGCATTTTATGTTATTTGTAGCGTATTTAATGCATGTGTTTTCACCGGGGGGGATGATATGGGGGATTGTTTCTGATCGCCATTCTGCAAAACACACATCATTAGCATTGATAGGAGTTCTACAGTGTCTGCTGTAGAAGCATAGCAATTTTCTGGCTGGGTTAGGTGGGGACTGCTCTGAGACTACTGTAATGTGTAATGCCAGTTCTCTCTGCTAACTTCAGCTATATTTTCTTCCTTTTCTTTCACGTTCAGTCATCTAAAGCCCTGTGAGTAGAATGAATCAATCAGGTTTGCAGTCAGGTTTTCTTTGCATTTGCAAGTATCGTCCAATTTTGTACGGATCGGTGTCATCATTTTCAAGAGGCACGAATATTTTTATGCATTTTTCTCATAGCACCGTGAGTCCTCGACTACCGAGGCGAATGAGACATCGAGAGGGGAAACACCTGTCTAATTCTCATAGTTAAGTATCTGCCGAAGGGTTTGATGGTGAGAAGCATTCCTGAGGTCGAGTCTTCTCATTTTTGTACAGAAGCTCTCTGAACAGTGACCATCACTAATGGGAGTAGGAAAGGCATGCAGGTGGAAGGTCATTGTATGGAGGGACTGTGCATTTCCTCTGGAGGAAAGGGCATTTCTGGGCCAGTGACCCATCTGTAGCTAGAGATGCTCCAGTCTCAGTTTCCTGTCTGTTACACTGCACTAGGCTTGCATAATTGGTCACCGCTACTTTCTTCTTTCACCCTCTTCCGGGTGTCGGTTTTCTGCAGAGCACGTGAGCATCTTAGTTAACGATGGGCTACTGTGGCAGCGAGAAAGAGGGAGGACAAGCAGGAGTATGTAGAAGCGTAGCCATTTTCTGTATCGACAAAAGCGATCAAGGGGGAAGGGGTGCAGCAGCGGGGCGTGGGGAGTCTACTTTGTAGGAGACATTTCTTTTGTTAACGAAGCAGTAGGTAGATGCAGTCATCTTTGACGTCTCTTGCATCAGAAGCTCACCGGATAGAATTCAGAACAACCATTTGCAGTTGAGGTTTGCTCGTGTGCGCGGACGGTACCGGGTGCGGATGCCAGTCGTCATATTCCATTGCAGCAATGGAGATGCAAGTGGAAGCAGCGTAACCGGTGGAGTCCATGAGGTAAGTCTTAAGTTAGAGCTTTGAGTTCAACCTCGATGATGGGAATGTGGCCTTTGCTGCGTTAGGTGAGGTGGGCTAATTGCGAAAGGGTCCTTAGCTAATTACGTAGGTTAACTCAGATGCTGTTTTTCCACACCTGTCATCACCTCTAAGGCAGTGTGCCATTATCTAGAAGACAGTTGCCCGTCGTCGGGTCATTAGCGTGGTCGTCGTCATGTACGATCGAACGCGTCGAGTTTTGTCATTTTCTTCGAATGGATCACAGAGGTGCAATGTAGGCATGTAGATGCGTCGGTATCATCAGAAGCATGGGAATAACAGTGAGGAGGGCTGTGCGGAACGTGTGTGTGTGGCGGGGTGAGCGTTGCAATACAAGCGTGGCAAGGGATCTTGTGACGTGTGATTCCTGATGTAGTTATTTAAGGGTTTGTGGGGGAATGGGACAGAGTCATGTTGAAATAGATGCCGTTTCCATAAATGTAACTGGCTTACAATAGTCTTTAGCACATAAGCCGTTTGTCATGTTAAGTTTTTGTCGTTGTTGTAGGTTCTTCATCCAGAAGATATCTAAGTTGGAAAAGTAGTGATGAAGTTGGCGAGCGGGGGAATTTTTTCCCTCATGGAAGTGGATTTGATTTCACATTTGCAAGTTAAGTATGGCCATCGATGAGGGCATTTGTTTGTTGTGCGTGCTCTGCATTTTGTTTGGGAAACGTGGTTCACCGGGTGCATGTCACTGGGGAAATTCACATACATAACGTAGCACATGCGTGTTTTGAAAGTGAAGGTTTGTGTTTGTTGTATGG
>CM064352.1:600000-1000000 GCA_032595735.1 Pelochelys cantorii | reverse complement strand
CACTGCCCCAGGTCACAACTCCCTCCCAGACCGTGCACCCCCCCATACTCCTCCCCCAGGCCAGAATCCTCTCCTGCACCCTCCCTCCGTCCCTGACCCTACACCCCATCTCCTGACCCAGGTCACAAGCCTCTCTTTCACCCAAACTCCCTCTCAGACCTCACATGGTCTCTTTCACCCCAGTCCCTTACTCCATGCACCCAACCTCCATCCTAGACCCCCACACCGCCTCCACAGAAAAGTGCAGTCCCTGACCACTTTCCAAAATCTTGGAGTGGCCCCCCCCACCAAAAATTATTGCCCACCCCTGCTCTAGAGCATTACACAAGGTCTGTAGCACACACTCACAGCCAGCCCTTGGTGGGAAGCTGTGGAGGCCCTGTTCCCCTAGGGCTGGGCATGGCCTCGGGTGTAGGAGACCCTTTGCAAAGTGCAGCTCCATGGAAGAACCCAGGAGAGACTCTGGCCTGTCTCCTGACACCTGGAAGAGGTGGCTTTGGTGGCTGGAGAATGCAGAGAGCAGATGATGGGGTGAGGTCCCCAGGCCCAGGCAGAACAGGGCCTATGAATGTCAGTATGAGGAAGCAGAGCTCAATGTCTGCCAGCCACAGGGCTGAAGCTACTCCCAGGCCCAGACCAAGGGCAGGTCTTCACAGCAAGACCCAGGGGCAAATCCCTCTAGCCCACTTAGGCCTCCCAGCCAAGGCCCTGCACCTCTGCTGGCTGATGACACGGAAGGGGCACTCTCTCCCCGAGGGAGGCACTTGAGCCCCCGGGCTGCTGCTCCAAGCAAGACACATACTGGCTGCCCCCCCCCCAATCCCCAAGCAAATGCCATCCAGACCTCTGTGTGCTCCCAGCACACCGCTTCTGCTTCCCTTGTGGATACCATTCGCAAGCCATGGGTGAACTCCCTTCCTGCTCTGCCAAGGAGACACTGTGTGGGGTTGCACCCAGGATGTCCCCACCCCACAATGCAGTGAATTTCCTGGAGACCATTGGCTGAGCAGTCCCAGTCCCCCCGCACAAGTAGATCTCTCAAGCCCTGTGGTGACAGCTCCCTCAGGCTGAACCAGGCTGATGCTGGGGTCAGCTCACCGCAGCACTGCCCTGTGTCAGCCCAAGAGACGGGCAGCCCATTCTGCCAGGTTCCACATCTACCCAGTGCTGAAATGCCAGGGATGGGTTCAGACCATCTGACCTCAGCAGACTTTTTCTGCAGCAGTGTTCTTCAACCTGCAGCCCTGGCCCCCTTGGGCCTGCCAACTGTGTCTAAGGGGTCTGCCAAAGGCTACTATGAAAACCACATTCCAGACCCCACAAAAAGCATTCTGTGTTTCTGAGCAACCAAGCGCATGTGAATACCCCATCTCCAGGGCAAAGCCTGGGAGTGCTGCAGTTACCATGCAAGGCCAGGGCCCTGTCTCACATGGTGGCAAACGCTGTGCCAAGCACATGCAACATTTACAGCGGAAATCTGCAGTCTAAGACGTCTGTGATGGAGCACTGCAGCGGACCACAGGCTGAATTTCCAAAGTGGGACACCCCCACTTCGACATTTGTTACGGGTCTACAGCTGAAAAAAGGTTGAAACCCCCCTCTCCTACAAGAAATGGCTGGGGGGGGTGGTATCCAGAGCCAGGCGAGCAGACACACCACGAGCAGCAGTATTCCTCCAATAAACCAATTCTGCTGTGGCCACCCCACAGAGGGGACCCAGGCTGGCTCCTAGTTCTTGTGAGGGGGGGACCCAAGCTGGGGCTGGAAGGATACTGCTGAGAGCTGGCAGAGAGTGTCTCTGGGGATGCCTATCCCCTAGGAAGCTCCCACACGGCTCCACCTCACACGCTCAGTCCTGATGCAGACGGGCATGGAGGCAGCTTTGTTATTATGTTTCCAGTCTGCTTCACTTAGGGTTAACAGCCATTTCCTCAGCCTCCCCAGCTTCCAAAGGGCACCCAGCAGCTGGGTGCTTACACCAGGGAGCCTGCCTGGCTCTGGGCGGGCACCATGACGGGCACCGCCCCCATTCTGGTCAGGGTAGAGGTGGTTAGCCCTTGGTGGCCAGTGGGCTCCTGCCGGGGGGCCTGTAGCTGTGCCCCATTTGTCCTGTGCAGAGTGTTCCTGCTGATTGGCACAGAGGCAGGGTAGTGGCTGCCGTTCAATGCTGGTGGGAAGTAGAGGGGCAGGCTCTGGCTGGACACACTGGGTGTGGGGGTCAGGGTCTGGCTCCGGGGGTGGATGTAGGGAGGTTTGTAGCCCACGGTGCTGCCAGTGGCGGTGGTGATGGATGCGGTGTCTGAGGCGGGCTTGGCTGGGTACAGCTTGTGCTCCCGGGGTGTGTGCACAGAGGACAAGGTGCCATTCTTGGAGACAATGTCAGAACCGGAACTTTTTGCCCAAGAAAGCGTCTTTGGAGCAACAGCGTCCTCCCTGCAAGGCAAGCAGAGTGAGCGAGCATCAGTGCTGGAGGGTCTCTGTATTCACCCCGTGGGCCCCCCTTCCCCAGCACGACTGGAAACTGGACCTGAGACTGACAGCACGACTGGGCTCCAGTGGGGCCATGCACCAAGGGGGACCACCCCAGGAGCTGACAAATGGCTGCCAAGCCTCAAGTCAGCCTGTGGTGCCTGCAGACTGGGTTAGAACTTGGCCAATTTGGTTTGGAGACCAGATGACATTCAAACCCAAAGGGACATGAGGGTTGCAGTCCAAGTGCTCAAAGCTGGGCAGTGCTCAGGACAGGCTGCCTGTGCAAGCTAGAGGCAACCCCTTGGCACGAAGTGCTACCAGCCACACTCACAGAGCACTGGGCCGCAGTGGCTGGCTGCTAGCCTCTAGGCAGGGCACACACAAGACAGTGCTAAGAGGGACTTTGCCAGCAGGTTCCCAGCTATTTTCTGACAGCAGAGGAACGCAGAGACTCAGGACTCCACCCCAGGCTCTGGAGGGAGTGTTTTCTAGTGGTTAGAGACACTGCTACCTCCACCACCTGTCCACCTTCCCAGTTGCTCTGCATTGCCTCCTGACTCCCACTGCTTCCTCCCCGCCTGGGCTCATGCCCCTCTTCCCCTCGCAGAGCCAGCTCTATGTACACACTGAATATGCAGCTGTGTAGGCCCCACAGAATGGGGATACCATTGCCCCACATTTCATAGTGCTCTAGGCAGCTGCATCCTGCGTGTGTGGTGCTGGCTCCAGTGGCCAGCCCCTCCCAGGCTGTGTCCAACCACCGCTCACCAGCTGTTCCCCCTTCCAGCAGAAAGGGAAACTGCCCTTGTTCCCCTCGTGTGACTGACTGGTAGAGGCTAGCGCTGAGTTGTCGCCCTTTGGGGTTCCCGTTTGTGCACAATGGCGGCTGCTAGTCCTGGCATGTTATGCAGTGTCCTCCCCATCTCCTGCCCTGCTCCTGAGAGCAGCTCCACTCTGTGCACCTGGTTAGCTGGGGGGGGACTGAACCAGAGACAAGAGGCAGGAGGGGAGAGCGACAGCAGTCTGAGGAGAAGAAAGTGAACTCCTGGGCATGGTGCCGTTCCCTCATGTCTGGCAGGGGGCAGCAGCGGGCACAGGCAGGACCTTGTAACATTTCTCCTTTCTTTTCTGCTTCCCACCTCCTCACCCCCGGCCACGTTTGGCTAGGTGCTGAGTGCGTGGGGCTTCTTTGGGCACTGATGCTGGGATATGGAGAGCAGGGGAAGCAGAGCGAGAATGGCAGCCCTGCTGCACAGTTAGCCCCTGATCCCTCTCCAGCCTGCAGCTTGTGCTGCTCCCCATCTAGTGCCACCCTGCCCTGCTCCTGCCCCCAAGGCCTCCACACTTTGGCCACAGCCTCACTGCAAAGTGGCTGCCTCCCCTTAGGTGCTCAGGCATAGGGCATGGCACCTCCTACCTCCCCCACGTGTTCCAACCAAGCTAGTTCCTCCCTTTCCTTCTGGCTGCTCGGGTGCCACTGTGGGAGGAGGGACAGAGAGCACCGGGGAGACAGGCCTGGCTGCTCTCAGCAGGGAGGAGCAATTGCAAAGAAAACCTTGCTCCTCTTCCTACACTCCAGGATGGAGAAAGCCCACAGTCTCACTCGCTCTGTGCATGTGATGTGGGACCTGCGAGTTAAACGTGCTCACACATGGGCACTAACAAGGAGGTTCGTTAGTCTCTAAGGTGCCACAGGATTCCTTGTGTGTACAGCTATAGACTGACATGGCGACCCCTCTGAGACATGTGGACCCTGTGGGGGGATGGAGCATGCTCAGTGCAGGCAGAATCTTCAGCAATATTAGCTGCTAACTTAAGAACTTTATGCAGCATGTGTGAACTGAGGTTTCTCAAAGGCTCATCAGCCAACCCCATTTGGGTACATTTTCATAGGAACAGCAAAAGGCCCCTCCTTGATACCCCCCCTCCAAATGTCAAGACCCTGCGCTAAAGCGTGAAGGCCCCTGGAGCTTTTCAACATGGCCTAAACTACATGTTTTCCCATCATCCCATTCTCAGAAATGGCTTAATCATTTTGGTTGGAACAAAATTCAGTCTGAGGCAAACACCTTTAATAATATATGGAGATATACCTATCTCATAGAACTGGAAGGGACCTTGAGAGGTCATTGAGTCCAGTCCCCTGCCCTCATAGCAGGAGGGAGTACCATCGCTGACAGATTTGCCCCAGATCCCCTCGAGGATTAAACTCACAACCCTGGGTTTAGCAAGCCAATGCTCAAACCACTGAGCTATCCCTCCATCTGTACTAGAAAATTTCAGACTAAACAGTTACAGAATCTGATAATAGAATGTGTCAGTAACCTTAGCTTAGAGTCAGCACTGCCAGCAGCAGTCAGCACTGGAAGCTCGCTGCAGCCCTAAGCACTGAATTATGAGAGATTAAAATCAATCAACCCGGGTTTTAAAAACATTGCCTTATGTTGTAACCTTTGGGTGGCAGGTTTTCAAGCGTCTCCCCTCACCCCAGAGGACTAGAAATGGTTTGCCATGAAAGCTGAGAGTCTCAATATTCACATGACTGTGGGAGCTGGGGCTTTATTGCACACACTGCATAGGACAGACCTCCTGAGTGATGGCAGCCCTATGATCACAAATGGTGGCTTTGTGTCCGTTATGCCTTTCTGGCTGCAAACCCTCATCTTCCCTTCCAGCTGCAGGTCTGAGCCCACAGTGTGGTGCCCAGGCGGTGTCTGGACTTGCCATGCAGGCTTTGCCCAGCAATGTCGGACTCTCACTTGATCTCGTTGGCCATTTCCTCCTGCGCATCTTTCTTCTTGTTGCGATAGATGAACATTTGGAGCACAAACAAGATCATCAAACCAACGCCAATGAGAGACCCAACCACAGCTCCGGCAATCACGGCAGCACTGAGCGCTAGAGAGAACCAGGGAGAGAGCTCAGAGTGGGGCATGCTAGGGCCAGAGCAGCATAGCACCCAGGTCAGCATGGACGGCTTCCCCCTGGCAAAGCTGGGCTATCTTGCAATGAGGGCAGGGGAAGTAATGGGGCCACCCCATGGCACAATAATCCCCCTCCCTCATCTCCTGCAGGATCTTTTTGGCCTTTCCTGCCAGCTGGGCTACGTGCTGCTAGCGGTGACATGCAGCTAGTGTTAATAATCCCTGGCAACAAGCTTCTGCATGGTCCGCACATACCAGGTCTGGAGAAGCCTCTCCCAGGTCACAAGCACTTTGCTTCCCTTCACAGCAGGCTGAAATCCCTCAGCCATTCCCAGGTTCCTCCCCTTGGGGATCTAAACTTTCTCTTACATGGATCTGGGGCACATACAACACTAAGGGCAGATCTAGGCTATGCCCCCACCCACTCGGGTTCCAGGAGCACAGAGCCCACTGCTCAAGGAGCGTACTCACGTGAATTCACCTCCAGGGTGATGTTGCACTTGGAGCTGCCAGCTATATTAGCTGCCGTACAGACGTACATCCCAGACATGTCCTTGGAGAGGTTCCTTAGCATCAGGGTCCCTCGTGCAAGGTCTGCAAAATTAATTTTAATAAAAGATCTGCAAAGTCCAAACGACTGCTAATGAAATTTTTCCCCACCTGCCTATCGGGCACAAGATATGCAGGGGAATTAAAGCAACCAGCTGAAAGGCTGGGCTTGCTCTGGGAGCAGAGTTAGGGTTGTGGTGTGTGTTAGGACAGAGATAGTAAGGCCTCCCTGTAAAGGCCTGAAAATCGAAGAACAAAGCATCAATATCCGGTCTGTTAGTCTGAGGCCTTGTTCTGAATCTAAGGCTTCTGGTACTTTTCAAACCAGTCCAGAGCAACCTCATTGAAATAAGGCCCAGTCCAACCACAGGGGCTGTTATCTATGGTCTACAGATAAAGGTAAGAACCTAGAAACAGGCTGAGAGCTTTCTGTCCAGCGAGGGCCCACTCCCCATCTCTCTATTGTTTGTCTCTGTCTCCTGTGTAATTAATTTTGCTGGGTTTGAACCAATGAAGGTGGTAGGATATAATTGGCTAGATCAGTGGTTCCCAAACTTTTTGGCATCATGCCCCCCTTTTTGATTTTTGAAAAACCCTCATGCCCCCCCCCCCGCAAAAGAGCAGCAAAACTTGTTGAGCAAAAAAAAAAGGAAAAAAGGAATTGAACAGGGCAGCAAAACTTGATGGGGGGGAGGCTGGGTCGCCTCGTGGCCCCTCTGGAATTTCTTCATGCCCCCCCAGTTTGGAAACCCATGGGCTAGATCATCATGTTACAATCTATTAGGATTGGCTAGTTTATTTTCTGTAGAATGATTGGTTAAGGCATAGGTTCCCAAACTGGGGGGCGTCCCCCCCCAGGGGGGCATGAAGAAATTCCAGGGGGGCGCAAGGCAACTCAGCCCCCCCCATCAATCTCCCCCCAAGAAAGAGCCTGGTCCGTCCAGTAAAAAAATTCAGAAAATACCATGTGAAATGTCCGGTATTTTCTGTTTTTCCTGGCTCGGTCATCCACCGGAACACGCATAGCTTGGGCTGGCTGAGGCAGGGGGAGGATGGAGTGTCCCGGGCAGACTCAAAATGGCTACCTTAAAAGGGCAATGCCTGCTCCGCTCTTAAAAGGGCAACCTTTCTTCTTTTTTTGTTTGTTTTGTTCAACAACTTTTCCCCTGGTGTACCAGCACCTTTTTTTCCCCACTGGTCCCAGGAATTAAAGGGGGCCAATAAGTTTTTTTGCTCAATAAGTTTTGATGCTATTTTTTGGGGTGGGAGGGGCTTCAGGGTTTCTCAAAAATCAAAAAGGGGGTGTAACACCGAAAAGTTTGGGACCCACTGGGTTAAGATATACTTGAAATTATTGCTAGATATATTAGGGACAAACAGGAAGTGAGTGCGAAAAAACAAGGGAACAGTGGAAGAAAGGAAAGGAAATTGGATTCATGCTTGCTGGAGGCAGACGCCAATAAACATGCAATTGTTTGGAATTCAGGACTTGCTGTTCTCTGCTCATGTGAGAAGGACCAGGAAAGTGGGAGGGTGC
Source organism: Pelochelys cantorii (assembly GCA_032595735.1). NCBI lineage: Eukaryota > Metazoa > Chordata > Testudines > Trionychidae > Pelochelys > Pelochelys cantorii. The sequence continues at coordinate 992,518 of CM064352.1, read as the reverse complement.
AGGGATCAACCCTCAAACAATGGTGTATGGGAGCTGTGTGGGGGGGGGGGGGAGGGGGGTAGAAGGAGGCAAGAGGATGGGCTGTGAAATGGCTTAAGAGTCCATTGTCTTGCTTTGGGGGTTCTGTGACAGGTGTGGGTGTGAAACCTTGTGGGTAAATGTATCAGGTGGGAATTGAATCATTGTCATTCGGGGACATCATTTACCAGCACAGCACCACAAATTCCCCATTTGCAGCCTGCATGTCCAACACTTTGGTTCACTGAACACAACAGTTAAAGCTTTTAAATGAGGAAACCCGGAACACTTCCGCCCCTGCCTGCTTGGTGATCCCTGGGCCTAACATCCAAGATGACCCTGCTGGGCAAAGCTACTGTGCTGCATGACTGTGACGTAGTGTAGGTACCTTGCTGGTTGCTAGGCTTGGGCTGTGGGTGACCCCCACTGGCTGCTGTCTGTACCACGGCCCAGCCAAGTAGCTGATGGGACAGGGAGGTAACCTGTTCTACCTCCCAGGGAGAGGAACAAAGGAAGGTGGAATGCCGCCCCTGGCTGGGGGGCAGGGCTGGAAGGGATAGTTAGTTAGTGGCTGTCTGGGATCATGGAGGAGACAGCCTAGGGAAGGGGCTGGAATTTAGGGGCCCAGTCCCCCCCACCTCAAGGGGGGCTGAGGCATCCTAGGCCTGCCCTGTAACCAGATTACATCTGTGCTGTGCTGTATCCTAGAGAAGCAATGAACTCCCTCTATTCTACTGGCTGGTGGAGTCTGTTCGTGCCACTACAGGGGTGCAGGAGATGGGGAAACCCCAACGCGCCGTCATAGTGACAAAGGAAGGCAGTGAGTGCTACTTGAAATCTAGCCCCCAGCACTGTCGCTTCTCTGGCCACCACAGGATTCTGTGACCCACAGCTCAGGGCATTAGGAAGGAGTCACCTGTCTTACAGCGAGAGATGCAGGCGCTTCTCTGTGAACCATGGCTCGTGGAGAAAAAGAAGTGTCAGAAATGTAATCATGCCCCTGAGAAAGGATGGTTGAGACAAAGAGCATGCTGTGCCCCTTCCTAGAGAAGGAGGAGTGGTTAACCCACTTTACCCAATGTTGCAAGAGTTGGTAGCCCTGAGAGCAAATGAGCAGAACCAGCCTAACTACCAGCTCTTGCTGCTTGAAAGTCCTGGGCTTTCAGTTTCTGTTTCTCAGCAGACTAACATGTGCAAAGACAGACACTAGGACTGGGTTTGTTCTGTGCTTATGTGGTGGTGGACCTGGGCCAAGCATCGTAGTATGGCCAGAATCCATCTTCTGACAATGGCCAGTGCCAGCTGCCCCAGAGGGAATGAACAGAACAGGGAATCATCGAGTGAGCCCTCCCCTGTCATCCATACCCAGCTTCTGACAAACAGGCTAGACACACCATTCCTGCCCATTCTGGCTAATAGCCATCGATGGACCTAACCTCCCATGAACTTATCTAGCTCTTTTTTGAACTCCCTGTTATAATCTTGGCCTTCACAACATCCTCTGGCAAGGAGCTCCACAGGTTGACTGTGCAGTATATGAAGAGTAGATAAACATCTATATAACCTGCTCTTAAATATCTCTAATAATGGAGATAACCACCCTGACAGGTAGGAAGTTTTTCCTAATGTCCAACCTAAACCACCCTTGCTGCAGTTTAAGCTCATTGCTTCTTGTCCTGTCATCAAAGGCCAAGGAGAACAATTTTTCTCCCTCCTCCTTGTGACACCCTGTTAGATCCACATAGACAGGACAAAAGGTGGGGGGCCAAGGCCAGAACCATTCAGTGACTTCCCCATAGCCACGTAGGGAGTTAGTGACAAAATGGGGACCTTCTTCCAGTCCCCAACTTAACCACAAGGCTGCCCTTCCTCTCTATTAGGCAGCCACTGCACTTGTGAACTGGGATGACTGGCAGAAACACATGGGACTTCCCACAAGGCCGGGAGGGAAGGGATTATCCACTCAAAGCAGAGAGAGTTTGAAGGATTCCATCTGTAACTGAGACGAGACTCCCTGACCTTTTTTCCACCATGCTGCAATGCTAGCCATGACAGGTGTGAGGCTCCCACCCAAGCCCTCCAACTCCATGTGCTCAGACCTCCTGGGCTGCTGTTTCCCCTGCTCAGACTCTACCCCAGTGGGAAATTTTCAGCTTGAGAATTTCACCCAAGAGGCCCAGGAGTTCCAGAATCCCCAGGGTCAGACTGATCACGGCTTTCTCATTGTGCCCACAGTGGACAGAGGGGTTAAATTGCGGAGCCACCAGAGGTGTGTTCTCCCAGGTGCTAGGCCCGGGGGAGAGGTAGGAATGGTACGCCAGCCCCTTTAACACTGAAATGGCACCAGCATGCCCAGCCCATGTGTGAATGCCTGGTCCGTGGAGCTGCTCCCAGCTGGCCACAAGCCAGGTAAATGCCATAGGGAAGCCAGTGTCTGGTGATAATGCTCCTCCTCCCCCTTCTCCCACATCACCCCACTGCTTAGCCCCCTGAGGAGCGCATCAGGAGTTTCTGTCCACACTTCTCTCCACCCCAGCCATGCCAGGATCCTGGTGCACTCGGGGTGGGGGCGGAATCCTACCTTGGGTCGGTGCAAAGAAGACCTGGGTGTTGGGGGCGGTGCGCTGCCAGCTGTACTTGGGGCTGGGCTTGCTGAAGGCTGACTTGCAGCTCATGGTGACGTTGCCCCCTAGGTAGGGCTTCCCGTGGAGCTGGCACATGGGGGGCGATGGGGGAACTGGAGAGAGCGGGAGGAGATGGGTTAGCGCATTTCCCAGGCAGACATCACAAAGGGCCTATTTCCAGCTGGAGCTTGACAAATGAAAAGGCACCATCTACTGGCCATGAGCAGTGCCCAACTCATCAGTACTGGAAACAAAGCTGTCGTGTACGCTTGAACCCTGGGCCTGGGTGTTCCCTGCTCTGGCTCTGCTGCCCTCACTGCAGAGAAAACCCCCTCCTCAGCTGTTACTGACACCAAGCTAAGAAAGTTCTCTGACTCCAGGTGCATCTGCAATGCCCAGTAAATGGCTCGTTTCCCTGTAGCACCAAGGCAGTGCAACTGTGTCCCGTGCACTGATGGTAGGTTTGCTGCTCTGAAACCCACATCTTGCCTGGTCAGCTTAGAGCTAGCTCAGTGCCACAGGCAGCAACAGCCAGATCCTGAGGTCTGGCCACAGCTTTGCCAAGGTTCTGCTGAAATGTTTGTTTCTGAACAGTCAAGCCTTCCCTAGCTATTTATGCCAGGCCCTAGCCCCCTGAGGCAACAAGCCACTCAGCTAACTAGAATGAGAGAGATGCTTCTAAATCCCCTCGACTGCATGGGAAGTCTCAGTTATAACATAGGCATTGACAGAATCAGATCTGAGGTCCACCTAGCTCAGAGTCCTGTCTCTGACAGCAGCAAAGGATGATGCCAGAACGTCATGGCATGATGGCATGGGCTAACTGCCCTACATTAGGTCTCACTTTGGTTGCTAGCAGTCAGAGACCAGCCCAAGCTCTCAAGCAACAAGTTTAATACCCTTCCCAAAAACTTGGCATTGATTATGGTAGCCCTGGTATTCTAGCTCTCCATGAAAATGGCCAACCCCTCTTTGCATCTTGTTCAGTTCTTGGTATCAATGCTGTGTGGTGGCAACAAGTTCCGACAGCTAATTACGGATTGAATGCAAAACTATTCACTTTTACTGCTTTTGAATTTTCCACCATTTAATTCCAGTCACCATGCCTTTGTTTGTGCTGGAGCAGATACTCCCAATCTACTTTCTCCAAACAATTCGTTAGTCAGCAGACTTCCCATTTACTTCCCTTATCCACCTCCCTTCTAAGGTAACAATCCCAAACATTTCAGTTTCTCTTAACATCTGCCTAGATGCTCAGATCCCTTTCCTGTGCTGACACAATTAATTGGGCGCCTGCAGTCAAATTTAGCTACACTGAATTTCAATGGACTTCATGGCACCCATTCCCCGGGCTTGGTCTGGTCTCTGATTTCTTGCAAGATTTTATGGTCCTGAACACCCCCAAATCACTTTATGTCATCTGCAAATGTCGCTACTTCACTGCTGCCCCAGCTTTCCAGATTGTCAGGGATCGCTCCAGGACCTTGAGGCACTCGCCGAAGGGCTGGGAGGGTTATATGAGCGCGCTGGACTATGGGATGTGATCATGACAAAAGACCCAGCCCAGTTCTCCCTTTCACACCACACCCATCACCGTGGTAACTGGCTGCCCTCAGGTTCCAGCCACAGCTCTCAGTCTCCAGACATTCCACTCAAGTCTGTGACAGAACCGAATTTTAACGTTTTCTCTCCCCTTCCTCCTGGCAGTAGCACTGCCACAGACTGCCCTGCACGGAGTCGCATGCCCCATTGGGGGCAACCCTGGTGCCCTGCACCAGCTCCATGGCAATAACAGGGCATCTCTGTGGCTAGGGAGGGGGAGACCCAGGCTCCAGGGCTGAGCCTGTGAGCAACAGGAGGTACTTGGAGAGCACCTGCGAGGAACTAATCCTCAGGGTGGGTCCAAGGAGAAAAGCAGAGATGGGGACGCAACCGGGCCTCAGCCTCCCACACTGAGCCCAGCAATGGAGGTGGCCAGACCCAGCCTCAGCACTGGGTGGCAGGAGAGGCTGATCCCTGGCGTCTAGGAAAGGTGCCCTCTGCTTTCCTCACAAATTCCACCCTGCTCAGGGCACTGGTCCTTCACTGGGAAGATTTACCCAGAACTGTGAGGTTGAGGAGTCCTATGTTCTTCCCACTGATGGTATCTTCGTCCACAATGTTGACAGTGCACATGTATTCGCCAGAGTCCATTTCCTGGGTGTTGTTAATGGCAATGGAGATATTGAAGTGTGGCATGGAGTACACAAAGCCAGTCCGGTTCTTCAGGTATGTCTCCTGCACCTTCACTGTCCCATCCATGTAGGTCAGTATCTAAGAAGAGAGAAGAGAATGCAATGCCCCTGCCAGTCCTGCAGCCAGCAGAGCAAACTGCTTTGGCTTTAAGAGGCATGTCTCCAGATTTCATCAAAATCATTAACAGCCGGGGCCAGAGGGCCTGAAGGGGAAGCTTCACTCTGATCATCACTATGGACCCCCTCTCCTCCCTGCTTAGGGTATGGGGAGCATGCAGTAAAACAGAAGCAAAGGAGAGCTCCAAGCATGCCCCACAGAATACAAGAATGTAAGAACGGTCAGACTGGGTCAGACCAAAGGTCCATCCAGCCCAGTGTCCTGTTTGCCAATAGTGGCCAATGCCAGGTGCCACAGAGGGAGTGAATAGAACAGGGAACCATCAAATGATCCTTCTCCTGTCTTTGAGGGGGGTCAACAAACATGTGGACAAGAGGGATCCAGAGGATATAGTGTACTTAGATTTCCAGAAAGCCTTTGACAAGGTCCCTCACCAAAGGCTCTTAAGTTGTCATTGGATAAGAGGGAAGGTCCTTTCGTGGACTGAGAGCTGCTTAAAAGACAGGAAACAAAGGTCAGGAATAAATTGTAAGTTTTCTGAGTGGAGAGAGGTAATTAATGGGATTCCCCAAAGGTCTGTCTTGAGACCAATCCTATTCATAAGAACATAAGAATGGCCGTAATAGGTCAGACCAAAGGTCCATATAGCCCAGTATCCTGTCTGCCCACAGTGGCCAATACCAGATGCCCCAGAGGGAGGGAACACAACAGGTAATCTGCACGTGATCCCTCTCCTGTCACCCATTTCCAGACAGAGGCTAGGAACACCATTCCTACCCATCCTGGCTAATAGCCATTGATAGACCTAACCTTCATGAATCTATCTAGCCCTTTTTTGAACCCTATTAAAGTTCTAGTCTTCACTTCACCACATGTGGACAAGGGGGATCCAGTGGACATAGTGTACAGGCTGCCCCCAACTTGCGATGCAATCAGTTATTGGGATAGTGTTGCAAGTCGGGGGCATTGTAACTCAAGCCCGCATTTATGACAGGTGTCGTGCACCGTCATAAATGCAGGGCCAAGGACATAAGTCAGGGGATTTCAGCCCCTTCTGCACTTACGGAAAAGGTTGTAAGTGCGGGGGTCATAAATTGGGCCGTTGTAAAGTGGGGGCTTCCTGTACTTAGATTTTTAGAAAGCCTTTGACAAGGTCCCTCACCAAAGGCTCTTAAGTAAAGTAAGTTGTCATGGGATAAGAGGAAAGGTCCTTTCATGGATTGAGAACTGCTTAAAAGATAGGAAACAATGGGTAGGAATAAACGGTAAGTTTTCAGACTGCAGAGAGGTAACTAGTGGAGCCCCCAAGGGTCTGTCCTGGGACCAATCCTATTCAACTTATTTATAAATGATTTAGAGGAAGGGGTAATAGTGAAGTGGTCAAAATTTGCAGATGATACCAAACTGCTCAAGGTAGTTAAGACCAAAGCAGACTGTGAAGAGCTTCAAAAAGATCTCACCAAATGAAGATACTGGGCAGCAAAATGGCAAATGAAATTTAATGTTGATAAATGTAAAGTAATGCACATTGGAAAAAAATAATCCCAACTATACATACAATATGATGGGGACTAATTTGGCCACAACTGTTCAAGAGAGAGATCTTGAAGTCATTGTGGATAGTTCCCTGAAAACATCCACTCAGTGTGCAGCGGCAGTCAAAAAAGCAAATAGAATGTTAGGAGTCATTTTAAAAGGGATAAAGAATAAGAAGACAATATCTTATTGCCTCTATATAAAACCATGGTACGCCCACATCTTGAATACTGTATACAGATGTAGTCGCCTCATCTCAAAAAAGATATATTGGCATTGGAAAAGGTTCAGAAAAGGTCAACAAAAATGTTTAGGGGTTTGGAACAGGTCCCATATGAAGAGAGATTAAAAAAACGTGGACTTTTCAGCTTAGAAAAAAGGAGACTAAGGGGGGATATGATAGAGGTCTATAAAATCATGACTGGTGTGGAAAAAGTGAATAAGGAAAAGTTATTTACTTATTCCCACAATATAAGAACTAGAGGTCACCAAATGAAATTAATAGGCAGAAGGTTTAAAACAAACAGAAGGAAGTTTTTCTTCACTCAGCGCACAGTCAATCAGTGGAACTCTTTGCCAGGGGGTGTGGTGATGACTAGGACTTTAACAGCGTTCAAAAAAGAGCTAGAAAGATTCATGGAGGTTAGGTCCATCAATGGCTATTAGCCAGGATAGGCAGGAATGGTATCCCTAGCCTCTGTTTCTCTGGAGGTGGGTGACAGGGGAGGGATCACGTGAGGATTAGCTGTTGTGATCCCTCCCTCTGGAGCATCTGGTATTGGCCACTGATAGCAGACAAGATACTGGGCTGGATGGACCATTGGTCTGACCCAGTATGGCTGTTCTTATGTTCCTGTCAGCTATTGCCAGCATCTGATACACAGAGGCTAGGGACACCATCGTTGCACAGCCTAGCTAATAGCCATTGATGGACTGATCCTCCAGGAATGCATCTTGTTCTTTTTTGAATCCTGTTAAAGTCCTGGTCTTCACAACATCCTCTGGCAAGGAGTTCCACAAGTTACCACTGTGAGGATAAGGAATGGGGGGTAAGGAATAGGACAGCTAGGCAAGAGGAGACTCGGATGGAGTGGACGAGGACTTTGCAGGGAGCAGCATAGCTGAGAGAGGGCACGACAAGAGCAAAGACTTGATGTGAGTGATAGGGAAGCCAAGGTGACACTGCGTGCAATAAAACAGTGGTGCACAACCCATGGGTCGCGACCCCCTTTGGGGTTGGGGCTGCCTTCCTGAGGGGTCGCAGCGCTTGGATCGGCTGGCCACTTTTCCTGGCTTCCCAGCTCGGCACCCGATGTACATGCAGCGTGGGTGGGGGAGTGTCAGGAGAGCGGCCCGACAATTAAAGGGGCCGCTTCCTTTTTTTTTTTCTTCCCCCTCAACCAGGGCCCAGCAGCCTCCCAATGTTCCCTGGTGCAGTGCTCACAAGGTTCCAGCCTAGTGCTGGAGCTGGCTTTCAGTCAGGACAGGTACCCATGACAACTGGGGGTAGGGGGAAGCTTTGAAAGGGGCCTACACCATGGCATGAGAGTGGCAGAACAGGTTGCTAGAACTTACAGCACAGGGAGGAAGCAGCACTAACACTTCTCCTTGCCCCGGCCTCTCTAGTGCAGCATTAGCCTGGCCCAGTCCCAGCTGTCCCTGGACAGAATCCCTCCTCTGGGCTCCTCTTGCTGCTCACAGCCTGGTGAGGCTGCAGTGGAAACCCCCGGCTCTTCCTGGTCATGTAATACACTACTGATCTGGTAAGCTTGCTGTACGCCACTCCCCATGGAGATACCTCCAGCAGACGCTCCTTTGTGCACAGAGCCAGAGCAAGCACATGGAAATAAAACCTCATCTGGTAACAAACTGGCTCTGTCTAAACGGGGCAGTGCAGCACCATGAGTCAGCAGCACGTGAGAAACACCACATCTTCCAGCCTCACATTCCTGATTGCACGAGGTGGTGTGACACCTGGGATAGGGCATTTCGTCTCATGGAATAAGCGTCTCCCCACAGCAGTTTATTTCCAGGGGCAGGGGAGGCCCAGGTATTGTAGCTGCACCTGGGACATCTTTGGGGTGGTGGAAGCCCTGTTTTCTAGGACTTGGCAAAGGAAAGTACAGAACTATGTGTGAACGTGGGTGGCGTTTATTTGGGAGGAGGCAGAGCGGTTCCACACCATGAGCAAATGGCACTGCTCTTGCATAGAAATTCTGAAAAAGTTTGAGTAGGACGAGCTGTTGCCTTTGGAATCCACACTGTCCGGTCATGGAAGTGAGTCTGGGACAGGAAACTGGGAGACCCTGAGTTTTAGTCCCACCTCCAGTTGACTGGCCCTATACAGAACTTGACAAATATTTCCATGTGTCCCACAGTAGCCACCTTCATTGTATGGAGAAGGGCCAGCTTGAATGGCCAGTCTAAGGGGAGCAGTGCAATGCAGCCCAAGGGCTGGTGTGCTCTAGAGCATGCGGCCAGGTAGGCTCCTGATCTGCGCCCAACAGCCACTGCAGGACACACCCTAATTCACTTGCCTGCCAACGAGCTGCAGTTTCCACCACTGACCGAACTGCTCTCTTAGCTCCCCCTCAGTGAGGAACCAAGGGGAGGGGAGCTCAGTCAGCAGTTGACCCCACTTGCATCCTGTGGTCCTCAGCAAAGCATCTCCCCTCCCTGCCTCCCATGCCTTTACCTGCAAGCGATTGGCTCCAGGTCTCCCAAAGACCCATGAGACATAGGGGCTCCTCTGAGAGCTACTTGTGTACCAGATCGGCAACACCACCCGCTGGCCTTGGATCGTAGAGACGGACGTTTGCCCCACATGGACTTCCAGCAGTGCAGACGAGAGACCTGCAGGGAGCGGGAGAGAGAGAGAAATTCAGTACAATGGGGGCAGTCTGCCATCTAGGAACCAGGGCCCCACTACGGCTAAAGGGCACCATTCAAACCTGAAGTGTCACCAGAGCCCCTCAGCATCTCCTGGGATCCCAGGGTCTTGCGGCGCACCAGGCGCAAGAGAAGGGGGCATAGCGTTGCCAGTCCTGAGGGTTCCAACGTCGTGAGTGTGGCCGGCTCACACTCAAGGGATCATTTTAAAAACACACAGGCTTTTGCCTTCTAGTTTCTGAGTCTGGAGAGGGGGCTTATGCCACATTTTGAGCTTCTCTCAGCAACTGGGAGACCTACTGATTTTACATTGAAAGTGGAGATGCTAATCCAAGCTCCTGATTCTGGGAGCTGAGGTTTTAAAAAAAACAATCAAGGCCAGAGAGGAAGCAGAGAGTTGGAAATACAGGAACTGGCTAACACATGCCCAGAGTTGGGAGGGCTCGGGATCCTGGCTCCACAGCACTGGTATTCTTTGACCACAGCCATAGGAGGGTAACTGCCAAAGCCCATAAAAGTGAAATGCATTTCCCACGAGGGCTGCGGCCAGGGGATCTGTCCATCTGCAGCCCTGCTGGAAATGTTTCTGTTTGTACTTGCACTGCAGAGAGGGACTGGCTGCCACAGCTCTCCCGGGGTCTTAATGTTTTAATTGTAGAGGCACCCTCAGAAACATTTCGCTTCCAAGCTAATGGCTCCTGCTAGTGATGAGCCCAAGTCTAACTGTTTCGATTTGCACACAGAAGCTGTGGGGCAAAGCATCAGCTGAGATCTCACTGGCTGGGAATTATTCTGCATCTTTCTGACATTGCACTGCCATGGAAGATGCCAAGGAGAGAGGCGGCTTGCCCACAAGGGAAGGGGAGTTATCACATCGCCCTTGGGCTTTGCCCACTGCCATTTCCATTGTCTAAATTCCATACACAACCTGACTGCAGCGTTTGCTCCCATCACAGATATAATCTCTTAGTGGGAGGCCTCGTGTACAGGGGCTAGTGACCAGGAACAAGTTGTCCAGCGAATTTTAATGCACCAGCTCCCTTGTAATTTATTTAGAAACCTTGATCAGCTGTGTTTACATTTGTGCCAGCAATGATGAGGCTGCATGAGTGGATTCTCAGGGCTGTGCCTCTGCAATCAGCCAGGGTTCTTCTGACCACAGCAGACAGGCAGGCAGGGCTGTCAGGCAAGCATGGAAATCAATTGTGCCATTGGCTCTTCAGGGCAGGGGAGGGCATCAAGACCATCACCGGGGCTCAGGGGAAAAGAGTCACCCCATTTTACAGCCAGTCCTACACATGTCTGGCTGCCTTCAGCTACATACCAATTGCCTGGCAGGGGGCAGAGGGTTCAATCCGTTCCAGCTTATCTTCTTGCTGCAGCTGGATGTGTGTAAACACCAGCATTTAGAGGGGCCCTATCATTCCCACATGATAAAATGGAAAAGATTGGAGTTCTTTAACTTACAGACTAAGTTAGCTGACAATGGTACAGTAACATAATTAACAGCTGAGAGAGGACTGGCACCCTTATTTATCCTCCAGTGCAAGGCAAGAGCAAGAGAACAGTCACTGAACATGAAAGTCAACATTTAAAACTGATCACAAAATGTGTTAACGTTTGTATAACTAGTCAGTGGAACTCCTTGCCACAGAGTGCGAGAAAGGCCACTCATACTCAGCACATAGCTATGTGTACGAGAGACCATCCACAGTTGTAACTGGTGGGATAACCACAAACAACAAACAGTCCTGTGGCACTTTAGAGACTAACAAATATTAGGTCATGAGCCTGTCTAGGTAAAACCCACTTCATCAGATCGGATAAAAGTTACATGGGACAAAGGCTCCGGTACAAGCCTCCACCAGCGGCCTAGGGTCAGAAGAAACATCCCACATGGACACGTTATGCCACAGTTGTCCACCAGGGGGCTCACGCACTTGCCTCTGAAGCCACTGATGGAGACAGGGCTGTGGCTAGAGAGCCCCTGAAAGAAGCCTCTGAGTGTATTTGGAAGCCCAGTTTGAACCTGTGGGGCTAGCTGAGCAGACTGGCTAGTCAGCCAGCATGCAAGTGGCCACTGGCACTGACGGTTTGGACGCTTCGCTCATCTAGCTCCGCCAGCATGTCCCCTTGCAAATCCCCTTCTGCTGCCACCTCAGGATTTGCTGTTTTTTTGGGAGGAGTCGCCTTACCACCCATCAGCAGGGCACCTGATTCACTAGGCCCTCTGAAGCCCTGATTCTGCAGGGTCATTAGGCACTTGACCCCCTCCAGAACTGGGCCTCAGACAGGCCTGGATTATATATCACATGCTAGGCCAGACCAGAGGCACGTGGATGTGGAACTGCTGTGTCCAATGACCATTCCCCTTCCCACATAACCAATGGCTAAGCCCCAAATTTAGCAAAACCAAATGTGCTTCCAGACTGGGTCTGAGCATCACCACAAGAGCAGGTGGCAGCGTGAGAGCTCATGGTTCCTCCCTCTCACACCCCAGACCAGCATGGGATTTCTTTGCTATGGGTTGGCACTCCTGGAGGTGCCCCCTGCCTTCATAGGGGGGAAGGGGGAAGATTTCCGGGCTCCCAAGGCCAAGCATTTGACAAGAGGATGCAAGACAATGGGAATAAGACATTTCCCTGCACACAGGAACAGCTCTGACATCAGGCCAGCCATTTCCACAGGACCCCGCCAAGAAACAAAGCCCTGGAAATGCTCATGACAACAACAGGAAGCTGCACTCATGGCTGGCTTGATAAAGGTTGAAGCCTCATTCCTGCAGGCTTCCCCAGCTGCTTGTTCCTGCCTTACCCTGGCCTCTTCCTCCCTCTGAGACACAGCATAGGCAGCTGGGCCAAACCCTCTCAGTTCTGTTGCACTTTCTCCTGCTGCATGTGGCCAGGTACGGGGGGGGGGGGGGGGGGAGGGGGGCAAGGGGAGGTAACCTCTCAAATGAACACAAGGCTATTCACACTGTGGGACCACAGCATGATGGCAGCAGCCTTCATGGGGGACTATCAGAAAAGGTAACTCCTGGGCCATTCAGGTAGTTCTCTGCCTTAGCATGCTACTAATGGTCTCTTTCTTTGGCAGGAGGGACAAGGCGACACGGGGTAGAACATAAGAAGATGACCCAGCAGACGTGGGCTGTAGAGAGGGGCTTGGGTTTAGGAGCGGCACACTTACATGAGGGATCTTCCCCCCACAGAACTTATGATGCTCTCCCCAAGGGAGGCCCTTAGCAAGAGCTGAACTGAGAGAGAACGGAGCAGCTTAGTGCCCAGCTCAGGCAGATTTCCTGCCACCAGAGAACAAAGCTGGCAAACAGGCCAAGAAAGGCTGCATTGAGGCCATCAGAACATCAAACCCCTGCTTCAGGAGAGCTCTGAAAGGGGAAGGAGGGCACAGGTTCCCAGGCTGGGTGATCACAAGGTCTAGACACGGCCCTACACTGTGGGGACATGAGTGAATTTTCAGTCTGCGGTGCCATAGCTATGGCAGTACCAGGCTGTCAGAGAGACAAGGTGGGGGACACAGAGCTTGGTCAGAGATAGGAAGGCGAGCTCTGTGTGGCTTGAAAGCATCTCCCTCACCAACAGACAGTGGCCCAATAAAAGATGTTACCTCCCTGCCTAGTCGCATGAGGTTTTCTGACTGCTACAAGAGCTGCCTGAGCATGTGGAAAATTGGTTGAGGCGCAGAAAAAGGGCCAGAATTAAACATTTCCTGAGCCCTTATCTGAGAGCCCCAGCTTGGGCAGATCTCTCTGGAGACTGTCCAGTATCAGTGGTCCCTACGCCTGGACATGCCTAATGCAGGGAGCAGGGCCCACTCTCCCAGATAGCCTGGTAGTATCTGTGCCACATGCCTCTCAGCCTGGGAGACTGTAGAGGGCACAGACACCTTCTCGAGTCCCAGGGAACAGGCTCTGACATACGGTCGTCCTGGCTAAGGCTCCCAAACTTATCCTGGTCCCAGACAATTTGTTGCTGGGATGGGGACAACATGACCACAATTGGACGGGGGAAATCTTTCCACTTGCTCCACTGCCATTTGTTAGGTAAATGTGTGTTTTGCATTTTAATCCTTGCTGCCACCTCCTCCCAGGCACTGACTGTCAGACACGGCAATTAGCGGCCTTCTAAAATTAGCCTAATCAGCTCTCCAGTGCAAGTGCTAGAGATTGCCTCGTGCTGGCTCAGCCTCTCCATAGGTCCCCTAGCCTGGAATAGAAACGTTTCCCAGAGAGGCTCAGAAGCCGACAGCTCTGTGCTCTCTGTCATGCCTGTGCAGAGGATGTTGACTGTACCCTCTTCTAGGGCCAGTTTTAAGGCTCATCTCTGGATTGCTTTTTGCTGGTCTCTGGTCCATAGCACTGAAAGCCCATCCCCACCCCCAAGCTCAGGGTCTGTAAGTGACATGTCCCTGCCCCATGGAGTATGGGGATTAAGTGACTCTAGTCAAGGTCAGGGAGAGCAGGGGAGTGAAGAGGGAGTCTCCTCTCAGTCTGGTCTTAACCACACAGGCTTCTGCCTTCCTATCAGGAGCTTATTCAATTCATCCAGTTTCCCCTGGGTAGTGTCTCTCCAGGCAGGAACACTGAGACATCCCCCCCCGCACTGTAATGCTGCAAACAGACAGCTCTGCACTAGTGTCCATGGGACACGCCCAAAGCAAAGGGCTGCTTGCCCCTGCGATGCTCACAGCTGCAGAGCACACAGGCTGCGCTCGCCAGATGGGGCGCGGGCAATGACATAACCAATGGACGTTAATGGGACAGAAGTGCTCAGAGTGTCCCCCACAGAACATGCAGGCAGCCCCAGGGAAAACGCCACTCCAGAGAGCTGCTTTCATTGCTGGAGTTGCCGAGAGATTATTTCCCAACCCTGCACAAGGAGGATTAATCTACTAGTGAGGTCAGTAGTGCATGGTTGGCAGGGGAGAACGACGGCCTCTGCTTCCTCTAGCATCTGAGAGGGGCTGGCTCACCCAGCCTGGACCTGGGGCTGCTCTCTAGTCCCATCCCTGCACTGCCCTGTGCCCACTGCCCTCAGACCCACCCCTCAGCCAGCTGGCCATGCACCTGGCCAGTACTTTTCCAGAGCCCACTCCCATTTACATCAAGGGCTCTGAGAAGGGCATTGACTACCTGCCATCACTATGGATCAGTCATGTGATTGCTCCGGCAGGCAAGGCCCTGCCAGAATTTAATAGCTCCACTATTTCCTACATGCCAGTGTGCTCTAGGAGCAGGGCATTGACTTGCATTGGCTGTGGCAGCTGCACATTAGCATTTGCTCCTGGTGCCTCGCCCACTACCTGGTCAGACTCATCCCTGCACCCACGGGTGTCGAGTGGCCCCTTTGAACACATCGACCCCCCCAGTGCCTCCAAGGCATCGTCTGCAGAATTCCCTGCTAAGGCCCATTTGTCACAGCGAGATGTCAGGGACCTGCCTTTGAGTGCAGATGCTGCAGGGCAGCACTGTCTCCAGACGCTACTGCAGTGTAACTAACAGCCAGTGCAAGCCAATCACAGCTCCAGATCCTAGAGCCCAGCCCTCAGGCTCTGTCTGCACAGCCGTATGGTCTGTTAGGTATCCTGGTCTGCCCCCAGTGTGGACAGCGGGACCTGGTCTACACCACAAAATTAGTTCAGCCCAAGGCAGCTTACCTCGACCTCACTGTGCACGTCTACACTTCAGTCTGCTTCCTGTTGCTGTAGGGGCCGCCATGGTAACACCACCACGTGAGCAGCGCAGATACATGGCTCATGTACTGAGTTTGACATAATGAGTGTCTAAACAATTCGTAGTTACATCAGCCCCAACTGTCCTCAAGCAGCTGTACCATGATGCCCCACACTGACCACTCTGGCCACCATTGTGAATGCCACTGTCCAAGCATCAGGGAGAACAGAAGCACCCTGCCCCTTGAAAGCCTCCTGAATTTCTGAAATGCCTGTTCCTGGGTGCCCACCCGAGGTGGTGAGCACCTAGCAGCTCCCCACAGCTGCCTGCAACTGCCCAGCTGACCCTGCCAGGTCCATGCTCCATATGCGCTCAGGAGATACTGGCTCTCTGGGCTTGTGGGGAGAAGGGGCCGTGCAGGCCCAGCTATAGACCAGCTGCAGGAACATCAGCATAGGTCACTCAAGGGATGTATGAGAAGGGCTACAATAGGCCACAAAAGAACAGTGATGTGTAGAGCACACTACAGCAACACCTGCTACTCAGGCACACCAGTAAAACGTTTCTTCAAAGCCTCCTGGAGCCGAATACCACCACACTGCAATTTCTAATAGCCCTTATATTTGGTTGTTCGCCAACAGCCACTCCACCTCCACACTCCAGCCCAGCAGAAACTTTCCCCCCTTTGCTTCACAGAACACACAGCAGGCAGCTATAACATCTGGGATATTTTTTCTCACCTACACCCAATCTGGTAAATAAACAATGCCAGCAATCCTTTAAGCCCCCAGAGGCACATTCAACTGTCATCCTCCACCTGCTGAGCCAGTAGTTCCATTGTCCCTTGGTGCTGTCAAGTGGCTGGTGAGTCAGGGGAGCAAGAGGTAGGCTGGGTCCCCTAGGATCACTCCTGGCGTTGCAACATTCCCAAAGATAGTTCAGGAAAGACATTCCCTGTGTGTAGCTTTCTGAACAGGCCAGTGTTCTTAGATAGGGGAGCACCAGGCACCTTCCCTGACCAGCCCACGTTCACGTTGGTGAAGCAACCACAGTGATCCACCAGCCCTCATGTTGCCCAGAGCCACTATCCTGTGGAGCAGGAGGTGGTTAATGGCCCTGAATATTTGCATCACAACGGCCACTGTGGTTCATGTCCAGACTCCAGATTGATTCCTGATTGACCGGTAGCAACCTGTTGGCACAAGTTTCCACAGAGCCTTCATTCCTTGCTTCTCCACGGTCAATGCAGCTCTCGCTTCACTACCCCTGCACTGGTGAGTTGGGGCAAGCTCTGTGCACAGACCCAGAAACATGGCACCCACAAGTTCTGCAGCCACGGCTTGGCATCCCCAACCTGAACGATGATGCGTTGGCACCAGATCATGCTTGCTTCTTGTGCCCAGGACCAACATTCTACCCCCTGCAACTGCTCCGTGACAGCCACCCAGATCTTGAGCTGGTTCATGCTGTGGCCCCCAGAAATCTGTCTCCAAGAGCAAATCTACACAGCAGGCTAAAGCCAAAATAAGCTACACAACTTGAGCTACGTCAATTGCATAGCTTAAGTCGAAATAGCGTATTTTGGCTTTTGGGACTGTCTACACAGGAAGTCCAAGAAAGAGCATTCTTCCTCTGACTTCCCTTACTCCCAAAAATAAGGGTTACAGGAGTCAGAGCAAGAAGTCCTCCAGCTAGACATAATTTTTTGACATTATGTCAGAATAACTGCTTGTAGTGTAGACATGGACTATGTTATTTCAGAATAACATTGGTTATTTTGAAATAACACTGCTGTGTAGATGTACCTCAAGAGATCATCATTCACTTCTTCTCAAAGCTCCAAAAACAGTGCTTGCAACACTCGTAACACCGGAGCAGAGCTGTGCAGGCACCATGCCTCTGTCCGAGACGGCAGGCAGGAAGGGGGCCAAGTGAGTTTGTGGGATTTTGGAAAAAGGATGCGAAAATTATGGGATACTGATGACATTGTGGGAGGGAGACAGTTGCAAACTGTCAAGTTGGCCTCGTGTTCCCAGCCACTCCTGCACAACCTGTTTCAGCCCCATCCTGTGATGCCAAAACTTCCCAAAAGACCAGGCATGTTGGGATAGTTACGGAGCTCTGCATGTTGCAGCAATACAAGTGCGCCTGGTGAGTTTGCACACCACCAACACAACGCGTGCACATCCAAGTGGTAGCTTAGCTGCGGCAGCTGTATACCACCTGTGACGTAGTGGGTGTGCTATCTACTCTTGTTGCCCTGGGTCCACTCTGGTTGGGCATTCACTGGTTGCTGTGTGTGCTATGGGTGACCCCCTACTGGCCTCTGTCTGTAAGCACTGCCCAAGGTGTGTGGGGGGGGGGGGTCGCCCTGATCAGAAGCACATAGGCAATGGCCAGTGGAGGTTTCTCACCTAGCCATGAGAAGGCTTTTAAACAAAGGAAGGGGTGTGGCTACCTGGGGGGATGAGTGTTCTGTGGTTTTGAGAAGGGGCAGTCTGGGCTGGGAAAACATGAAGAGAAGGGACTAAATCGGGTACTGGGAAATCAGAGGCCTGTGTACCCCTACCTCAAGGGGTCTAAGGCTGCCAGTCCTCTTACTCCAATGTCCACATCGAACCCAGGCTGTGCTGGGTAAGTGGGTAAGTGTAAGGTAATGCATGTTGGAAAAAATAACCCAAATTACACGTACTACATGATGGGGTCAAATTTAGCTACGACAGATCAGGAAAGGGATCTTGGAGTTATAGTGGATAGTTCTATGAAGACACCCACGCAGTGTGCAGCGGCAGTTAGTAAGGCAAATAGGATGTTAGGAATTATTAAAAAAGGGATAGATAATAAGACAAAAGATATCATACTTCCCCTATATAAAACTATGGTATGCCCACATCTCGAGTACTGCGTGCAGATGTGGTCTCCTCACCTCAAAAAAGATATATTGGCATTAGAAAAGGTTCAGAAAAGGGCGACTAAGATGATTAGGGGCTTGGAAAGGGTCCCATATGGGGAGAGGCTAGAGAGACTGGGACTTTTCAGTTTGGAAAAAAGGCGATTGAGGGGCGATATGATAGAGGTATATAAAATCATGAATGGTGTGGAGAAAGTGATTATAGAAAAATTATTTACCTTTTCCCATAATACAAAAACTAGGGGACACCAAATGAAATTGATGGGTAGTAGGTTCAAAACTAATAAAAGGAAATTTTTCTTCACACAGCGCACAGTCAACCTGTGGAACTCCTTGCCCGAGGAGGCTGTGAAGGCCAGGACTCTATTAGGGTTTAAAAAAGAGCTTGATAAATTTTTGCAGGTTAGGTCCATAAATGGCTATTAGCCAGGGATAAAGTATAGTGCCCTAGCCTTCATAACAAGGGCAGGAGATGGATGGCAGGAGATAAATCACTTGATCATTGTCTTCTGTTCTCCTTCTCTGGGGCACCTGGCATTGGCCACCGTCGGCAGATGGGATGCTGGGCTCGATGGACCTTTGGTCTGACCCAGTATGGCCATTCTTATGTTCTTATGTTCTTATGTATCTCAGAGAAGCAATAAATCCTCTCTATTTTGCTGGCTGGTGGAGTCACATCTTGCTGCGGATGGGGGTGCAGGGTCGAGGGGTCCCCGACATGCCATCACACCACCATATCTTGGGTTGACAGCACTTGTGGCATAGACATGACCTAGCATTCCAGTAGGAGAGTCCTTCTGTAGCCTAGTGGCTGTTGCTTGAGAAGAGGTTTGAGCTAAATGGGGAAAAGTTGCTCTCCTCTCAGACTGGGAGTTGGTTTAAGCCAGGATCATTAGGTAGATCCAGCCAGTCAGACTCTCCCATATAGACAAGTTCTCGGCCACAGACAGGTCTGCAAACAGAGTGAAATTCCCCCTGTGCAGAGGGCCACTTCCAGTCTGATGCATCCTTCAGACCCAACTTCCGAGACCTGGAGCAGGCCCTCTTCACCAGTGGAGTTGCACCCACACCCAGAACCTAGGTACATGGTGTTCAGCAATTTCATCCCAATCTTGTGTCCTAACTGCAGCTCCTACCAGGCCCCAGGTTTACACAGTCTGGGCATGAACATTAGTCTCCATTAAACCTCTGGGACTTGGAGTAATTTTGGGCATGATATTTTGTGACACATGAATGGAGAAACGGTAGCAATAAATCAAGCTCACCCTAACGTTGAAGAAACCTAACTGGGATGTGCATACATCCACATGCATCTCTCAGACGGTCCTACTAAAGATAACTAGGGACGGGGACTATCCCTAAGGGCTCCTTTATACAGAGAAGCCCATAGCAGGTGGGCACTAAGAGCAGCACAGTGAGTTGGGAGGAGGGTGCACCCCAGAGATGGTTCCCCAGGCGGTTACTGTCTGCATGCACTGACACAAGGCTCTGTCCAGCATAACAGAGGAAGGTGACAAGGGTTAATCTCAGAATACAGTGCTAGGGCAATGCAAACCCACAGCCTGGCTTGCGGCATACAGGGCATGGATGTTATTCAAGAGCATGGAGTGAGGGGTTAAAAGTGTTAGGAGGAAACATTGTACAGTCGCACAGGAACCTGCTTCTCAGCCCCTGCAATTGCACCAGGGCCTCTGGTGCTCCACTGTGCAGCAGCAGCATGGGGAGGAGAAAGAAGCAGGGGATTCCACAAAGAGCAGCACACCCCATGAGACCCAATCTGAGGCGCTGATAGCGGTGCCCAAAGCTCCAGCTGTCTCTCCAAATCAGTTTGCAGAATCCACTGCACACTGCTTTCTATGTCACTGGCCAAAAGCTCACCCATGTGCCGGGGTATTTTTAGACTGCTCCAGCTATCTGCCTTTCCCAGACAGAAGTAACGTTTCCTGACAATTCCTTTCAGCTTCTTGTCAGGAAGCGCTGCCACTGGCGATAACTGGCTTTCTCCGGAAGATGACAGATTCCAAGATGTGACCAGTGGAAGGGAATTGTCGCTGCTGAGGTGCACGCTGAATGACAGGTTACACACAATGCCCATCCCCTCCACTCTGCTTAGTGACGGCTCCTTTGGGGAAAGCTGCAGGCCGCTCCCTGTGTGTGTATGGCTAGGAAAAATTAGCGAACATCTCCAGGCACGGTAGGGTGGACTCATCCCCTAAGAATAGCTAACTCCATTGTAAGAACATAAGAACTTAAGAACTGCCAGCAAGAGGGAAAGGCCGCTAGGCAAACAAGCTGGGCTCTGGACAGTGATCCAGGCAGGCACATTTCTGAAACCAGCCTTCAACTGCCATTTGGCAGGGAAGCGACCAACTGACAGGCACGAGCAACCCAGGCTGATGGTGTCCTTAGTGAATGGCTGCTCCCTGTCAGTGCCCAGCCTGACAATCCGCAAGGGCCGCAGGGGGCTGAGTACGGTCACCAGTTATGCTCCCAGATGATATGGAAACCCAGCCACTGCCCCATTAGGGTGATAAGGCTTCACTGGGCCCCATAGCACTCATTCCCGCACCGGAGACTAATCAGCTGAGAACAGAGGCTTTGTAAATAACCCAGGGGGCTGGCTGGGAAGGGAGGCTTTTCCCATTATTGTTCCAGGCCCTCGGATTTATTTATTCCCTCAGGAGCAGAAGGGAAGTGGCTCCCAATTTACTGGCCTGATTCCAAATTAAATACTGAAACTTCCCAGCACTGGGAACAAACAGGCCTTGCCATGGGCAGAGCAAAGCTGCCACCTCCTAAAGTGGCTCCCTGGGAGGGGCCGCTGGCTCCCAGGAGGATGCAAGTCTCCCTCTCCGCACAGGCGAGCATCTCCTGGCCACAGGGATCCCTCCAAACACCCCTGCCCTCGGAGAGGGGGCAGATTGTCAGAACATCACAGCCCTGATGGAGCAGCAGCAAGGTTCCACCTGGACTGAACCCCCCTGAGAACAGGAGCTCAGGCACAGAACTTCTGGGTGCAAGCACCCAGCAAATCCCTACCCTTACCTGGCAGGCCTGTGAGTTCCCCAGGACAGAAGGGGACCAGCCAGTCTGACCTGGTGCATTTCACCCGGTCCCTCGCACACTGACCCAGCCACTTCTGCCAGACCAAAGCTTTTCAGTCCTTAGGCAGAGAGCAAAGACCAATGTGCCCCAGTGCCTGCGGGCCCTGCAAGGGCAGGGAATCCATCGGGTGAGACATAAATCTCAGGGAAAACTTCCCAAAGGTCAGTAGAGCAGGCCAAGGCAACAGCGGCCTTGGGAGATTAGAGGAGGTCGCCAAAGGAGCCTGGAGCCATCTATCTAGGGCAGGTCAGACACAACGAATCCTGCTGCTTGGTAGGGGGTTACACTATGGTCCCTTGTGGTATTCTCTCACCCTATGGTTCTAGGCATCCATGCCCAGATGATCCCAGTCCCATGCCACAGAGGAAGACGAAAAATACAAATATCCCTGCCCATCTGACCGGGGGGGGGGGGAGGGGATTCCTTCCTGACTCCAAATCTGGGGATGAGTTTGACCCTGAGTACGTGCACAAGACACCCACCAGGCATCCTCTGTCCCAGCTCTAGCTGTGGTCACCTCTGGTGCTTCACACAGGAGTCTGTATCATTCATTCACCAGGGAGAGAACGCATAGAAGCATAACATGAGAACAGCCAGACTGAGTCAGACCAATGGTCCATTTAGCCCAGTGCCCTGCCTTCCAAAGCAGCCAGTGCTGGGTGCTTCAGAAGGAATGAAGAGAGCAGGGAAACTTTTGTGAGATCCATCCCCTGTCATCCAGACACAGCTTCTGGCAGTTTGAGGCTCAGGGATATCTGGGCCCTGGGGCTGTGTCCCTGATCCTCTTGACTGAGGGCCATTATGGATGCATCCTCCGCAAACTCATCTGATTCTGGTTTGAGGCCAGTGACACTTTCAGTCTTCACAACATCCCTGGGAAGGTGTTCCACCGGGCAACTGTGTGAAGTAGCACTTCCTGCTGTGGGTTTTAAACCTGCTGCCTATTAATGTTGTTGGACACCCCTTGGTTCTTGCGTTACGTGAGGTGACCATGGGACAGTGGGATGTTGACTTAGTGGAGCCAATCTGATTTGGAGATGCTCATGCAGAGCTCTGATTGAATGAGGGGGGATAAGACAGTGTCTCCCTTCAGCCTACAGATCACAATACTCAGAGATCCAGCCTAGCCATCCCTGCTGCGTGGCCAGCAGCCCTAACTGATGCCATGTGTCTGGCAGAGCAGGAGCGAAGGCAGGAGAGGATCCCTGCAAATCTAGATCCCAGGGCAACAGGAGCCCCCCTGGTCCCAACACTGCTCTAACCACTGGCTTGGAGAACCTTCCTGCTAGAGTGGGGGGGGAAGAGGCCTGAGACTTCAGCTCTGAGGCACAGCATCCTGCTCCCACCACACTTATTGGAACTAGAACTCAGCAAACGCACCATGAACACGTCCTCCTCCTCCTGCCTGAGGCAAGCTGGCCAAAGAGCGACAATTCCTTGGACTTCTGTGGCGGTTCAGCACACGTTGGACTCTGGTACAGAGTCTAATGAACTCAGACCATCGCCAAGCCAATGCCAGGACAATTCGCAGCTATGGACAGCGGCTTTCCCTAGGGGTGCACAATTTCCACAATAGCTGGACTCTTCCTTCAAACAGCTGTGGCACTTCCACAAGTTCTGTGGCCAGGGATCCTACGCCCCCCCCAGCCACATGCAAGAACATGTGGCAAGGAGCCTAGGGGCTCTTTGCACTACACATTGTCTCCCTTCCCTGGGCATAGCAAGAGCCCCGCTCCCCTCTGTGACGTAGCGGGGGTACCTTGCTGGTTGCTATGCTGGGCAGTGGGCTGTGAGTGACCTCCACTGGCTGCTGTCTGCAGCACGGCCCAGCAGGGCAGGGGATGAGTCATTATGCAAGGGGGCTTATCTCCCATGGAGCGGAACAATGGGAAGGAGGGGAGGGGAGCCCAGGGCTAGAAGTGAGTGAGTTAGTTTCTGTCTGGGATCATGGAGGAGACGGCATAGGGAAAGGGGCTGGAATTTAGGGGCCCAGCATCCCCCATCTCAAGGGGGGCTGAGGCATCCTAGGCCCAGTTCCTGTAACCAGATGACATCTGTGCTGTGCTGTATCCTGGAGAAGCAATAAACTCCCTCTATTCTACTGGCTGGTGGAGTCTGTTCATGCCATTACGGGGGGGGGGGGGGGGGCAGGAGTCGGGGGACCCCGACGCGCCGCCATACCCTCCACACCCACGGGCTCTCACAGGCACTCACCCAGCTTGCCACAGCGAGACAGGTCCAGCCTGACAACTCATCATGTGGAGTAAGGAGGAGAAGCATATAAGAAGAATAATAGAGCCACAACTTAAATGTATACCCCAAATTAAAAAACACAGTAAGAGAACCAAAAAAGTACCACCGTGGTTTAATCAGATAAAAAGTGGAAGTCAAATCCTAGTGAGGAAAATAGAAAGGACCACATCAGAAGCAGGAAGCCAGCTAAACAACCAGTGGGGCCCTTGGACGATGGAGATGCTAAAGGAGCCCTCAAAGATCGTAAAGTCATACTGGAGAAGCTGAATGAATTCTTTGCTTCGGTCTTCATGGCTGAGGATATTGGGGAGATTCCCATACCTGAGCCATTCCTCTTAGGAGACAAATCTGAGGAATTGTCCCAGATTGAGGTGACATTAAAGGAGGTTTTGGAACAAATTGATACACTTAACAGTAACAAGTCACCGGGACCAGATGGCATTCACCCAAGAGTTTTGAAAGAACTCAAATGTGAAATTGCAGAACTATTAACTTGTGGTTTGTAACCTATCCTTTAAATCGGTTTCCCTATCTAATGATTGGAAGATAGCTAATGTGACACCAATATTTAAAAAGGGCTCTAGAGGTGATCCTGGCAATTACAGACCAGTAAGTCTAACATCAGTACCGGGCAAATTAGTTGAAACTATAGTGAAGAATAAAATTGTCAGATACATGGATGAATATAATTTGTTGGGGGAAAGTCAACATGGTTTATGTAAAGGGAAATCATGCCATACTAATCTGCTAGAGTTCTTTGAGGGGAGCAACAAACAGGTGGACAAGGGGGATCCAGTAGATATAGTATACTTAGATTTCTAGAAAGCCTTTGACAAGGTCCCTCAACAAATGCTCTTAAGTAAAGTAAGTTGTCGTGGGATAAGAGGAAAGGTCCTTTTGTGGATTGATAACTGGTTAAAAGACCAGAAACAAAGGGCAGGAATAAATGGTAAGTTTTCAGAGTGGAGAGAGATAACTAGTGGGGACCCCAAGGGTCTGTCCTGAGACCCACCTATTCAACTTATTTATAAATGATCTAGAGGAAGGGGTAAGAGTGAGGTGGCCAAAATTTGCAGATGATACCAAACTGCTCAAGGTAGTTAAGACCAAAGCAGACTGTGAAGAGCTTCAAAAAGATCTCTCCAAACTAAGATATTGGGCATCAAAATTGCAAATGAAATTTAATGTTGATAAATGTAAAGTAATGCACATTGGAAAAAAATAATCCCAACTATATATACAACTAGCCAATTAGCCCGTCATAAGACAGGATTTTCAGGTCTCTCCTCCACGTCACTCTTCTCTCCTGATCCTCCGGTCTCTCACTCTGTCTCTCTCTCTCTCTCCTCCTCCTACTGCCTCCTCCCCTCTCTCTCAGCTCTCCTCCGCCTTCTGCCTCTCTCTCCGCCTCTCTCTTTCTCTTCTCCCCGTCCTGCCTCTCACTCTCGCTCCGCTCTCCTCTGTCTCCGTCGGGGATGCACGCTTGTCCAGGCCCTGCCCCCTGTGCATGTACATCACCGCCCCGCCCCCCCTTCGCCTCCCGCCGTGGCACTCGGCTGACTTCTGCGCTGCTCAGCCGGGCCGCTGCGCAGGAGCAAGTGGCACAAATGGCCTCTCTCTCTCTTCTCCTCCTACTGCCTCGCCCTCTCTCTCTCTCAGCTCTCATCTGCCTCCTGCCTCTCTCTCCTTCTCTCTCTCTTTCTCTTCTCCCCCTCCCGCCTCTCACTCTGTGTTTCTCTTCTCCTCCTCCTGCTGCGACTCTCTCACTCTCTCTCTTGCTGTCCTCCGCCTCCTCTCCACCTCCTCCGTTCTCTTCTCTGTCTCCTCCGCATCCTCTGTGTCTGCTCTGCTTTCCTCCTTTTAAATCCGGCACCCTTTCCTAATGTCAGAGACAGACGCTTGTCCAGGCCCCGCCCCCTGGCTGTTGTTAACTCTGAGCGGCGCTGTTGCCTCCCGCCGTGGCGCTCGGCTGACTTCTGCGCCGCTCAGCTGGGCTGCCGTGCGGGAGCAAGCGGCCATTTGGGGTCCACGCTCCCCATGCAGCACCCGTGCTGCATGGGGAGCGTGGACCCCAAACGGCCGCTTGCGCCGCTTGCTCCCGCACGGCAGCCCAGCTGAGCGGCGCAGAAGTCAGCCGAGCGCCACGGCGGGAGGCAACAGCGCTGCCCAGAGGGAACAGCCAGCATTTCAGCATTAGAGTCACAGACATTGGGCTACTATATATATATGATATGATGGGGACTAATTTAGCTACAACTACTCAAGAGAAATATCTTGGAGTCTTTGTGGATAGTTCTCTGAAAACATCCACTCAGTGTGCAGTGGCAGTCAAAAAAGCAAATAGAATGTTAGGAGTCCTTTAAAAAGGGATAGAGAATAAGACAAAGAATATCTTATTGCCTCTATATAAAACCATGGTACGCCCACATCTTGAATACTGCATACAGATGTAGTCACCTCATCTCAAAAATGATATATTGGCATTGGATAAGATTCAGAAAAGGGCAACAAAAATGATTAGGGGTTTAGAATGGGTCCCATATGAAGAGAGATTAAAAAGACTTGGACTTTTCTGCTTAGAAAAGAAGAGACTAAGGGGGGATATGATAGAGGTCTATAAAATCATGACTGATATGGAAAAAGTGAATAAGGAAAAGTTAATTACTTATTTCCACAATAAAAGAACTAAGGATCTCCAAATGAAATTAATAGGCAGCAGCTTTAAAGCAAACAAAAGAAAGTTTTTCTTCACTCAGCGCAGTCAGCCTGTGGAACTCCTTGCCAGAGGATGCGGTGAGGGCTAGAACTTTAACAGGGTTGAAAAAAGATCTAGATAGATTCATGGAGGTTAGGTCCATCAATGGCTATTAGCCAGGATAGGTAGGAATGGTATCCCTAGCTTCTGTTTCTCTGGAGGTGGGTGACGGGAGGGATCGCATGAGGATTAGCTGTTGTAATCCCTCCCTCTGGGACATCTGGTATTGGCCACTGTTGGCAGACAGGATACTGGGATAGACGGACCTTTGGTCCGACCCAGTATGGCCGTTTTTGTGTTCTTATGTTCTAAGCACTATCACGGGAAGGAGAAGGGCTCCACACCAAGAGGAACCAGGCCAAGGTGGAGACCACTGCTCCTCCAGAGGAGAGGCCCTTGCCTGATGGCTGTGGTTTCTGCCCAGCTTCACCTTCCCCAACTTGCCCATGAGACGATATGGTGCTTGCCTGGGAGTGCCCGCTTTTTGACACTGACCACGTCCCTGCAGCTGGAGGGAATTTCCTCACAGGCCTGGGTGCTGAGGTGCAGGATAGCAAGAGCCAGCCACTCCACTGCAGAAGCAGCTCAGCTAGGGTGGAAGAAACCCCAAGTCTCCAAAACTAGGACAGCCACCTGCTAAGAGGCAGAGTGCATCGTGCTCCTGCAGATGCATGGGGAGTAGGGGAGGAAAGGTACTGGCCACCTTCCTGCAGTGTGACTCTGCATAGGACACACCCAGCCACCCACTCGGAATGCCCAGACCCTACTCTTCTTCACTAGCTGTGAAGAGTAACACAAGGAGCATGGCAACACTGCTGGGATGCCCCAGAAGGGTTACAATGGCAGCTGGCCCACATTGACGAGAAGAGCTGGGCTAAACTTTCAAGCAACATTATTTTGGGGGGGAAAAAGGCAGATTGAGCAACTTTGAAATGTTCTGAATTGATGGCAATTTCACCAAATTGTCAGACAACCTAGAGCAATTCGGAAAAAACAAAAGAGATTAATTTGGTCATTTTCTAAATGTTTTGATTTTTCAAAGGACTTTGTCTCAAAAAGTAATTTTATTTAAAATATGGTTGAAACAGATACAAACATTTGGAGTTTTTTATAAACAAAACATTTCATCAAATTGGAAACTCTTTGTTTTGAGTGTTTCAATCTGGCAAAAAAAAATTGTTTTGCCTCAACCCTAAATGACTCCCGATGCCACTATTTGGAATTGCTAATGGACTGAAAAGTAGTTCTAGCCACAACTCTTTCGTCCCACCACTGATCCAAATGCTTCCTCACCCCCCCCCCCAGGCATAGATCTGCCATGAGTGACAATGACACAAAGGGTCCATCTACACTGGAACAACAAAATACATTGCGTCTCAGAGCCCAAGTGAATTGACTCCAGTTTGGGCTGTGGGCTAAAAACACCTGTGTAGATGTCTGGGTGGAGGGTGGACTCTGGGCTCTCAGACCCACTCCCCTTGCAGAGTTTCACAGCCCAAATGTCTACACTGCTATTTCCAGCCCGTGAGCCTGAGCATGTTGCCCTGGGCCAATCGCGGATCTTCTATTGCGCTGTGGGTGAGCCCAAAGTCTCTGAGGGTGAAGGCACAGCACCGTGCCTCTGGGTACGTGCTCCCCATGTGGAACAGCAGCTCTGGTTTGTTTTCCCAAGCTGGTGATACAGTCTCTTGTGATTCCCGCAACTCACTGGGCCAGTGTCTGACATTAGCTCTATCAGGCACCTGACTTGTCCACAACTCCCTAGAAGCCTGCCCACAGCCAGGGCATCTACTCCCTAAAGACATGCTCTTCACCTCCAATAACTAAAGCAGAACAGGTCACTGCAGCCCCTGCACAAGCTGCACCCACATCCAGAAGCAACTTGGAGCTTTCATAAGAAACCCACTGGAACATGCAACAAGCTTTGCATTGCTAAGTGGCTGAGACACTGTAGCTCATTATGCTTTTCACCAGGCTTGCTTGAAACGGCACTGGGTCGGTAATGCCTTTGGAGATCTACCATCAATGGAACCACACTGTCAGTTCCACTATGCCCTACTGCTGCAGTGTGCCTGGTTTCCATAGAATAACCTTGCCCCCATGCCCTGCCCAAACCATTCTGCATGAGTTCTGGTACTAGGTCTATCAAAGGCTGTTGGGAGAAGGGCAACAGACCTGATTTTCAGTAGGTTTTGAGCAGGAGGGTAGAGAGAAAAAACACAGCTTTTAAATACTAACTACTTTCAGAGATTGTAAATCTGATATGCCTAGCTGCTATTTGGTGGGTGCATATGGCCAAAGAGTAGTCAGCAATGGTTCCCAGTCACACTAGGGGGACATAACAAGTGGGGTTCAACAGTGGCCTTTTTTGGGACTGGTTCTGTTCAATGTCTTCATCAACAATATAGATGCTGGCATAGAGAATAGGATTATTAAATTTGCAGATGATACCAAGCTGGGAGGGATTGCAACTGCTTTGGAGGATAAGGCCATAATTCAAAATGATCTGGACAAACTGAAGAAATGGTCTAAGGTAAATAGGATGAAATTCAACAAGGACGAATGCAAAGTACAGTACTCCACTTAGGAAGGAACAATCAGTTTCACACATACAGAAGGGGAAGAGACTGTCTACGAAGGAGTACTGCAGAAAGGGATCTAGGGGTCATAGTGGATCACTAGCTAAATATGAATCAACAGTGTGACACTGTTGCAAAAAAAGCAAACATGATTCTGTGATGTATTAACAGAAGTGTGGCAAACAAAACATGAGAAGTCATTCCTCTGCTCTACTCTGCACTGATCAGGCTTCAACTGGAGTACTGTGCCTAGTTCGGGGCACCACATTTTGGGAAAGATGTGGACAAATCAGAGAAGGTCCAGAGAAGAGCAAAAATGATTAAAGGTCTAGAAAACATGAGCTATCATATATATAGTAGCCCAATGTCTGTGACTCTGTAATGCTGTAGCGTTACAGTTTTGCCTCTGGGGGGTGCTGCTGCCTCCCACTGTGGCGCTTGGCTGACTTCTGCACCGCTCGGCCGGGCCACCGCGGGGGAGCAAGTGGCCGTATGGGGTCCGCGCTCCCCATGCGTCACGGCTGCTTGCGTCGCTTGCTCCCCCATGGCGGCCCGGCTGAGCGGCGCAGAAGTCAGCCAAGCGCCACGGCGGGAGGTGAAGGGGGGCGGGGCGGTGACGTATACAGCCAGGCCCCACCCCCTGGCCATGTATGTCACTGCCCCGCCCCCCTTCCCCTCCCGCCGTGGCGCTCGGCTGAGTTCTGCGCCGCTCAGCCAGGCCACCATGGGGGAGCAAGCTGCACAAGAGGCCGTTTGGGCTCCGCAGTCCCCATGCTGCATGGGAAGTGTGGAGCCCAGCTACTTGTGCTGCTTGCCCCCACATGGGGAGCGCGGAGCTCAAACAGCCATTTGGGCTCCGCGGTCCCCCAAGTGAGAGGCAGGAGGGGGAGAAGAGAAAGAGAGATGGAGAGAGAGGCAGGAGGCGGAGGAGAGCTGAGAGAGAGGGGGGGAGGCAGGAGGAGGAGGAGAGAGAGAGAGACGGACATGGAGGAGAGACCCGAAAATCCTGTTTTATGACGGGCTATTGGCTAGTGAAGGAAGATTGAACAATTGGGTTTGTTTAGTCTGGAAAAAAGAAGATGGAGAGGAAACAACAGGATATAAAAGAGTGTTACAAGGAGGAGGGAGAAAAAAATACTCTCCTAAACCTCTGAGGAGAGGACAAGAAGCAATGGGCTTAAATTGTAGCAATGACAATTTACGTTGAACATTGTTGGAGATTTTTAAGATCAGATTAGACACACACCTGTCAAGAATGGTCTAGAGATAATATTTAGTCCTGCCACGAGACCTATGATTCTATATCATATGCTTTCTTCCCATTTGTGAGTCAAACTGCTAATGAGTACTTGCTGCTTTAATTAGCTTCATAATTCTTAGCAAAAAATTCAGATTTATACAAAGATTTTTTTTCTAAAATTCCACATTTAAAATGCTCACCTCTATGTAAACACCCTATCCCACCACCCACCCAGTGTCCAGGGCCTTGTTAACTTCCTTACTGAGAGACCTCCAGAAACCCAAGACAAGGAGAACAAGGAGCCCACACTGTATCTGCAACCAGCACCACTTTCCAATGGATCAATCTTCCACAAGCCAAGATGGTTGAAATGATCCAACCAGGCTATAATCCTCCATCAGGGTTTGCTGTTCAAAGTCAATAGGATTTGTGCTCCTAAGTTACTGAAGGTATGTCTACACTGCAGAGAACTCCAGCAGTGGAGAGACTTAGAGCCTGGGTCAACTGACATGGGCTGCAGGGCTCAAATTAGCAGTGTACACACCCCCCTTCAGGTTGGAGCCTGGGCTCTGAAACTCAGTAGTGGGCAGGGTCTTGGTGACCCAGCTCCAAACAAGTATGGCTATTCTGCTATTTTAGGCTCCACAGCTGGGCCCCACAAACCAAGTCAATTCACCTGGGTACTCAGGTTTAATGGCAAGGGTTTTCTTTGTAGTATAGAAGACATCCTCCTAGGCACTATGGAGAAATCCCCACCCTTAGGTGCCTAAACATGGGATTAGGTCTTCAGGCTCCTAAATTTGGAAACTTTGGCCTAGATAAAAAAGTTTCAATACATTAAACAAACTTATTGCTGAGTCTCAATCACTTTTCATTGTTAGCAATGCAGCAGTTTTGTTCTGAAGTGATAAAGATGTCATGCTGCTAAAATGCAATTTTTACCAACACTTAAGCACATGCTAAATATTAAGCATGAGAGTCACCCCAATAAAGTCAAGAGGGCTAGTCATGTATGTACAGGAACACAGCTGGTTAAGTGTGTGCAGAATCAGGGTCTTTAGCTGCAAGAGTTTGTTTTTACCTGCAGCGGTTCTGTGAAATTCAAAGAGGATACCCTCCGAGGAGAAACTCTGAAAAGCCACATTTAGTTCATTATATATTTTATTCTAAAGCTGCAAGTTTTCAAATTAGTCTTACAAAGCCTCAAGATGTTTCACATCAAGAAATTTTTTTGGAAACTGAGTGATTTAAATGGTGATTTTAGTAGTATCCAGCAAACATCTGGGGCTTTACCCGGAGTTCATGGGAGCAGCAAGTGCTTGATGCCTCTTGAGAAGCTGAACATCTGTGTGCATTTGTACAGTGTTTGCCCAGTCAATGCTGCAAGTCAGGGTTGTGCTTCAGCTCACTTTGGCTCCAAATAATAGTCAATGGCAGACCTGAAAAACTGTGCTCCCCCAAAGTGCCCGAAACTGCCAAGAAAGCTAATAGCATATTGGGTTGCATTAGTTGAAGCATTGCCAGCAGATCTAGGGAAGTGATTATTCCCCTTTATTCTGCATTGGTGAGGCCACATCTGGAGTATTGCATCCAGTTCTGGGCCCCGCACTACAGCAAGGATGTGAACGCATTGGCGAAAGTCCAGCAGGGGGCAACAAAAAAGATGAGGGGGCTGAAGCACATGACCTATGCGGAGAGGCTGAGGGATTTGGGCTTGTTTAGACTGCAGAAGAGAAGAGTGAGGGGGGATTTGATAGCAGCCTTCAACTTCCTGAAGGGAGGTTCCAAAGAGAATGGAGAGAGACTGTTCTCAGTGGTGACAGATGGCAGAACAAGGAGCAATGGTCTCAAGTTGCAATGGGGGAGGTCTAGGCTGGATATTAGGAAAAACTATTTCCCTATGAAGGGGGTGAAGCACTGGAATGAGTTCCCTAGGGAGGGGGTGGAATCTTCATCCCTGGAGGTTTTAAGTCCCAACTTGACAAAGCCCTGGCTGGGATGATTTAGTTGGGGTTGGTAGTGCTTTGAGCAGGAGGTTGGACTTGATGACCTCCTGAGGTCTCTTCCAACCCGATAGTTCTATGGACTGGATGTTGCCAATCCCAAGCACACAAAAAATCATGAGTCAATTGAACATGCTCCTCCTCCTGCAAAAAGAACCATGAGATTGGTTTTAAAATAAGGAAGGCATTTTTAAGATTAACTATTTTCGTCTTGTCCTCTGGTACTTGAAACTTTAAGTTTCACATTTCTCAGTTCTGGCCCCAAGAAGGCTAAAACTTCCATTTTTTTAAAAAAAGGCTGAAACTCTCATGCAGTCAGATGGCTGCAGGTGTCGTGTGAGGCTAGCCAACACTGCAAGGTGCCGGATAAGAACTGAAATTGTCCTTCACAAGTCATGTGGCATTTTTAAAGGAAATAGGCAGTTTGTTTTATAAATGGTCTAAGCTTCACGCTTGGTTAGCAAAGCCATAGATGGCAGCAAAGGCTGCATGGCTAAAGGAGGTTTCAGATAATTTCTTCATTCCACTTCCCTCTGTTGACTGAAACAAATAGCACTAGATTCTTCTTGCAATTACTGTGAGCCAAGAACAACTCTTAATTAGGCACGGAGGAGGTGGAACAGTTCAGCGACCACACTCAAAAATGTTCTTACAATCTCGACATTAAAACACAGATATGAGTTGGCCTACATAGCCACATCTCGCACATAATTTATTGATTACAACTCATCATGTGCTGATAGGCCATCACTTGGGGTTATTAAAGCTGCCATGCTTAAAAACCTCTTGCTGGAATGAGATGTGACAGGGTTGTTGACTCCCACATGACATCTGGCAAACAGTGGGATCAAACTAAAGGTTGGGGAGGGAGGAGGGGGCAACGATGAAATATTCACTAGTTTTTGCTAGCTTCTCTGCATGCCACACAACTTCCAGGATGCAGGGCTTTTCCCTCTTGTCACAATCTGCTCTGAGGAGCTTGAGAATGCTGTCTCCATGGGAGCAGCCAAACATACCTGAAGGAGTTTGTAATTGTAAATGTAATGGCAATATGAATAAGTTTTGTCAGCTTGGAAGATGTGGGGGAAGCTGGTCAGATACTTAGGAAGCACAGTCAATTGTTTGCATTTTGGAAGCAATACAATAGGTCACAATTTGCTTCTCAGTTCATATCAAGTTTGGACACAGAGATTGAAAAACAAGACTTCAGCACATGGGGATAAATTCCTGTACCCCACAACCACCAGTCATACCTTGCCATCTCTTGCACCTTAGCTACCTTCCTAAGATGCCATGATGGCCCTCGCTTTAGTGACAAGTGTCAGCAGCCCTCCCCCCGTGGTGGGATACAGGGTTGTGTGCACGGCGTGTGGCTCCCCACCACAAAGGGAACGCAATCCCCAGGAGGGGGCACCGGAGAAAAAGGGGAAGATGCTCCATAGACAGGTTCTACCCACTTCTCTCAGCAGTGTGGAAAACCGTCCCCTAGTGCAAGCGGCAGTGTCCGTTCCAGGCGCTCCCTCACATTCCAATGAGCCAGACAACTCCTAGCAAACACAGCCGCATACAGGGAGACCTGCACCTCGCCTCACACAGCAGACCCTGCAGAGGGGTCTGCCTACAGCCCTCTACACCATGGTACTAGGAAACCGTTATGTTCTTCTTGATACAGGAGAAAAGGAATCACCACCTACAGCAGAGGAGGAGAAGCCTCATACCCTCAAGGCTGGGAGGTCTGCTGTCACCACTACAAGGAGGAAATGTAGGGTAGTGGTGGTCAGAGACTCTCTTTTGAGGGGAACGGAGGCGCCCATTTGTTGCCCTGACATGTCATCTCGGGAGGTATGCTGCCTGCCGGGGGGCCCATATCCAAGACGTTATGGAGGCATTGTAGAGGATTATCTGGCCCTCTGACTACTATCCAATGCTACTCATCCATGTGGGCACTAATGATACTGCGAGTTGTGACACTGAGCGGATCAAGAGTGATTACAGGGCTCTGGGAGTACGGATGAAGAAGTTTGGAGCACAGGTGGTATTCTCTTGGGTCTTTCCTGTCAAAGGCAGGGGCCCAGGCAGAGACAGGTGCATCCTGGAGATTAATGCCTGGCTGCAAAGATGGTGTCGCCAGGAGGGCTTTGGCTTCCTCGACCACGGGATGTTATTCCTGGAAGGACTGCTAAGCAGGGATGGCGTTCACCTTTCGAGGAAGGGGAAGACCGTATTTGGATACAGACTGGCTAACCTAGTGAGGAGGCCTTTAAATTAGGTTCAAAGGGGACAGGTGACCAAAGCCCATGGGTAAGTGAAGAACATGGAGACTTGGGAGATGGGTCGGAAATGGGAGGGAGTGTAAGCTATAATAGTAGAGGGACAAGGCAGAACTGGGAAGCAAGATCAAATCAGTATCTTAGATGCCTATATACAAATGCAAGAAGTATGGGAAATAAGCAGGAAGAACTGGAAGTGCTAATAAATAAATACAACTATGACATTGCTGGTATCACAGAGAGTTGGTGGGATAATACACATGATTGGAATATAGGTATAGAAGGGTACAGCTTACTCAGGAAGGACAGGTGGGGAAAAAAGGGAGGAGGTTTTGTCTTATATATTAAAAATATACACACTTGGATGGAGGTGGAGATGGACGTAGGAGACAGATGTGTTGAGAGTCTCTGGACTAGGCTAAAAGGGGTAAAAAAACAAGGGTGATGTGATGCTAGGTGTCTACTACAGGCCACCTACCCAGGCGGAAGAGGTGGATGAGGCTTTTTTTAAACAGCTAACAAAATCATCCAAAGCGCAGGATTTGGTGGTGATAGGGGACTTCAACTATCCAGATATATGTTGGGAAACTAACACTGCGGGGCACAGGCTATCCAATAAGTTCTTGGACTGCATGGAAGACAACTTTTTATTTCAGAAGGTTGAAAAAGCTACTAGGGAGGAAGCTGTTCTACATTTGATTTTAACAAATAGGGAGGAACTGGTTCAGAATTTGAAAGTGGAAGGAAGCTTGGGTGAAAGTGATCATGAAATCATAGAGTTCATGATTCGATGGAATGGTAGACTGGAGAACAGCAAAATACAGACAATGGATTTCAGGAAGGCAGAGTTTGGTAAGCTCAGAGAGCTGGTAGGTAAGGTCCCATGGGAAGCAAGACTGAGGGGAAAAACAACTGAAGAGAGTTGGCAGTTTTTCAAAGGGACGTTATTAAGGGCCCAAAAGCAAGCTATTCCACTGTGTAGAAAAAATAGAAAATATGGCAAAAGACCGCCTTGGCTTAACCAGGAGATCTTGCATGATCTAAAAATAAAAACTGAGTCATATAAAAAATGGAAACTAGGACAAATTACAAAGGATGAATATAGGCAAACAATACAGGAATGCAAGGCACAAAATGAGCTCAACGTAGCTACAGGCATAAAAGGAAACAAAAATACATTCTATAAACATATTAGAAGCAAGAGGAAGACCAAAGAAAGATAGGCTCACTGCTCAGCAAGGAGGGAGAAACAGTAACAGGAAACGTGGAAATGACAGAGAGGCTTAATGACTTCTTTGTTTCGGTCTTCACCAAGAAGTCTGAAGGAATGCCTAACATAGTGAATGCTAGTGGGAAGGGGATAGGTTTAGAGGATAAAATAAAAAAAGAACAAGTTAAAAATTATTTAGAAAAGTTAGATGTCTGCAAGTCACCGGGGCCTGATGAAATGCATCTTAGAATACTCAAGGAGCTGATAGAGGAGGTATCTGAGCCTTTAGCTATCATCTGTGGAAAATCATGGAAGATAGGAGAGATTTCAGAAGACTGGAAAAAGGCAGATATAGTGCCCATCTATAAAAATGGAAGTAAGAACAACATAGGAAACTACAGACCAGTCAGTTTAACTTCTGTGCCAGGAAAGATAATGGAGCAAGTAATTAAGGAAATCATCTGCAAACACCTGGAAGATAAGGTGATAGGTAATAGCCAGCATGGATTTGTAAAGAACAAATCATGTCAAACCAATCTGATAGATTTCTTTGATAGGATAACGAGTCTTGTGGATAAGGGAGAAGCGGTGGACGTGGTAAACCTAGACTTTAGTAAGGCATTTGATACGGTCTCGCATGACATTCTTATCAACAAACTAGACAAATACAACTTAGGTGGGGCTACTATAAGGTGGGTGCATAACTGGCTGGATAACCATTCTCAGAGAGTAGTTATTAATGGTTCACAATCCTGCTGGAAAGGTATAACAAGTGGGGTTCCACAGGGGTCTGTTTTGGGACCAGTTCTGTTCAATATCTTCATCAACGATTTAGATATTGGCATAGAGAGTATGCTTATTAAGTTTGCAGATGATACCAAGCTGGGAGGAGTTGCAACTGCTTTCAAGGATAGGGTCATAATGCAAAATGACCTGGACAAACTGGAGAAATGGTCTGAGGTAAACAGGATGAAGTTTAATAAGGACAAATGCAAAGTACTCCACTTAGGAAAGAACAATCAGTTTCACACATACAGAATGGAAAGCAACTATCTAGGAAAGAGTACGGCAGAAAGGGATCTAGGGGTTATAGTGGACCACAAGCTAAATATGAGTCAACAGTGTGATGCTGTTGCAAAAAAACCAAACATGATTCTAGGATGCATTAACAGGTGTGTTGAGATCAAGACACGAGAAGTCATTCTTCTGCTCTACTCTGCACTGATTAGGCCTCAGTTGGAGTATTGTGTCCAGTTCTGGACAACACATCGCAAGAAAGATGTGGAGAAATTGGAGAAGGTCCAGAGAAGAGCAACAAGAATGATTAAAGGTCTAGAGAACATGCTCTATGAAGGAAAACTGAGAGAATTGGGCTTGTTTAGTTTGGAAAAGAGAAGATTAAGAGGGGACATGATAGTGGTTTTCAGGTATCTATATGAGTGTCACAAGGAGGAGGGAGAAAAATTGTTCTCCTTGGCCTCTGAGGATAGAACAAGAAGCAATGGGCTCAAACTGCAGCAAGGGAGGTTTAGGCTGGACATTAGGAAAAATGTCCTAACTGTCAGGGTAGTTAAACACTGGAATAAGTTGCCTAGGGAGGTTGTGGAATCTCCATCTCTAGAGATATTTAAGAGCAGGTTAGATAAATGTCTATCAGGGATGGTCTAGACAGTACTGGGTCCTGCCATGAGGGCAGCGGACTGGACTCAATGACCTCTCGAGGTCCCTTCCAATCCTAGTATTCTGTGATTCTATGATACATGTCCTCAGCTGCTCCCTGGCACCTCACCCTCTCGCCAAATGTCCAACAGAGACGAGGAATCCTGGGAGTTTGCACAGAAAACCCCAAGGGAGAGAAACTCAATCAGAAAGAGGCTTTTTAACAAACATTTGCCAGGCCTTGGGTCTCCCAGGACTCAGCAGCCTCAGCCAAGCACTGGCTGCCTTCTCTCCTGGGCAGCACATGGAGGGGTTGGGGATGGGGATGTGCTCTCCTGCAAGCTGCTCTCGAGGAGCCTTCTGGAAGAGACTAAGCCCGAATCTCCACTTGAACCCTCCGCCATGTCACTTGGGAGGGATTTTAAATGCCACTTCTGCCCAAGCCAAAGCCCTAACCCAGCCTCAGGCAGCCTGGGGAACTGGGCTAGCTCCTTTAATTGTGGGTGCTAGTAGGAGCTATCTACAGTAGGAGGATTTACCACAGGTCCCCTGCGCAGCACTGGGTACAGCTACCCCAGCAAACCTTCTCTGCCAGAGATGGGTTTAAGTGAGTCTCCCTGGTGTGGGTACAGCCAGTTCGACTCTTGGCTATAAAGGAAAGTGGGGGTATCCCATAGCCAGAGTGCTCGACAGCCCAGACAGTGGGGACTGAAGGTGTGAGCTGAGCAGCTCTGAGGGAGGAACCCCTGGGAAAGCCCAGCCTGGGGAGAAGCTTGGGATGGATCTTGTGACTTAGCTCTTTGATAGCAGCACCCCCACTCCTGCCTGGGCTTGGACTTGCCACAAAGTGCAGGCTGGAATGGTGACCGCGGCAATCAGAGGCACAGGTAGGATGAGGCAATGAAAATGAAGCGCTAAAAACAGCGGCCTATGTTAATGAGATGCTAGCACTGCATGGGTGGACAACAGAGGAACTCGCTACATTATCTAGACTACAAGCAGCAACTCTCTGGTAAGGATAGAAAGAGAAATGACCTGCTTCACACCCATTTGCAAACACCCCCTCGCCACGGCTCTACCACAAGAGCACCCATGGCAGCTGGGGCTGCATCCTGAAGCTCTGAATATTGCCCCATCTCTGTGAACTGCACAAGCTCCCCAGGAAAGGATGTGAGGCCCATGGAGACCGCGTAACAGACAGTAACAGCAGAGTTTATATAGGCGCCTATTACCCCCCCCCCCCCAACCCTGCCACCCATCCTTTTGGGATTTTGCTACAGCTAATAACTTTACACAGAAGGTGGCCAGATACTAGGGTGATGGGCAGCTGCATAACACGTGAAGGTTGATCAGATCAAACACCAGCATCACCTTCCCTTCCACATTGCAGCATGCTTGGTTAACTGAGGGCCCCTTTTTGGTAGGTGCCAGCTCAGAGGCCTTGGCTGCCTTACTGCAGGGTGAAGCTTGCTAGCTGGCTTTTGGCATCTGTCAATTCACAGGGCTAGGGGCCAACAGGGTTGTAGATTCGCTTGAAGACAGAGCCGATTAGGGATACTGTACTTTATTAAGCTTACTACTGCACTGCTACTACACTTCACAGGGTACATTCTAGCAAGCAAAAGTACTACAGGACAATACTTAACACCCCAAAATTGAGGATGGGTTTGGATTTCTTTTTTTCCCCCCTTCTTCCATTTTTTGAGTAGCAAAAATCAAACTGAGAGAAGCCACAATGAGTTGTATTTTGCTGTGTGCTTTGAAAGCAGAACTTGGAAGTAAAGGTGGTCAGAGCTCTAGAAGTTCACTGTGTCCCTTTTTAAGGCTGAGCCTCTGAGCTGCTGATAACTTTGGATCAGAAAGCAAATAAGTAAGTGAAAGTGGGGGTAGAGAGGATCAGAGCCCTAAGTGCATAGTGGAAGAAATAAGGGAAAGCAGTAAGTACAGGCATTGGGAAAATTACTTAGAATGGCGATAAGTTTTCATTTTAAGGACAAAGTAAGTGATTAAGGGAAAAAGAGTAAGGAGCTAACTCTGCGGAGTCTGGGAGGAATTAAGCAATTGTTGTAATACACTAGGGCTGCGTCTGGACTGGCATGATTTTGTGCAAATGCTTTAAACAGAAAAGTTTTTCCATTAAAAGTATTTGCGCAAGAGAGCACCTAGATTGGCACAGACGCTTTTGCGCAAAAGCGTCCGTGCCAATCTAGACGCGGTTTTGCGCAAGAAAGCCCCGATCGCCATTTTCACGATCGGGGCTTTTTTGTGCAAAACAAATCTGAGCTGTCTACACTGGCCCTTTTGTGCAAAAGCTTTTGCGCAAAAGGACTTTTGCCCGAACGGGAGCTGTCAAAGTATTTGCGCAAGAAGCAGTGATTTCTTACATTAGAACGTCAGTGTTCTTGCACAAATTCAAGCGGCCAGTGTAGACAGCTGGCAAGTTTTTGCGCAAAAGTGGCTGTTTTTGCGCAAAATCATGCCAGTCTAGATGCAGCCTAGAAGAATAGAAGGGGGCTGCTATTCAAGGATTTAAAAAAGGGTATAACACACACACTGACCTCAGAAGTAAATTGTCCAAATACAAGGCATGGTATATAGCGAGATATTTATGAGCACCCACTTGTAAGAGATTTTATGCCAATGTTACTGTTTAATATGGGAATAAATTTGGTGTTACGTAACCCCGAACATTGTATATGATTCTCTTTCAGGAAGAGAAAACCTTTTGGGCTTGCTGGAATGGTAACTGGCAAATACCTTGTGCTAAGGAAAATTGCTATAGCAGTAAAGCTTCTCAGTTACCACCCATGAATAATTTGGAGCTTCACATAACAGACAAACTATTAAAAACCTGGTCTGCTGTATAAAAGGGAAATCGAAGCATGCTACCCCATTAATTTAATAAATGATCAGTGGGATGATTTACCTGGAACCCACAGAGGGTGGAAGTTACTGTGACTTGGCGGGTTTACAAAACAAGCATAGGTAATTATTGGGTAACAGCAGGCAGAAGAAGTCAGCAAGAATATCTGTAAAGGAATGGAGCATTTTAAAATATAATGTGTCACACCCCCCCCCCCGGGTGCAGAACAATTTTCCTTTTGTCTTTCAGAACATCAGAAAGAGCTAGTACCTGAGATAACATGGATTTATTGTCACAATGAAGATTGGGTTTTGTGTCTTTTATGTCTTGTAATGTCTCTCTCATTGCTAACACTGTTGTGTACAGTTTGGAAAAGGGGGAATGCTGCGTTGGGCAGAGGGGGATTGATAAGCATTTTGGTTGTGTTCATAGGATCCAATATTGCAGAAGAGGTATTGGATGGGAATTTCACCCACTCTCTGAATTCCCCTGACATTCTACAGGAATGGTGCCCCCCCCCCCCCGCCCACCTTGCGCATGTCATACCATTCCCTTTTAGAATAAAGGGAAATGGACTTTAATTACACCTCTGCTAATTGTGTCTCGTTTGTCAAAGCAGGAAAAAAGAAGCTGCTGTGGGCCATGAGGAAGTTGGGTGATGGCCGCTGTGGCGTAGCGCTGGCCAGACCCTATGGATTAGAATGAGCCAGATAAGCAGTGAACCACCTTAAAGGAGGCTGGCAACCAACTCAAAGGGATGGGGATACAGACAGGAATCTATACCCAACATTTTCAAGGCCCTGACCAAAAGCCATTTACGGCGGAAATGTGTAACTGCCTTATAGGGTTGTTCCCCACCCCCGCCCGTGAAGGCGCCTTACTGGCCACTCTAAGCTCATCCCAGGGAAGACCTCTAGGGAATGGGTCAAGGGCTTGGGGATTTGCTAGGTGTTTCATGTTCCTATCATCCACAGGCTGCTGGTGTTGTGGAACACTTTAATGGCCTGCTCAAAGCCCAATCACGGCTGTTAACTAGCGAGCCCGACTTCAAGGGGTGGGCTCCTATCCTGTCTCAAGCAGTGTATTACTGAACCAGCGTCTTGTATTTTGGGCCAGCCCCCTCACCGGGCAGAAAGGCAAGACGCCATCTCTGTCAGGAGACTCCCCACTCCTTACTGTCACTTTGTTGCATCCCAAGGTGCAATTGCCCTCCAAAGCCACCCCAGAGGCAGCTGGAATAGATCTCTATGCCATGGAGGATGTCACCCTGGCCTCGGGCCAGCAAGCCCTGGTCCCCACCAGTCTATGCCTGGGCATACCCAGAGGCTATTATGGCCTCATAGCATTGCGGTTGGGCCTGGTGGTTATTGCTGGGCTACATGCCCTGGCTGGGGTCATTGACTCTGATTATCAGAGTGAGGTTCAAGTGCTGCTGTGTAACTTGGGCCATCAGCCGCTTACTATGCAGGCCGGAAACAAAATGGCTCAGCTCATGGGTGACAAAATAGGCCTCCTATCTCTCTAGGAGTGCCCTTCCACTATACCGCCACCACAACCTTCGGCCTGGAGGATTGCTGGCTTCAGGTCCTCCGACGCGGCCAGACCCCCAAACAGGGCAGAAGATCTGGGTGCACTAAGCAGGGCAGCAATTGCAAACTGGAAAGATCATGGCCAAAGGGCCAGGTAATACTTTTTG
This sequence comes from Pelochelys cantorii, assembly GCA_032595735.1. Lineage (NCBI taxonomy): Eukaryota > Metazoa > Chordata > Testudines > Trionychidae > Pelochelys > Pelochelys cantorii. Next base: position 950,863 of record CM064352.1, on the reverse strand, counting down.
GGTAAGCCTCACTAACAAGCCACATCTATTATGTTTTGACAGGAAAAAACTTTTCCAATAGAAAGTCAGTTTGTGTATTGTGCCTGCTAGTCCTCTTTTGCTACCTGGCCCTCCTTCCCCTGACCAGACGGTGGGGTACAACAGGCCAGGACCAGGTCTCTGTAACCCTGCGAGGGTCCCATCACCCCAAGCCGGTGTTCTGTACCTGTATACTCACAAACAAAACGATACCCTCCAGGTTACAGTGAACAACACCGCAAACTAGTGTTGGAATAGTAGAGTTTCTATTATACCTTTTGCTAACCAGACCTATCTCCTCTTGCTAATTAGTAATGCTTGCTTTTGTAGTAATAGAGAGATTTGGGGATGTAGTTATTTGGTATTCCTAATATACCTTTGGTCTCTCTCTACCCAATACTGGGCTAATTTCACCCCTTCCACGGCACTATTGTTGCCTGACACCTGTATCCCGGTCCTGTTTGGGCCTCATATTCATAAGCTTTGTGTGCAGATCGATGCTAGCACGGTTCATGTTAGTACACATAACAAAGCGTGCGCTGCTTGGGCAGATTCCATTTGGCACCAATGGCAATTGCCAGCACTGCAATGTAATCGTCAAAGTATAATAGACACCATATTGAAAAGGGTGGGGGATGGGGCAGGTATCCTGAATTCTTTTAACATTGAGACTCTTAGGAATAGGTTACAAATTGGGTGTACTTAATGCTGGGGTACTTACCCTCCAAGACTGAATGTTAAAAACTACCTTTTTGGGTACCCTATACATCGGGGTGGGACAAAGAAAACTGTGAAAGGCGGTAAATGCCTCCTTACGGAGCACTTTTGTTGGCCTCACCTCCAGTATAAACTTTGACCTAGCATATGTAGTGGATCAGCTCCTGTCTATTATCCAACACCAAAACTTGTATTCGCTTTTAAGCACGGCTGCCCCCACTCAGCTCGGAGCTGTGTTACTTCAGCTCCACAGTATGCATTTGAGTGGTTATGTCCAGCGTACCGCTGCCCTGCAATTGCAGGAGGACATACTACTCCTGGGTCTTGAGATGGCTGTTCCCCGACTGTCTCAGCCCTGGGGACACGGTGCGACTTTGTATCTCTACCAAGATTTTTTGACTTTTCAATGTGGGTACCAGAGATATTGGGGACACAACTGCTGGTAGGCTCAAATGTTACATATCTGCATCAGCGTCCTAGTGGTGGGGCAAGGCATGGATCTGCCCCCTCCTACTTCCGGCACCAGAACCTTACAGCTTGAAGCATAGTGCAGCAATCTGCATATGGTACCCTATTGAAAGCAATGCCACCCGGGTGTACGACAATGGTCAAGGCTGCCTATGAGTGTTCTCTGTGAATACTATAGAGTGGGATGACAAAACTCTTCATGCTCCCACAAGTGAAAGTGTGCCGCTGCAATGTGACATTTTTAATAAACCGCACAATAGGCAGTATGTATTGGGTTACAGTTATGACCAACAGTTTCTGAACTTGTCCCTTTCCCACCCACAAGTCTCATTTCCGATGGGGATGACTTACCCTCAGTTGGATAATTTTTTGCAAAAGTCACTCAGTTCTTGGCTGCAGCGGGCCAGAACTTGATACATACCTACGTCCATCTACAGTACGTGAATTATTATTTTTTACCAAAGCGGAGTCTGATCTAACCATACATCACTGGTGGGATATTGTCAAGGGGTGGTCCCCTTAGGCCCCTGCCCTCCTCAACCTAGCCCTTCACTCAATTGTTATTCTGTACATATTGATTAGCTTAGCTTTATTGGAATATGTTAGCTATATTGGCGCATTCGCACTGTATATATGCTTGTGCAACAAATCATATAGTGTATGCATGCTACACGCGTGGTCGCAACCTGGTCAACGTCAAGGGGTGGAATGTGACATAAAAGTCATATGCGGGTCCCTGCAGCTTAGCAGGCCTAGGATGGAAGTTTCCAGCCCTGCTGTCCCCAGCTTAGCATAGTGTGGGATGCTGCAAGCCCAAATAGCAGCTGCGGGCTTTATCACTGTTAACCCATGCCTTGAGCTGGGAAACTACTAAGCGGTAAACAAGTTTGATCTCAGCCTCAGCCCATAAGAGTGATAAGAATGGCATTGAGCCAGGTAAACAACTGTAGTAAAACTAGTGTAGGGAGTCCCACCCCTAGCTGAGTCTCACCCAGGATCCCAACCTCGAGGGCTGACGGGGATCCCCCCCATGCTGGAGCCCTTCAGGTCTGCGGGGAGTCCCATTCCGGCTACCTTGCACCCAGCCGCAGTGGACGTGGCTCCAGCTTGGGGGGGAAATCCCAGTTAGCCCTCGAGGTTGGGGTCCCGGGTGAGGTGTTGGGGATCCCCCCAGACATTCACTGACTGCCCCATGGGCAGCAGCCAGGCTGAAAACAACAGAGGTGCCCTGCAAAGAGACAGACCCAGCTTCTGCCCCTACAGAAGATGGTGGTTAAACCCCCAAGTACGAGGCTGTCCTCAGGTCCATGATGCACAATCTACAGGTTGAACCTCTCTGGTCCGGCATCATCCGTGGTCCAGCATGATATTCGTTAGCTAGATGTCCACTAATATGGGCGTGGCCAAGTTTCCCGCAGTCCCATAAAGTTTGTTTACAGCCACCAGTCATGGCTCTCAGTGTTCTGTGCAGTTATTTAGCTCTAATTTACCCCTCAATGTCTTGTAAGAGCCCAGCAAGCAATGGAAGTGTTGGTAATGCTGCTACACAATATTGACCTCTTGTGGTTCAGCACTGGTCAGATACCAAAGTTGCCAAACAAGAGAGATTCAACCTATACTAACTATATATTTGAGAGAATGTGTCTGTCTGTCTGTTCAGGAACTCCTCCTAACCAGTAAGAGCTAGGAATATTAAATTGGGTATGCAGCTTGCTCTTATCATAACTTAAAGCAAGATCAAGGTTTGGTTGTGCCAGGACAATGGGATGTGCTGGAATAGGATTGTTTCTCAGAACTTGCTGCAGAAAGGAGACAGAATCACCAGGAAGGTGAAAGGGGTTAGCTGGGGTTGCATCCCCCATCTGGGACTGCCCCAGCCCCAAGCCTCCCTCCCCGCAGGTGCCATTTAGGGAGAGCAAGGTGGACATTTGTACAGGGACATTGCTGGCTGTTTCCCTTTGTCAGGGAGCAAGGGAAAAGTGCACAGTTTGCTGCATTCCTCATGCTGGCTGGGGAGCGCATGGGGCAGATGTGCTATGCACTTTGCTGTCACTCCCTGACAGGGCCAGGAAGGGGAAGAGCAAGCAGCCTGGTATGAATCTTCAGGGAGCGGGGGAGGACACTTGGGTCCCTCTGTCCTTCACCCTACATGAATCTAGGGGGGGGGGGGGAGTAGGGGAGCAGGGCAGGCTGGTGGAAGCCAGTATGCAGTAGGAGACAGCTTAAAAGCTGGCTTCTGGCACTCACTAGCTCCCAGGGAGCCAGCTGCCGACCCACACTGCCAGCTTTGCAGTATAAGCATTATCCTGCAGGGCCCACAGCATGTAACTGTGCAATCAATGAGCTTTGCAACAGTTCCACAGTTACCCATTAACCATCCCTAGTTCCAACCCTCCTCCTTCACCCACTCCCACAATCAGTGCTAGGGGAAGAGTCACACAGCCATCTATAATCTCATGACAGCACACACACAAGTACCAGAGGCTCTAATCAGCGGATTAGAAAAGGACTAAACACTTCAGCATTAGGAAGATTAAGCAAGGGAATATTTGTGATGAAAACACCTGGCTTCCATTTGGGCAAGGTACGTTCTAAACCAGCCTCCCTTTCCTGTTGCTTGCAGACCACTAGAGGGTCAGTTCTCTCAGTGGTGAGTATTTGGAGGAGGTGCAGCACGGTTGTCTCTCTCTTCACCAGGCAAGGCACTCTTGGAAGATTTCTCACAACCAGGAGTCCAAGCTAGGCTAGAAGGAGGTTTCAGAATGCCAGCAAGGGTGCAGAATAGCAGACACAGCTTAGCCCTTTGCTTTCATAGCTGTTTGTAGCAGTCGTGTGGTGGCACCTGGAAGTCTCACTTTGGCTTATTGAAACAGCCTTTTTACATTTCCACAAGCAGTGTTATGTAGCCTCTTTGGCAGGGGTATCCCAAGGTGCCTCGCTGGCAGGGACAGCAGCACGGGCATATGTCAGGACGGCGCAGCTGACTTGCAGGCCTGGTCCAGACCAGTTCAAAGGCAACACTACCATTTGTGGGCCCTTGGCTGGGGAATTCCACTCCACGAGTGATACATTTGGGTCTGACTGTAGCTCTGCACAGGATTCATACCCTGTCCAAAAAAGCACGGCCACTAGTGCCCGGTCACTCACTCAGCACTCTGAAGCTTTACTGAATGGTCTTCACCCAAGAATTAAATTTGTGTTACTGAAAGAAGGGAAGGGACATTCCCTGCAGCCTTGAGGGTTACTGCAAAGTAGCAAAGGGGGAAGAAACCTAGTGGAGCTTTAGCAAAAGCAAGAACCCAGCTCCACTGCTGGCTCAAAGCCACCTCCCCCAAGCCTAGTCCCCAGGGAAGGAGATTTCAGGTTGGTGTGAGCCAGCCCTGGCTGAAGCTGGGAATTCCTGAATTCTTAGCAAGGCCATCAACTAGCCAACAAGGGGGCAGTGCACATGCCTATGGCCTTTGCTTTGCCCGGACCTGTCCTTGCAGGACTTTCAGTCCTACAAAGGCTGTTGAATGGAGCCTTAACACCGCAGCAATTCAATCCCCGTATTAATGCAACCGTCTGAGTGTGGAACTACAGTGCACCAGAGTCAGGGCATTGAAGTTTGCACATGTGATCTTCGCTCCTTCCCTAGGGAAGCAAACGGTGCACTATCCATCTGCCCTGTGAGCAGAGGGGTGGCTGGTGTCGCAGTACCGCACCCATGGGAATAGGGCTGGCAGGGGGCACCCTGGCAGCAGAGCTGTAGGAGGCTGCCTGAGGCCCAGGTACGTACTCAGTTGCCTCCCACCCTGTCACAGCCTCACTGCTGCTGTTATTCAAACCAACTAGGTCCAGGCTGGCTTGGGTCCATGAATCTCCCTTTGCAGCCATTGCACCTGGGACTGCAGGGCAGACACATGGTGGGCAGGGGGTACACAAGCACTTAACTCCAAGTGAACAGCAAAGAGCTGTTCTGCGTGCATCAACTGCTGTATATTCTCACCATATTGGGCTTGCTTCACATTGCACTCTGACCCTTGGTCTTTAGAGCAGTAAGGCTTTTAGACTTCTTTATTACATGGTACCTTTTCTACTGGGCTCTCTATGGATTTGCCCTAAAGTGTGACCCAGACATCTGTGATGCTAGAGATGTGTTAGTGACTAGTAAATGCTTTACTACCCAGACAGTTCGAGCAACATTAGCTAACGCTTTTGGAATAAGCCCTGCATGTCATCATGAAGGTATTTAGCCAGATAGTTTGTATTTCCCATGGGATATAATTCCATGTTGTCCCAAGATAGCAGCACAGAGACTCAAAGGTGCTTTTTCCAAGCGGTTTTGTAAAACTCCTTTCTAGTCAAGTGAGAACGTCATGGGCAAAACTTATTTTTGCACAAAGCTAGCTTGAAATGGAAAAAAATAGACTCTCACCTCAATCTAAATAGGCCGGTGGGCAGTCACCAGCTGGGAGAGATGGACCTCGCCTTCACCCACAGCCCAATCTCAGGCCTTTCCTGTGGGAGTCGCTTATGCATTTACAGGCAAAGGATTCCGAACAAAATCAAGGCACTGGGGCCCAACTGCCAGAGACCTTTCCAGCTTACTAACCAGTGGGGTGCAGCAAAGATCACCCTTACTAGGTAGCTGCTACCACTTCCCCTCCACCTTCACATTTGAGCTGGGTGGTAATTTTCCATCCAAGTATTTTCTCAGTGAAAAATGTGGTTCCCATAAACGTCAAGACTTTCTGCCTGAAAAAGCTGATTTTGCTAAAAGTTTTGATGTTCCATCAGGAAAATCAAAACAAAGTATTTCATGCTGGGTCAGGTCAGGTCATCCTGAATTGAAAGCTGGGAGTTTGTTCAATCAAATCAAAGCAATTCATTTCAGTCCAGGGTTAATCTGTGTTCATCTGAGCTACTGTAGTGCCATCTCCCATGATGCCTCACTGTTGCCTTTCTGGCTGAGTTGCAGTGATGCACCATGGGAGTCTTGTGACCAGAGTATATCATGGGAGATGTAGTCTGGCTGGGAAGTCTGGCCATCAGTGAGAATGGGGGGAAATAAGGCACCCCAACTACAATCCCATGAGGTGCTCTGAAAGCTCAGGCCTGCTAAACCGAGCTAAAAGACGACAACAACCATTTCAATGCTCCCGAATCAAAAGTTCTCAGAATTTTTTGCTCCATGAAATGTTTCAATATTTCAGCTTTTCATGCCGACTCGGGACAGAAACAAATATTGAAATGTTGGTGTTTTTTCTGGGGGTACATCTACACAGCAGCATTCTTTCAAAATAACTTAGTTATTTCAAAATAATGTCCAAATACTGTCAAACTGGAGGGCTTCTTACTCTGACTCCTGTAACCCTCAGTACAGGCATTAAGGGAAATCAGAGGAAGAGTACTCTATTTCGAAATAAGTGCTGTGTAGATGCTCCCAATTTTGAAATAAGCTGCGCAATTGACGTAGCTCAATTTGCGTAGCTTATTTCAAGTTAAGCCCTGCTGTGTAGATGCACCCTGGGATGGAAACTCCCAATTTTGATCCACTCTGCTCTATAACCCACCTTCAATCACCAGTGTCCCAGACAAGTTCTACGGACATTAGCCCCAGATATGAAGGAGCTTTGGAAGGGCCTTTCAACCTGAGCACAGGGCTACAAATTTGTTCTGCACACTGCAAAAATGGCATTTGTCTTAAATAGAAACCTTCTCAGTGAATCAGATTAAGGAGGCATGGCACAGAGGTGTTAAGAGATTTCTTGATCAACCGCAGACCTTTCTCCTTTAGAAGTACCCTTCTGATGTCTGGATTTTGCTGCATTTCTCTTTTTAGTGCTCATCTGAGTGACTTTCATGCATTATTTACCATTGCCCTGAGAAGTAACAGTCCCCAGACAGACACCATAGAAAGCATGCTTGTGAATGCAGACACAGGGGCCACCGACCCAGCTAGCACAGCCCTCGTGCAGCCCCAGCCCAGGGTGTTTGCACAGGGACAGATGCTGGGCTGGGGCTACCAGAACTCAGGCTAAGGGGAAATGCACCGTTGGGACGTGGGTGACAGAGGAATGAGGTGCTGGAGCTGGCTGGAGCAAGTCTCATGTGCGGGGTGTGAAACGAGCCCCTGACTCGCCACACTCGGGCGTGGTCTGTAACAGGGACCTGCGGCAGACTCAGGTAGTTTCTGCAGCACACACTGCAACGTGGGACTTCTGACTTGTGGCCCTACCCTTCCTCTGCTGCTCAGCCCCATGCTCCAAGGGGTTGTGAATATCCCAGGCCACCTGGGCAGCATCCTGCATGGCACAGAGACCCCCCTCACGACTGCCTGTGCCTGCTCACCGGGCCTGTGAGGGGCTAGTTCACTGCTATGTAGCTGTCCAGGCTGGGGCCAGCTCCCAGGTCCTAGGACCCTGTAAGGTGGGAGCCCCTGAGCCAGGAAATCTACACTGCAGTGAAGAGGCCCTGCAGCTGGAGCCAGAAGCGTGTGGTCTGATGCAATGCGATTAACTCAAATCCCCATGGGGCTGGGCTGGGGCAATGCACCGGGAGTGGGGACGGTTTTGGTAGTGCAGCTTCGCAGTGCTCATGGGGGGATTTCTGACACATGGCGAAAGGACAATCCTGTTTTGCTAACACCCACAAGCCTGGCGTACACTAAGCCGCACAGTTAAGCCAGCCTAACCCCCGTTGTAGACAGACTCCTCCCTCCCCAGGAGGTAGCTCGGTCAAAGGACATGCTACGCCCATGGGAGAGCCCATCTGTTGGTGGCGGGACTGCCTACATTGCAGCGCTTCTAAGAACATAAGAACATAAGAACGGCCGTACCGGGTCAGACCAAAGGTCCATCTAGCCCAGTATCCTGTCTGCCGACAGTGGCCAGCACCAGGTGCCCCAGAGGGGGTGGACCGAAGACAATGATCAAGCGCTTTGTCTCCTGCCATCCCTCTCCAGCCTCTGTCAAACAGAGGCCAAGGACACCATTTTATCCCCTGGCTAATAGCCTTTTATGGACCTAACCTCCATGAAATTATCTAGCTTCTCTTTAAACTCTGTTATAGTCCTAGCCTTCACAGCCTCCTCTGGCAAGGAGTTCCACATGCTGACTACACGCTGTGTGAAGAAGAACTTTCTTTTATTAGTTTTAAACCTGCTACCCATTAATTTCATTTGGTGTCCTCTAGTTCTTCTATTTAGGGAACTAATAAATAACTTTTCTTTATCGGCCCTCTCCATACCACTCATGATTTTATACACCTCTATCATATCCCCCCTCAGTCTCCTCTTTTCTAAACTGAAAAGTCCCAGTCGCTTTAACCTCTCCTCATATGGGACCCGTTCCAAACCCTAATCAATTTAGTTGCCCTTTTCTGAACCCTTTCCAGGCCAAAATATCTTTTTTGAGGTGAGGAGACCACATCTGTACACAGTATTCAAGATGTGGGCGTACCATAGTTTTATACAGGGGCAGTAAGATATTCCGGGTCTTATTTTCTATCCCTTTCTTAATAATACCTAGCATCCTATTTGCCTTTTTGACCGCCGCTGCACACTGTGTGGAAGTTTCAGAGAACTGTCCACGATAACTCCAAGATCTCTTTCCTGATTTGTCGTAGCCAAATTAGCCCCCATCATACTGTACGTATAGTTGGGGTTATTTTTCCAATGTGCATTACTTTACACTTATCCACATTAAATTTCATTTGCCATTTTGTTGCCCAATCACTCAGTTTGGTGAGATCTTCTTGGAGTCCCTTACAGTCTGCTTCTGTCTTGACTATCCTAAACAGTTTGGTATCATCCGCAAACTTTACCACCTCACTGCTTACCCCTTTCTCCAGATCATTTATGAATAAGTTGAACAGGATTGGTCCTAGGACTGACCCTTGGGGGACACCACTAGTTACCCCTCTCCACTCTGAAAATTTACCATTTATTCCTACCTTTGTTTCCTGTCTTTTAACCAGTTCTCAATCCAAGAAAGGACCTTCCCTCTTATCCCATGGCCATGTAATTTACACAAGAGCCTTTGGTGAGGGACCTTGTCAAAGGCTTTCTGGAAATCTAAGTATACTATATCTACTGGATCCCCTTGTCCGCATGTTTGTTAACCCCTTCAAAGAACTCTAATAGATTAGTAAGACAGGATTTCCCTTTACAAAACCCATGTTGACTTTTGTCCAACAAATTATGTTCTTCTACATGCTTCACAATTTTATTCTTTACTATTGTTTCGACTAATTTGCCCGGTACTGAAGTTAGACTTACCGGTCTGTAATTGCCCGGATCGCCTCTAGAGCCCTTTTTAAATATTGGTGTCACGTTGGCTACCTTCCAGTCATTAGGTACGGAAGCCGATTTAAGGGATAGGTGCAGACAAGTGCAGACAAGCCCTCCAAGAGCTCCAGCACACAGCAACTTGCATTTCAAACCAGCCACTCTGGTCAGAGTGATCAATGCATGGTTAGCACAGGGCACCCCTAGGCTGGAACCATGGTCAAGAGAGAACATGGAAAAGTCAAGGTAGCAGACTCCACACGCCCCAACCCCCATGGAGCGGGCCCTAGCACACCCGCCCAGTGCCCTGTCTGGTCCAGCATCCTGTCTCTAGCAGTCTGCCCCAGCTGCTCCTCGGAATGGGTCAGACCGTCTCCTGCCCACTGGGGAAGTGTCTTTCTGGTGCGGGCTGTGAACCGGGAGGGCCGAGATCTCAGCTTTCTGGCCTAGGATGAGGCACTGTGGATCCGTATCATGTTCAGCCTCTGGGCTCACATTGTGCAGCTCCTGTGCTGTGACGGAGCCTGTGACACAGCCATTGCAACGCCAGCTGCAGGACCCGGATCCCATTACATACCTCCCCCAGCAGCGCTGGGCGGGCTCAGGGAAGCTCCCTGCAGCCAGGTCTCAGCTCCCTGCCTGTCTGCGGCATTGGTGCTCTGAACGCAGCTGTGAAAGGCTATGGACCCACGTGCTGGAGGCAGGCAATGGGAGCATCACAGGGGGCGATGGAGCCAACACTTTTGCTGGGTCCGGGAGGAGGGAAAGGGGCAGAACACGTAGCCTTCCAGCGTTACCTCCTGTCCTGCAGCTGGGGAAAGTCACTTTACCATCCTAGCTTCATACCCGGGAAGAATGGCACCAGCTTGGATCTGGGAGCTCGCTGCAGACTCTCTGCCAGCCCAACCAGCAAGTCTGGAAACAGACTGCTGCTCCCATTCCTGTGCAGCTTGCTTGGTTGCTGCTTCACAAGGGCCGGTTGCTGCTGTCAGTAGGGCTTGGTTACCCCTTCCGTGGTCAGTCGATAGCTACGGGGCTGGGATAAAAGGAGAAAGATGGTTCAGCAGAAATCTTCCCAGTGACTTGTTTAGCTCTGGATCAATTGCCTACATCCAGGGATGAGGCCATGTCCCTTTAAGAGTAGCTGGGTTTAGTCAAAACTTGGTTGGATTATCTGACCCTTGCAGCTCCCACCTCCCAGGCTGGTACCAACCAGCTGGCGAGTTCTGTTGAATGGCTCCGAGGGAGAGCGGGCAAGGCCTGAGCAAGGGCCTGAAGCAAGGGCCTCAGGGCCAAAGCCAGGAGTCAGGGATGTATCCCAGAGCCCTGAACAAGAGCCCAGAAAGGGCAGGGACCTGAGCCCAGCGGGCGGGAGAGGAGTGCGAGTGGGAGACAGAACTTGGTGTTTGTCTGGACTCGTTACTGCCAGAGGGGACTGAACTCAAAGTGCTTGGGGCTGGAAAATGAGCTGACACACAAAACCAGGCAGGAGTGCCTGCAGCGCCCTGCTCAGCCAGCAGGGAGTGCTAGGGAGCAGGCACGCCCACAACCAGCACTGGCACTGTACGAGAGCCCAAAACCTTCCACTCACCTAATGCCACGGCACACGCATGCCGGGAAATACAAAGGGAAGGTTCTGGCAAGCCTGACACAGGGCCCACCTTGTAAGCCTCCTGGGCCCTGTTCCACAGCATTCACCTACACACTGACAGGGGAATAAAAAGTGTGCACACAGTGGCCAAGGAGAAGCATGAGGGCCACCCTTCCTGACTCCAGGGGGTTAAACCAGTGGTAACATGGGAGGAGCAAGCACTTCTCCATCTTAAAATCCTCATTGAGGGAAGAGCCAAGAGAGAAAGCCGAAGCCTCTTCCAGTCCATATCAGCCACACTGCCTCATCTTTTGCAGAGCCCAGAGTCCATCAGTGTTTTCATGTCGGGCAATCCCTAAACCTAAATTTCTCTATGCCGCGCTACGCTAGTCAGGACACTCCTTTGCAGCTCCAGTTGTCAATTAAAAGCTGTGCCAGGCCTTCGGACACTTCTTTGTATGACAACCATCCCCGGAAGCCTGGAGGACTCACCATGTAGCCACATGGTGAGAGACCAGCCTGTGCCGCAGAACTGACCATTTAAATGACCAAATGAAGGTGAAAGGGAGGGTTAGCATCCCCCCAGCCAGGCCAGCCTTCTGCAGCAGCAGGTAATGGCAGGCCAGGAGCACGGAACAGGCTAGTTCAAGGCCCAGTTCTGTTTGCTCTGGAGAATCATAGAGCTGGAAGAGATCTCAGAAAGTCATCAAGTCCAGGATCCTGCCCAAAGCAGGACCAACCCCAACTCAATCACCCCAGCCAGGGCTTTGTCAAACTGAGACTTAAAAACCTCTAGGGATGGAGATTCCACCACCTCCCTAGGTAATCCATTCCAGTACTTCACCACCCTCCTAGGGAAATAGTTTTTCCTAATATCCAACCTAGACCTCCACCACTATAACTTGAGCCCATTGCTCCTTGTTCTGCCATGTGTCACTACTGAGAATAGCCTCTCTCTCCATCCTCTTTGGAACCTCCCTTCAGGAAGTTGAAGGCTGCTATCAAATCCCCCCTCACTCTTCTATTCTGCAGACTAGTAGTGTGGGGCCCAGAACTGGACACAATACTCCAGATGTGGCCTCACCAGAGCTGAATAAAGGGAATAATCACTTCTCTAGATCTGCTAGCAATGCTCCTCCTAATGCAACTTAATATGCCATTTGCCTTCTAGGCTACAAGGGCACACTGTTGACTCATATCCAGCTTCTCATCCACTGTAATCCCCAGGTCCTTTTCTGCAAAACTGCGACTTAGCCAGTCGGTCCCCAGCCTGTAACAATGCTTGGGATTCTTCCGTCCCAAGTGCAAGACTCTATACTTGTCCTTATTGAACCTCATTAGATTTCTTTTGGCCCAATCCTCTAATCTGTCTAGGTCACTCTGGACCCTATCCCTGCCCTCCAGCATATCTACCTCTCCCCCTAGCTTAGTGTCATCCGCAAGCTTGCTGAGGGTGAAATCCATCCCCTCATCCAGGTCATTAATAAAGATGTTGAACAAAAGCGGCCCTAGAACCGATCCTTGGGGCACTCGGCCAGAAAACGGCCGTCAAGCTGACAATGAGCCATTAATCACTACCCGTTGGACCCAACAGGCTAGCCAACTTTCTATCCATCTTACAGTCCATTTATCCAATCCATACTTCCTTAACTCGCTGGCAAGAATATTGTGTTAGACTGTATCAAAAGCTTTGCTAAAGTCCAGGTATATCACATCCACTGACTTTCCCATATTCACAGAGCCAGTTACCTCATCATAGAAGCTAATCAGATTGGTCAGGCACGACTTGCCCTTCGTGAATCCATGTTGAATCCTGATCACTTTCCCCTCTTCCAAGTGCTCCAGAATGGATTCCTTGAGGTTCCCCTCCATTATTTTTCCGGGGACTGAGGTAAGGCTGACTGGTCTGTAGTTCCCTGGATTGTCCTTCTTCCCTTTTTTAAAGATGGGCACTACATTTGCCTTTTTCCAGTCATCCGGGATCTCTCCCGATCTCCACGAGTTTTCAAAGATAATGGCCAAAGGCTCCGCAATGACATTTGCCAATGAAGAGTGGCTCCTGTATTTAACACATGGCCAGCTCCCAGGGAAGATGAAAAGTACAGACTGTGGAAGAGGCAGCAATGACAGGACCAAAGCCAACCTGGGCCTAGGGCACATCCTGACATCGCTGCTGAGTGCTCCAAGCCCCTGCCAATGTGGCCCAGGGAAGCTCTCTCCAAGGTACAGGTTTGGAGACCAGGGATTCCAAGGCAGTAGGGCCCAATGTGACCATTTCAGCTGGCCAGAGACCTGCCCCACAATGATTCCTAGAGCAGAGCTTCCACAACAACATCCAGCTTGATTGACACACTGTCAAGGACAGTTTGTCCACAAGGTGTCTTACTCTCTTGCCTAGGGCTTCTCACCAAGTCCCAAGTGCAGGGTGCAGCTGGGTTTGGCCATTTATTCTCTGCCACTTCGGGGATTCAGACAGCCCCAAGACGGGACCATATGTGGAACCTCAGCTCTGATCCATGAAGGGGTGTGTCCAATGAGTGTCTGCATGTTTAACCGACTTCTTCTTGTGGTTCTGGGACCTGGCAGCCATGCTGCCCATTCCAACAAAATCGGGTTGTAAATGCAACTGAATGTTGCTAGCCGAGTGTACTCTGTTTCTCAGGCTCATGCCACACAGCTCCTCCTGCCCAATTCCTGCGCAATTCCTGCGGTGGTGTGCCCCATTCCTACCATCACACAAATGGTCTTCATTCATCCCCCCACCACCACCAAGCAGAGAAGGGTCAGATCTGCCTGTTTCCCGGCTTGAGCCAGGACTCCATGGGGTTCAGTGGCTACATTTGCAGTTTGCCCTTTCAGGCCCTTCATAATTTAAATGCTCTTTCAAAATAGAATTTAAATATCTACTGATGCAGGTTGTGGAATAGACTTTCCTGTGGGAAACAGAGGCAGAGATGTAGAAATCTGCCAGTAGAAGGAAGGGCAGGTTTGATGACCTGCTGAGATGAACAAATGGAGTTTGTGCCGATCATTGAATCTGAAGTCTAACAACCATTTGAAATTTCACCACCAGCTGTTGCACTGCTGGGCATTTTAGTGATGCCGCTCAGTTATTTTGGGACTGCAGGCACAGCTTGAATGCCACGATTTCCACAAGGAACAGGAAAGACTTCTGAAGACCTCTGCAGAATCTGCTGACATTGCCCATGGAGGAAACCACATCCCAGGTACAACCAAGATTACACATTTCCCCAGGGGATGCGGGATACTTACAGCAGCTAAGCAGGTGGACATTCCTTTCCCCAGGAGCCAGAACTGCTGCCACTCCCCTGAGAAGGTCACACTTTGATAGAGACAGTATGTCTACACTTGAACCCTCTTTTGAGAGAGGGATGCAAATGCAGACATTCGAAATTGCAAAAGGAAGCCAGGATTTAAATATCCCGAGCTTCATTTGCATATTCACATTATGGCGCTATTTTGAAATAGCGCTTTCGAAATAATAGACGCTGTTAAGACGCGGTCATTTTGAGAGAAAACCCTTCTCTCGAAATAACCCTTACTCCTCATACAATGAGGTTTACCAGTTATTTCGAGAGAAGGGTTTTCTCTTGAAATAACAGCGTCTTAACAGCGTCTGTAATTTCGAAATAGCGCTATTTTGAAATAGCGCCATAATGTGAATATGCAAATGAAGCTCGGGATATTTAAATCCTGGCTTCATTTGCAATTTTAAATGTCTGCATTTGCATCCCTCTCTTGAAAGTGGGTGCAAGTGTAGACATACCCACAGAGACTGGACACCCTTCCCTCTGCAGCACCACAGAAACCAGGAAGTGAGAACAGACCTTTTCATGCCCAACTGTCTCCCCAGCAGACTGGGGACAGAAAATTCACATCACTGAAGCCCAGTGGGCCAGCTTCCCTCTCTGATATTCACTGCTTTGCAATATGTTCTGCTGTATTACCGTCAGCAGGGATGCAAGGAACCAACAGGCACCTGGGCTCCACACTAGGTCTTTCTCCAGAGAGCAGGGGGAGAGTCCGGGACAAGGGCTCTGCAAGGCTGGATTAAGCTAATAGCTTTAATAGCCCAAAGCTCTGTCTGGTTTAAAAGGCCCCAGAGCATTACCCAAAATGTGCATTATTCCAACTGAAAGGACAATGCAAAGAGAAATGATAAAGTTTGATATTTGAAGACAGATGGGTACAGAGACTACAAACTAGTCATTTTTTTGTATTTAGAGGCCCCTCACAATCTGAGGCCCTGAGATGCAACTTACTTACCTTGTGCATAAATCCAGTCCTGGGGCTCCAGCCTGTGACTTGGGAAACCCAGGTTCATATCCCGGCACCCCAGAATCCTGGCTCTCCCCCAGCTCCCTGGGGCATGTGAAGAGTGGGAAGCAATAGGGACATGTCAGTACATGGTGTGCAAAGGTCTCAGTTTGGTATGGTGGAGTTTGCTAATGAGATTTTTTCATCTTCACGGCTCCACCTCTAACCATGAGGCGTGTTCCTTTGATGGGGGGCAACATTTGCCATCTCTGCTGACCCCATGTTAGCTCGGTGCTAAAATCAGTGCTTCTTGGGGTGATTTCAAACAAAGAACCCAAACCAACCGGCCCAGGCCCAGGGAGAGGACAGGGCTCACTTGGGGCTCAACCTCATAGCCAAATGGGGTCAGCTGGGCCTGGCGAGTGCCCAGTCCGACTGCTGAGAATGTGCCCAGTGACAGGAGGGGATAAAGCAACCCCACTGCCTCACACACACTTGGCCTTAAAAATGACAAGTCTATGACAGTGCAGTTTAAAGCACCCTCTGGTGAACTGCAAGGATGTTCCTAATCTTCCCCCTTGTCTGGCTCTGAGCTCATTGGCGTTTGCTGCAGACTTAGAGGGTTTGAAACAGTTAGATGGCTAATATCTTAATCAGCTCAAAAAATTAAACTATTAGGGTATGTCTACACTAGCCCCCTAGTTCGAACTAGGGGGCTAGTGTAGACATACCCTTACAGACATGCATATGCATAAACAAAGGGAAGTGAGATACAGTCGGCCCTCCCATAAACACAGGCCGGACCAAGAATATTTCTCTCTGTGATATCTCAGTAATATTTATCTGGTGACAGAAACTGCACCCCACCCCACCCCGCACTCAACTGCCTATTGCATCAAGGGAAAAGTTTGCTGTTTCTAAGATAGTCAGGAAATGGTCCGTCAAATCTGACCTCTAGGGATGTAAAATCCTGTGTAATCAGTTAACTGGTTTGATGTTAGGTTAACAACGGCTTCCAGTCCTGCCCAGGGATGCTGGCCTGGTGGGGCTGCTTCTGGGCGCTGGTTAACCATTATCCAGTAACACATCACCCAGTAAAGATGATGCTTACCCGGTAACCAGTTACCCATTCACATCCCTACTCTCTCTCCCCAGACACTCAACTGTTCCAAGTACTAAAATTTGACAGACTCCTCGCTAACTCAATGGGAGTTTTGTACCCACTCAAGCACCAACATGCTGCAGAATTCTGTCTGGGGGAGAGGGTTTTTTTGTCCTTTTGGCCTCAAATGTGGCTCTGCTGCGGAAAGTGACTAAAAATGGCATCATGAGATGCCATAGTTGTGAGTCATATATCTTGGTATCAAATCTGTCCCATTTACAAGCAAAGGGATTATTTTCTTCCAGCTCCCAGGCCAACAAGCTTCACCCGAATCAGAGTTATGCTGGTGTATCCTTCTGTACTTCACCCCAAACCATAAAGGTTCTGCAGTTCATACTATGCCTAGCACCAGTTGAGTCTCCTCTGTGGGTTTGCCCAGGCATACAAAGACTGTAGGGCTTGCCCTGAATCTCTGAAGAGCTGTTGTTTCAGTGCCTATCTGTTTGTGGACAGCTGCTTGAGTCTTAGCAAAACCAAAGCAGGACACCGGCTCTAGGGTCCACCCCAGAACCAGGAGCAGTGAATTCAAGCTGGGGTTTGTTATTTCACAGCAAGTTAGTGGCTCAGTACTTACTAACTACACAGCACAGCCACCCCTTGAACACTGAATGAAGCTCTGGTCACCACATTTCGAGACACATCAGAACCGGAAAAGGTGCAGAGAAGGGCAACAAAAGATGATTAGGGAAGGGAACAACTGCCGTACAGGGAGAGAACAATGGGGAACTGTTCATCTTAGAAGAGAGATGATGGGGTGGGGCTAGGACAAGGGTCCATGCACTCATGACTGGTGTGGAGAAAGCAAGTAAAGAAGGGCTATTTACCCCTTCAGATAAAACGCAAGAAGCAGGGAACACCCAACGAAAGCACCAAGCAAGAGGGAAACCTTCCACACAGCCTCCAGCCAGCCTGTGGCAGAATGTTATGAAAAGTGTAGGTAGGTCCAACAGGTAAGTTCATGGGGCACAGGTCAGGGACACAACTCCATGCTCTGGGTGTCCCTCAGACACTGCCTGCCAAATGCTGGGAGTACACAACAGGAGAGGCATCACTCAATAGCTGCCACCTAGATGCTGACTTCCCCTCGAGTTGGAGGGGGGTACTTGACCCCTTTCTCTGCCCCAGAGGTGTTGACAGGCTCAGTTCTGGTGAGTGATGGCAGCTCCAGTTCGGGCCCTGGGCCAGTGCCAGCAGGTCAGGGCTCTTCAGGCCCAGGACTGGGGGGCGGGGCATCATAGGCAGCAGCCACGGGCAACCCAGGCTAGTGAGTGGGCTGCGGGAGCAGCTCCTTCATCTCCGGGCCACAAGATGGTTGTCACTAAGAGGCTCTCCCGGGACAGGACAGTTGTACTCACTGCACTTGCGAGCCTAGAACGTGCGGGTGGTGCTGACGGAACCGTAGCAGCCTGCGATTGGCTGCAGAGGGAGCGGGCGGCTCTCACAATCAATGTTTCATCTGAAGAAGTGGGTTGTGCCCATGAAAGCTCATGATCCCAGCTACATGTTTTGTTAGTCTCTAAGGTGCTGCAGGACCACTGGCTGTTTCTTAAGTCCATGCTGGGTGTAGTCACAGCACGCACCTCACTTCCCGCACCCTGGCTGTATGTGCGTGTCACTGCAGTGATAACGTCAGGAAAAAACCTACGCAGATGAAAACCAGCAGACTCTGGCTGCCCTGCGTGTGAGCAACAGCCACACAAAGACTCTCAGGCCACATGCTGCCCTTGGCCTCCAACTCGCCCACCACGGCTCGGGTGCCTCATCTCCATTCAGGCCAGTTGTGCAGGTTCCCTGGCCAGGCTCAGCTGGAGCTTCTTTTCATTGGCTCCCTGTCCCGCTGCTGACGCCCTCCTCCATCCCACTCACACCTGCACCCAACTGCCATACCCGGCTGGCACAACCTGCCCCCAGGTGGCTCTGTGCAGTTTCAGAGGCTTGCTCTCTGTGCTAGCTCCTGGCTCACCATTCAGCCATAGCTTCTCCACAGGACCTGACGGGCCATGCCCCAATTTGGGGCTTTGCCCTGCCTGGCCAGATGGAAGGGGGAGTGCCATAGAGAGGGGGCTGTGGGGAGTTGCAGCCTCCACTTAGCAGGACCATCACAGCACCTCTATGCGGCTTGTACCACCTTTCACCGCCCCATCACCGGGTCCCCCGGGCAGAGAGCTGGTCTCCCTCGGAGGCTGCCCACACAAGTGCCTGATACCAGCTGTGCAGCACAAACCATAGCATTTTCTAGCCCAGCCCAGCTCCCATTCTCAGAACACAGCTGCATGCAGGAGCCTTAGCTGTGGTGTGCTCCCTGGCACAGCCTTACCTTGAAGCTGTCTGATTTGCCCTCCTATCATGCGCGCTTGATTCGCCTTCTGGCCACTTCTGGGCACCAGCTTGGCCACCGCGACAGCCCTTCCTGCAGCCTGTTGCTGTGTCTCACTTCTTGGGGATGCAGTTGCACCTGTTTGATGACTTGGTCTCCAGCCTGCTCACTGGAGTTCCCTCCAGGGTGTCACAGTCCCTGGGGACCCAGTGTTTCAGGCAGGTCTCCTTGCCTGACCCTTAATGGCACTGCAGCACAATGGCGAGAGGGGAACCCAGACCCTTTCCAGCCCAGGGACCCCACAACAAGCAGGCCAGGTCTGTGCAGTACCAACCTCTCTGCCATATGCCCGGGCAACTGCCTCGCTTGGCTTCTTGTCCCTGAGCATGTGGCTCTCCGCTCTCTGCTCCCGGCCTTTCTCCAGGCTCTCCCATCCCTGTGCACGGAGCCTCATCTGTCATTGGTCCTCCTTGTGCCCAGGTCCCTCCTCCAGGGCAGCCTAGGCAGGTAACTGATCCACCTTGTGGGGTGGATGCCCCCTCACACTCCAACACAGAATCACACTTATCAGCTGACATTTCAGTACCCATGGGGGTGACTGCTAATCATGACAAGAAAGAGGCTGTATAGCCGAGAGCAGCGATTCTCAGCCCTCTTCCCTGCCCCTATGAAACTTCTGTCTTGCAAATCCCATCAGGGCAGCCCTTTGGGAGACAGGGTAGAAGGAAAATTCACCCTTGCCTCTGAACTGGGAGCTCGTGGGGCAGGGACTGGCTGTTTGTACAGCACCTAGCACAAAGGAAGCCTGCTCGGGGCCCAACTCACCAGGTCATTAGTACAGTACAAGGCAATAAAACGTGGCTGAGCACTTAGTAAAATGTGCAAGAGCAGAGCGGGGGCCTCTCGTTGTTACTAAACACTCACGTGACTAACGTGGCCATGCAGTGCCAGCCAGCCCCGTGTTTGTCACATGCTCATTCAGAGCCCACCAGGGCACAGTGGAGGGCGCATAATAGTGACGTGTACACACAACACTCTGCAGGGAGGTGCTGGATGCCAATGTGGGATGCTACGGAACCAAGACAGGTGAGAAATCTGGGGAGGCAACAGAGAAATTCCAGGTGGATTCCATTGAGCTAACAGAGTGGGGAGAAAAATCAGCCAAGACAGCTATTCCGGGGGAGGGCGACATTTACAAGGGGGCAGCAGGCAGGAAGCTGGTGTGAGCTTGGAATGTAACAAGGCTGGAAAAGGAGATGGGTGAGATCTGGGGCTGCATACAGGGGCCTTGCACCGCAGAGCACACAGGGCGGGGACTCTCTCTGGGGACACCGCTTTTGGACAGCCACCCTCGATCCTGTCCTGGAAGGGGAGCTGCTTGGGAATTGGTAAGAATTCAGCAAGAGGAAGGGGTGTGGTGGAGTTTAACCCTGAACCCGGCACATAAGCCGAGCAAACAGTGGGGGGGGGTGGAAGTGCAAAGGGCGGCTGGCATGAAGGGTGTGAACGCCAAGTGAAGTGGAGCAGGCAAGGGCTGGCCTAGAACAGCCGCCCATCCTTTGCCTCACTGATCAACTGAGAGCAGAACTGTGCTTGGACAGAAGCAGGACTCTGTCCTGCTGGGGATTCCAAAGAAAGGCAGGACAAGCCCAATCTCCTCGGACTCTGGCTCCTGATCAAACACAGCCTGGCTTTATATAACAAAATCTGTGTTCACTTTAGAGCAACACAACAAAGCTACACACAAGAAGGCTATTGGAGCAAGTGAGCACACAACGGCTGAGGCTGCCACACACTCTGGCACCTGCCTGTCATCCCTTCAACAGGAGACGTCTTCTTCCTCTTGTGCTTTTGGCCTATGCTGTGAGACCTTGTGATTAAACTGCCTCATAGAAACCCAGGACCAGTCTGTACTGTGCCCCAGCACAAACAACCGGGAGGCAATTAGAGCGCACCAAAATGTGGCACTGGCAGCCCCATGTGGCTGCTGCTGGCACACACTGAAAGGAGACTGGTTCGTGCTAACGCCGTCCTCTCTCAGCTGGATGGAAATGGGGGCCCTTTTAGTTCTCCCCAGGTGGGGTGGGAAGATTGCAATGCTCTAGGGCGCTCTACATTACCCACCGCCCCCGAGTCTGTACTGAGGCTCAGGGCAAAAATAGCCATGTTCTTCTCCATGGTGACCAGGAGAAGCCACCTGTAAGAGTGACCCACACCCAGCAGCCCAGAGAAGGCGCAGAGGGTATTTGCAGAGACTTTTGCCCTGGCTCCTGTGCAGCACTGAGCCCCGAGCCTCAGCTGTGCCTTGCCAGCGGGGCCATTTCCGGACCGTCACATCTCACATCGCTGCCTGATAGGCCTCCTGTACCAAGAGTGGGCTGTCCCCAGCTCACCCCCAACCTCCTGCTAGTAATCCCTGCCACAGGGGGAGAGGAAATGTGCCCCATACAACAAAGGAGCCAGGATGGCACGAATACAAGAGAATGGAGGGATCAGGGAAAACTCTGGGAATCAATGACCCTTCCCTGCTAGAGATATTAACAGTCAACGCTCTGGAGACCAAAGCTCAGAAAGGGCAGGACACTGAGCAAGCCTCCTCCTTCTTCAGGACAGGCACAGTGGGTCAGGCTGGCGAAAGGCAGCCTGCCACCCCCCCAGAGTCTGAACCACCAGCTTGTGTCAGTCAGGTTGGGCTGGGGGGAGTCCCACTAACATGATGGCAGGAGCCTGGACGCAGGGATCACTCCAAAGCCTGGGACCCAGGGCCCATCCCTACATTGCTGCTCTGGATTTGTGGGGCTTGCTGGGGCAGGGAGGGGGAGAAAAGCTGGGCCCTGGCACTGCATCCAGGGAGCTCTGATGTTGCTGGTGCATGGACACAAGCTAGGCCAGGGCCGGCAAGAACAGGCCCTGCTCGCTGGTGATGGCTGGGTTGGGGTGCTGAAGGCCTGATTTGCAACATGCCATATGGGGGGGGGGGTGCCCCCAGCTTGCCCTGGGCACTCTCAGACCAGGGCTTGGCCCTGCCCAATACAGTCTGTCCCTGGGGCCTGGTCTGCTTGCTCTGATGCGCTGCACACTGGGGGGGGAGCACAGCCTATGCAGGGGCTATATGTCACTCATTGGCTGGAAACTCATGCCTGCCACAGTTCCAGGGGAGAGGGTGGGAACGGCAGAGGCCCCAGGGTTCTAGGATTGATGCAGGGAGGCAGATGGAACAATACATTCCCTGTCTCACCCATCGGAATCCTGCTCCACCCTGCTGGTGTCAACGGCCATGCTCAGACGCCCATGTGGCGGGCAGACAGAAGCAGCAGCACCCATCCCTGGGGGAGCTAATTCTCTCCCCAACTGGCCAGCCAGCCTTGTGCTCCTGTGCACGGCTTTACCCACACATACAAGCTCTAAGCACCTGACCAGGAAAGGGACTCTTCTCCATGTGGAAAACGTATTCTCTTTGAACAATAGCTGCTCCCTGCATTTCTGATTTACAGGGAGAGGCCCAAACATGCTGGCCCCACAGCCTGGCCTATAGGCCCCACATTTCTCATTACTTTGGTGGAGAGCAGGTAAGTGGGATTAACAATTTCTTTGGGGAGGCAGCTGCCAAGCCAGCCGTGTGCGTGTTGTGCCCTGCTGCACTCTAGGGTTTAGTAGTGCCTCTGTTGGGGAGATATTAGAGTCTCTAAAACCTCACCCCAGCCTCCAGACCGGATTGCAGGGCTCCAAGCCCCCTGCACAGGGCTGGGGAGAGGAAGCAGCTCTCCCTAAGAGCAGGGACAGGTGCTGCCCGGACACCACTTCTTGCCTGACACAGGCAGATCACATTAGCCTCGCATTAGCCTCAGTTGACCACCCTGATCTCACTTGGTTTTGCCTTGTGACCATATGGACACTTGATCCTTCCCAAGAAGGAAGCAGACAGCGAGTCCCCAAACTTCCTGCATGTTAAAGGGGCCAGGTCAGCGGTTGAAGATTGTCCTCGCTCTAGTTCAAAGAGGGACAGTATTAAAACATGAGCGAGGCATCAAGAGAGGCATCAAGCCTGCCTGCAGCCATGGCTCCCAAGGCCGAGGTTCTCCTCAGGCCCCAGCCTCTGGAGTCAGGAGATGGTGGAAGATTTGGGGGGTTGTTTCCAACACAGGGTAAGTTTTCAGCTCTCCTGGAATGATGCCTGGAGCGGGACTTTGCAGCTCCAGAACCAGAAGGCTGCCATCCCGCCTGTTGTTTGCACCTGTGCATGGCGGGTTCCCAAGGCAACGGGGAGCATGCTGGGGGTGCGGCTCTGCGGGCTGGAGATGGCCCCACAAGGGCAGAGCAGGATTTTTTCCCTCATCTTGGACTCTCCGGGGCCAACCCTGCCAATGACATCAAAAGGAGAGGCCTAGTGCCAAGATCTACCCGCTCAAAATGCAAGGCAACAAAATGGCAGCTGCCCTGAAAGAGACCAGGCCCCAGGCCCAACAGTCACAGCTTTCTCTGCTCCATGGCTCATGTCCCTAAGTGTCCTTAGCCCCCGCTGCCCCCCAGCCTGCCTTCATCTTCCCCTCCTAGTCTTTCTGGCAGGCTTCCCACCACAGTTGGGTGTAAGGGGAACTGGGAGGGTGGGGCAGCTCCCAGGACTGCAGCCCCACTCTGAGCCAGCTCCCCCGAGCCTTGCTGAGGGTACGGGGCTTTCCATGGATGTGATGAAGAGATGCTTTACAGCCCCACCAGTTCTACAGGGCAGCCCAGCCCTTCATCAGGGTCTGTGGTGGTGGCAGTCCCTCTGGAGGGAGGCCTGGAGACTTGAGCTCTCCTGGCTCATGCCATGTTTCCAGGTCAGCACAGGTCAGGGAGCAGCACCAGGCAGAGCTCCCAGGCTGTAGCTCACGCTCCCCCACTATGGTGGGCACGTCTAACAAAACCCAGCCAAAACCTTGGTGGACAAACACTGACTTCACACATCCCTCAGAGCACCTGCCACAACCAGTGCCACAGAAAATCCCACCCCCCTATGCCTGCCAATGAGATGCAGGAAAACCCTCATGGAGCCCAGGCAAAGGGCCCTGAGTGGCACATTTGCTGCTCAGGAGCCAGGCAACGTGCTGTGGGATATTCCAACCAGTGGCCCTTTTGTGGCCCGAGCAGCTAATCAGAGCCCTGGATGTTCCTATCGGTCTGAGAAGCAGAGAGTCTGGTGAATGCACAAGGAATGTACGAAGCCCTGTCTCCCCCAAGGCAGGAGGAACGGGTAGAAGCCCCGAGAGAGAACAGTGCTAGGGGCTGCACATGCAGAGAGTGACAATCTTGGTTCCAAAAAGCTAACGGGCCACATGAGTGTCATAAGGCACACAGTCCCAATAGCACAGGCCCAGCCTGCACCGTGCTGCTGACGTCCTGGCAGACATGGGCACTACACAGGACGCACTTCCGGCGAGTGACAGAGGATGGAGCCTCATTGACCCTCCCAGGGCAGGAGGAACAGCCTTGGATGCCAGCTGCTATCCTGCCCCTTTGTTCCATGAGGGGGGTGCGCTTTCCTCGGGTTCCCTCTCTCTCGTCAGCAGCCTGCCCCTCAGAAGGGGAGTGGCAGAGCTAACTGCCCAGGGATGGGCTCTGCCGGTGCAGCCCCCATGCACATGCTGCAGAGAGGCTGCTGAAATCCCAGCTCCGGTCACATCCGGCCTGGGGAGCTGTGCACACCAGAGGAGTCACTGACCTTCCTCCCTTCCTGGCACCCTTGCTGCTGGGAACGGGGCAGAGTTTCAATTTCACTCAGTGTTAGCAACAGAGGCCACTTCAGATACAACCCATGGGGGAGCAGCAGGTTAACCAGGTCCCCAGTGAGCGCTGTGCTTGCCAGAGGCTTATTAGGTAACTGGATAGCCAGACAGGCAGGGCGGCAGGAACCTGGACAGGACAGGGCAACAGGAAGGGCTGCAGCAGCCCCACCATGCTTGCCCACAGCCCGTAAGTCCCCCACCGGGGCTGCCCTGCGCCGGCCCCCAACAATTAACGGGCTAAATGATATTTTAACCGTTTGCTTTTTACACCTCTACTCGGCAGAGACACCTGACTCAGGAGGGCCCCACAGGGCAGGTGCCACCCACCAACGGAGACAGGCATTTGTATGCAGGGCAGGCAGATTAGAAAGTGACAGAGACACATGGTGCAGCCCAGCCCTGGGCAGCATCCACTATTGGTGCCCTCCACGTCTGAGGCTCTGGTAAATATGGAGGAGAAGAGGGCAAAGTGCTCCCCCTCTGCAGAGCCAGAAACAGCCTTCTAGACACAGCGCAGCATATACTAAGTTAACCAGCCCTGGAGAACAGCCTGAGCAGACGCTGAGCGATTTGACCAGCCATTTTGTTACAGCCTGTTCAGATGACTCTGGCTTGACAGGGGCCAGGTTTGAGTGGCCAGCATAATAGTGATCAATGCCCTGTGGCCAGGGTAGCGATCAGTATCCAGAACATGAACTGCACTGATGCATGTGTGTGGATTATATAACACACCACACTGACCATATCAGTTATTTGCAAGTGAAACTAGGATTAGTTAAACCAGCTCTGATCCTATCTGGCTGAACAGTAGGAGCAAGATTTAAACTGGGCCATTGTGCTTTGATTTCTGGTCCTGAGACCAGTCGGGATATTTCAAGGTCCAACAAAAAGCATCATCCCATAAAACTAGAAAGGTCACAGAAATGAGACTTCTGACATTCTGCAGTGCTTCCTAATTCTGGAGCACACTCCCCCAATCAGATTTCTACCCTATAAGCTATTAAACATTTGGGAATTAAAGGATGAAGACGGATTTCTTTTGATGACCTCGCTCTATAGGATTAAAATGATTACATGATGTGAAATCGAGACAGAAATTAAACCTAGGGACAAGCACTCTCCTAGAAGCAGCAGTATCAGCATGAAGGACCCTAGCTTGGGAGCAAGCATCACAGGAGACTGAAGTGGTGAAATGGACAGAAAAACCCTAAAAAAAGGACCTTGAAGGAAGCTGAAATAATGTTTTGCTGTAACAGAAAACAATATTAGCCCTTAAGAAAAGGAATATGCACTTATAGGCACCTCCCTTCCCTAACTCAAGGGTGCAGAACGCTAAGCTGTTAGTGGGCAGCTACTATTTATAAATTAAAAGATATGAGGAACTGGTCTTAAGAGCAATGCATGTTGAGAAAGTCCCCCACTGCATTTCTCACGACCCTGGGGCAGAAGGAGCTTTATACTCAAGAGAGTAAAATTCATTAAAAATGTGACGTCTCTATTATAGATAGAAGTTGGCTGACTCACATTAACTCTTACTGTGCTGAACGGAAGAGATAATTAGCATGATACAAAGTTTCAATCTGCTGTTGAGTTCTTGTATTTCCATAATCAAAAAAATAAGACAATTTCAGCTAGCCTCTAAGGCAGGCCAGCTTCAGAAGAGATGCTCCTTTCTCTGACTGTTTTTGTTTTGGTCCCTCCTCTTTGCAGATGGACAAATTCACAATCTTGTTCCATTCCAGGGAAGTTAAAAGAAAAGTGAAAATAGTTCTAGAGATCAGGCTTTTGAGGCAGCAGCTGCATACCTGCAGGAAAGCTGCTAGTGGGTTCCCAAACAAGAAAGAACCTGTCCCTGTTATTAGGGTACCAAGCAGCCTGCTGGGGTGGGGCAGAGCAGGGAATGACTTTGTGCTCTACATTCATTGCACACAGGGCTGGCTTAGTTCAATATTTTGATGTCAGGGTGGAGTTCAGGCTCCCTGCAGACACAGATACTCTGGAGGTGTAATTCCAGGCCTAGCCCCCATCCCAGGACTTGTGGGTGCTACTGCAAGGGGACTGCTACACAACCTGGTGTGCATGTAACTTGCAAACAAGACCATGAACAGAGGGGAAAAGGCCAGCCTCTGCAGAAGGCCTGCGCCCTGGGATCTGACTGCAAGTACATTAGAGAGGCCAAAAAGTGTGGGGAACATTGCCGAGTGTAACTGCCCAGCTGGCCATACCAGCTCCATGTGGCAGACATGGAGAGCCTGGATCTCCTGGGCCACTGAGCAGAAGCAGCTGTGCAGACCACCTCTGATCCAGGCACAGAAACAGTTTGCTCAGGGGAGGCAGGAGCAGGGCTTGTGGAGCTGCAGCAGGCATATCAGAAGGTCAGGGAAGCCAACTAACAAACTGAGCTGTAAGAAGGGAGAGGACTTGGGTGACATTGCAGGAAACCCTGCCAACCTCCCGTGCTTCAGAGAACGTGCACGGGGCTTGGAGGATCACCCTTGCAGACAGCCTGGAGAAGGACAGAGTGGAGAAGAGACAGGTGCAGGAAAAGGAGGGGGACATGCAGCAGCAGGAGGTGCTTGTGCTTCTCGGACAGCTAACTGAGATGCTGCAGATTCTGGCGGACATGCAGATCCAGCAATCCCATTGAGAACTGCATATTGGAAGCTCCCTACCCTCCTGTGACATTCCCCATGGCACGAAGGGGGGTGGGGGTGTCAGTGCACTACCCTTGTCACTGCTTTGGGAGACATTAAAGACACTCATAGCTTCACAGACACCAATCTGCGAAAACCACAGCTGGTGTATAAACAACGAGAAGTCCTGTGGCACCTTATAGACTAACAGATTTATTGGAGCACAAGCTTTTGTGGGAAAAGACCCACTTTGTCAGATGCATGTAGTGGAAATTCCAGAGGCAGGTATAACATGCATCTGACAAAGCGGGTCTTTGCCCACAAAAGCTTATGCTCCAATAAATCTGTTAGTCTATAAGGTGCCACAGGACTTCTCATTGTTTTTGCAGATTCAGAATAACACGGCTACCCCTCTGATATAGCTGGTGTATTTGTACCTGACAAGGAAACGAGTGTTCTTCCCCTTCAAAAGAGCTGCTCCCCTAATTGATTAAGTTTTGTAAATTTCCTGGTTAGTGTTACAAAATACAATTGTATCTTAGAATAAAATGAATCTCTCTTAGTTCACAACATACTGCCTGGTGCTGAGCAAGTCTGACACTCACAAATTTCCTGTTACTTCACTTTGTCACAGAACCCATAACGTCATCCACAGACATTATTAAAAGAAGCATTGACAATGTTGTGGGCTTAGCACTCACACCAGGTTGAAACTGAGCTAGAGAACACTATAGCAACAGCGGCGAGGAGTCCTGTGGCACCTTATAGACTAACTGAAGTGTTGGAGCATAAGCTTTCGTGGACAAAGACCCACTTCGTCAGTTGCATAAGCTTTCGTGGACAAAGACCCACTTCGTCAGTTGCATCTGACGAAGTGGGTCTTTGCCCACGAAAGCTTATGCTCCAACACTTCAGTTAGTCTATAAGGTGCCACAGGACTCCTAGCCGCTTTTGCAGATTCAGACTAACACAGCTACCCCTCTGATACTATAGCAACACACATTACTCGGGCCCACTTATAAAATGTTCTTTCAAAACCTCCCTGAACTGTACAGCTTCATGTTGAACTCTTCTAATATCCTTCTATCTGGCTGGTCACATTCACCTGACAGCCATTCCACCTCCACAGATATTATGCAGAACACAGCAGGCTGCTATACCCATTGGGATATTTTCCCCACAGAAGTCCAATCTTGTAAACAAGCAACATCAGCATCCTTCGGACACTCAAAAGGCACATTTGACTGGCGTTCTGCACCTGCTGAGAAAGCAGTTGAACTGTTCCTTGGTGTTCCTGAAGTGACTGGTGCACAACTTCATGAACCAGGGGAGCAAGGGGTAGGCCAGCCCACAGCGATGGAGACCTTTACCATAGCAGGTAACCCTTTCTGTTGGTGTACCCTGTGGCAAGGTGGGCTGGTGCTAAAATAGGGAGATGCTTCCTGTCTATAATATTCCACTGCCACAAAACCACCCACTATGTACTGCACGTTGCCCAGAGTGACAGTCCTTCATGGCAGGAGGCAACTAATGGTCCTGCGTGTTTGCATGACAACAGTTTGACTCTAAATTGACTCCCAATTGAGCAGGAGCAATCTGGTGTTGCAAGTTTCCACAGTGGAATCTCCACTCGCTTCTCAGCTGTCAATGCAGCTCTATTTTTGGTGTCCCTGTGCTGGAGGACTGGACAACCTCCGCACACAGATACAGGAATGTGGCCTTAAACATCCCAAAGTTCTGCAGCCACTGCTCATCACTGCAAACCCGCATCACAATGCAATTCCATTCCCACCCATCCTTGTGTTTCTTGGGCCCAGAACCAGTGTACCACCATCTGCAGCCACTCTGTGAATGATACCAATGACTCAAACTGTTTCTCTCTGCCACAGCAATCTAGCTTCCAAGGAATCCATCTATTCCCCATGGCTCCTCTTGCAGCTCTACAGCTCTAGCAGGCTCCAGTGCCCCGCACTTGCAACACTCTTGACAACAGGACAGAGCTGTCCAGGCCCAATGCTTCTGTCACAGAGAGGGGACTACGAGAGGGCCGCATGAGCCTGGGATACTTTGAAGAGAAGGCAGGAAATATCCTAGGATGAAGATGGAATTATGGAATGGAGAACACTGCATTATGGGAAATGGACCCCATGCTCCCACTGCACGCTTGCTTTATTTCAGCCCCATCAGGCATTGTGAAAGTTTCCCAAAGGAGCACACTGGACAGTGACAGTAGAACTACCCACAATGCACTGCACTCAGCACTGAGTGAGGAGGTGCAGCACCGACACCAGCAGTCTAGCGTGCTCACGTATCAGCAACATAATGACTGCAACAGATGCACCCCAACATAGCTAGATACATTTGTAGTGCACACATGATCTCTGCCTGCCTGTCATCAGCAGCGTGAGCTAGAGCCAGGAGAACTCACTGCTAATCTGCAGTGGGGTCCCCAGGCAGAACAGGACCTTGGCTGTACTTAATGCACAACAGCAGCACAGCTGCAGGGCTGCGCTGCTTCAATGTAGACAAAAGCTCTGCCGATGGAAGGGATTCTCCTCTCAGCAGCCATAACCCCCCGTTCCTGAGCATGGCACTAGGGCTTGGGCCAGTGTCACTGCTCCATGCCAGGTGGTGGCTTTTCCCTATCCCTGGCCGACATGATTAAACCAATCTGCCAGCCCCAGAGTGCAGCTCATTCTCCAACCCTGGAGGACAACCTGGGCTGCGTTGACAGGCAAAGCTGAGCCCCTTTCACAGAAGAGCATTTCGATCATTCCGTGGCCAGAGCTGAGAAATGTACCAGGAACCAAGCACCCCACATTAGCCCACGCAGGACTGAGAAGGCTCCATGCAGGGAGCCCCAGGTGAATGTATATGGCCTATTGTGCAGGAGGCCAAAACAGAGCCTAACAATCTCTTCTACCTGTGGAACCAATGTACCATTCAGGGAGGGTGACTGGGACAGCTACAGTTGTGTGCCCTAGCAGCTCCCATTCAAATCCTGTTTCCAGCTGCTTGTCACTTTCCAAACCCTTCTCCTTTCCGGTGGATGTTTCTGGGGCTGGGTCTCTGCCTATGAAGGGACCTTTCTGTTGGAGCAAATCCAGTTCAGAGATCCAACAGGGATATGCACCCTCACCCCATTACACAAAGCAGGAACTTGCACAGAAGTTTCAGACACAGCTGAGAGCAGGCGGCTGAACTTTGCCAGGGCAGCAGCCTGTGCTCAGAAACGCTGCCAGTGTTTGCTGAGAGCTCTGCTGACTTTGTCCCAGGCAGGGGTCAAAGGCCACTGTGCTTCTCACATGCAATGCCTGGGGCGGAGTGTTTAACCCGTGCCAGGGGTGGGCAGCCAAGGCAGGCTGTGCTGTGCCGTGGGTCCTGCGGGTCCAGGAGCCCAGCCAGCCAGAGGCCAAAGACTCTCCTGCTTGGGGCCCAGCCCAGGATTGTCAGCCAGGGGCAGGGCACTGGTGTCCAGGATTCCACCCCAGGATGCCCTACCTTTAGGCTGAAGAGGCTGGTGCAGGCCGGTCTGAGGGGATGCAAGCTGCCACCAGCAGAGATCACAACCAGCAGAACCCTCCCCAAAGTCCAGGACTGCTGCGGCAGCAGGGCCAAGGAACCCCAGTAGAGCGGACCTGCAGGGGTGCGGGACCTCTCTCGGGGCTGAGAGCTTGTGGTTGGGCCGGTTCTGCAGGAGTCAGTGCGGGGCTCCCAGCTCCGGGACCCACATCGGCCTGCCCCGCCCCAGCTCCACGCTGGGGGCACCAAGCTCCCCAGTCACACGGAGCGCGCCGGGTGGGGAGAAGCGCGGGGTAGTTCGGCAGGTGCAGGCAAGCTGGCTGGCGCTGAAACACCCTGCGGAGCCCCCGAGAGAGCTAGGGAGCCAGGGGCTGCCTCTCTCCCGCACCCGCAGGGCGAGCTCGGGGCTCTGCTCCCTCCGCCGTCCGCACTGGCTCCTGTCCCAGCTCCGGAGCAGAGTCCGGGCGCCCAACCGCGCGGGAGCTCCGTACCTCGGGCGCCCGCTACCCTACACCTAATGCGCCCCGTGTCCCGCTGCGCCCCCTGCCCTGTTCCCCGCGCTCTCCTTGCCCCGCTGCGCCCCCCTGCCCCGCGCCCCCGTATCTCCCTGCCCTGCGCCTCG
This sequence comes from Pelochelys cantorii, assembly GCA_032595735.1. Taxonomy (NCBI): domain Eukaryota; kingdom Metazoa; phylum Chordata; order Testudines; family Trionychidae; genus Pelochelys; species Pelochelys cantorii. The sequence goes on along the minus strand of CM064352.1, from coordinate 919,501 downwards.
CGCGCTCCGTTGCGCTCTCTGCGCCCGGCTCTGCCCAGCTCACTTACCCAGCAGCGCGGCCAGCACCAACGCCAGCGGCTCCATCCCGCCAGCTCCAGCCCAGGCGATCGCAGCTCTAGCAGCGGAGCAGGTGTCGGAGCAGAGCCCGGGAGCGGGCGGGGCGGCACAGCAGGTGGGGGCGGGGCGGCTCCCCAGGCGGGGGCGGGGATTGCCCTGTCCCAGGAGGGCCGAGGAGACTAACCCAGGCAGCAGCGGCCGGAGCCTGCTTGATAATCTCCTGGCTTTGCCCGCCCCCCCCCTCCCCGCCCAGTCTGGGGGGGAGGGGGTGCTGGGCTGGGCCACGCAGATCTAAGCGGACTCTGGCCCCGATGGGCAGCCCGGAGGGAGGCGCTGGCTCCCAGCTGCAAAACGCGGAGACAAGAACGCCTCCTCGTCCCCTGAGCCCTGCTGCTACCCTGGCCCCTGGATGTGCCTGTGACCCTCATCCGCAGCCCAGCCCTTGACTCCGCCTGCTGCCCTTCCAGGCCAAACCCGCCCCAAAGGACACAACCCCAGGCAGCAGGGAAAGGCTGGGGCAGGGTACAGCAGAGGGGCTGGCTGGCCTACACTTTGTTACTTTGAAAAATTAATTCCCCCCACATGCACCCAGCTCAGCCCCCTAGTCCCTCGCCTACCCCAGCCACCAGTACCCTTTTCCCAGCCAAGCCTCTCCCTTACTGCAGAAGAGCAATTCACTCACCACTAGGCTAGCTGACCTAGAGATCCCATTGCAGGGTCAGTCCACAGCCTTCAGTGCTGCAGCTCATGTGCCCCTGAGCCTATTGCCCCTGTCCTAAGCTGTAGGGGGTCTTTAGCTGGATCCCTGCTGTTCTGATCACTCGGGTCTAGGACAGATGGAGCTAACCTGGCACAGGTGCCAAGAAGTGTTCGGCTGCTCCAGGAATGGAGAGATCGGGCTGTGTGGGGGCATTTCATGGAAACTTCGCTCCTGGGTCCTCTGAAGCCAGCCAGCACCAGACCCAACTCTGGGGCAAAAGGGAAAGGGAACCATTCATAAGCATCCATCCTGGTTCACATTGGACATTTTGTTTTCTTTCCATCACTCCCTTGGTCCTAGTGGAATCTCCAGCCTTCCTAAGCTCCCCTTCCACAAGCTGCATTACTAGTGCTTGTGTGACACAGGAGCACTCTGGAGATCAGGGAGAGGGGGACACAAGGTAACTCAGTCCTGGGCAAATGACAACTAGATTTAAGATGGAGTTTGGTAAATTTAGGAAGGAGACTATATGCCAGGGCTGCCTGCGATAGCAGGGGCTGTCTGTCAGAACCCAGGAGGTCCATTCCAAGCCTATGCTCCTGTTAGGGAGACTTACACAAAGGGCTCCAACCTTTGCCCATCCACCTGAAGTTGCTGTGCATGTGATTTCTCCTTAGTGACTGACACGTAATGTACGTAGTTCCAATGTGCGAGCAGCTCTCTTCACACCAGCCTTGCATTCCTACCTCATTTGCAGACATGCTGCTTGGAGCTGTGGTCTCAGTCTGGCACATTTTACTCTAAATTATAAAAAACAACCTACAACCCTGAAACTAAACAGTTCAACAGGACAGAGAAGGGGAAACGGCTAAAGAGGGCCAGAACAAAGCTCTGTGCTTCAGCAATGCCTCCATGCAGCATCAACAAGCACTTTAGTCTGGCACAGCATCACCTTAACTCTGCCCTCTCCAGCACACAGGGATCTGCCCCTCTCATAAACAACACAGCAAGAGCATGAAAAAAAACCAAATCAGGTTCCTGATCCCCAGTGGACACATTACACATTCTGGACCTATGGCAACATCTTCAGCAGCAGTCAAAGTGGAAACATGTCTTGATTGGGGAAATACAATAGCATCCTGCTGCTCTAGCTCAGCCAGCTGAGATGGGCTGGATGCAGGAGCTCAGACTAGCTGATCATAATGGTCCCTTTCTGAACAAAGCAATCTATGAAGCTATGAATTAAAACCCAACTTTCAGAGCTACTGTCCCCCTTCTCCCCTGCCTCCCTTTAGTTGCTCTAGCCCTTGACAAATCCAGCTGTGACTTGTCCCAGTGCACACACTGGCTCCTGGTAGGGCCAGGATGAATGGGTGGCTGTAAAATCCGCCACCTTGGTATAGCCCATGCTGCCGGAGATGGGACCAAGGCAACACAGCTGAGTCAGTGGAGGGGCTGGCTGGGTTCTGTGTCAGACAATAGAAGGAGCAGACCAAGGTGAACTGTTATTCACCATCAGATACAACAGCCACAACCCCAGAAATCACCACATCCCAACTGACAGTGACAGCAAAAATGGGCCATTGTGTGTGGGTGGGGTGGGAAAGGTCACATCTGCCATGGAGATTAGAGGGAGAGAGTTAAGAGTTGACACAGTGTTGGCATTAGGGTTCAGAGTTAAAACACAGTGATCTCAGCTGCCTGCAAACACCCATAGCCAGGAAGGTCCCAGAATATCAGAAGACAAGGTGAGTGAGGTGCTCTCTTTTATGGGACCCACTTCTATTGGAGAGAAAGGCCAAACTGCAGGGCTGGCACAGGTACTCAGAGGTCACCGCAGACTGTTCCAGAGGGTGGAACCTAGGAATCTGGGTGGGGGCAGGTTCATCTCCCCCCACAGGGCACTATTCCCTTTATTGCACCAACAGTGACCGGTGCAGCAAAGCCCCTCATCTCCCAGCACTGCTCCTTCCCAGTGAGGGTTCGTGTGGGGTCCAAACCTGCACTTGGACATAGGCGCACTCCATTTCAGTCAGACGCCCTGCAGCCACACAGAGATTGCAGGATGGGGCCTGGCTTCCTGTCACAGCATGGGCTGTGTGCCCTGGCCTGAGCGGGCAGAGCTTGGGAGCTAGCGTTTCCCGGTGCCATGTGATGGGCACAGGGGTTGTAGTGCAAGAATGTCCTTGCACTACAACCCCTGTGCCCAGTACAACAGGCAGCAGCGTCATTGGCAGCAAATCCAGCCACTGGCTCCTCCCAGCCACTGACACCCAGGCTAGAGTTCTGAGGCCACTTCTGGGCCCTGAGCCTCCAAGGACTCCTCTGATCTCCCTCACCACTGCCTCCTGTCACTGCAGGCTTTTGGCTCCCGTGCCCTGCCTGAGGGCAGCTCAGTGGCTGGGAGCAGGCTCCTCTGTCTGTGGTGCTTGGAGTCTAGTTTGCATTGAGCTGGCTGCTGTGTATTATGGACACTATGCTGATGCCTTGGGCATGGGACAGCTGAGCCCCCTTATTTGGCCTAGCATGTGCTCAAGCAGTGGACTCAGCAGGTGGCATTCTGCTGGGTGTGGTCTGGGCTCTGCCATGCTGGGCAGCTCAGGATGGAAGCCTGGGACTTGGCCTGATTCTGCTGGGCTTCTAGCCAGGCTGGTGGGGGGTCCTGAGAGAGGGTGGGCGGTTGGCACACAAGGGCTGGACTGGACTGGATGGGGGTGTAGTGCATGCGGGGGGGGGGGGGGGGTTACAGCAGGTCCTGCAGGACCTGAGGTGATAGGGATTACAACCCTGGTCTAGCTAGAAGTGCCTTGGAGGTGCCCATATGGCATTGGAGAGGGGGACAGGGGGCATTGGGGAGCAGTAATCCCCACTGCCTATTGGTTCGGCTGGCCTTACTCACTGCCCTGAGCCTTGGCAGCAGAGAAGAAAAAGGCAGATGAGTGAGCTCTGCTGTGAAGTTGTTCATCCACGTGATCAATGCCCCCGCCCCCACCCCCATCCCACAGTGCTGCAGCAGTGAAAGGGGCCTGAGAGCTGTGCGGGGCATGGCAGGCCACCTCTCCCACAGGGTGTGGGCCAAGAGTCAAGCTATTCCTCAGGCTTAAATTCAGCTTCTCTCCCCTGTGGCCCCGGTGGAAGTGCAGAGCACAATAGCTCACTATTGCACTGCTGGGTTGCAGCATTAACTACTCCCTCTGTCTCTGTGCAAGTCTGTGAAAAGCCATTAAAAGCTGCATGGCTGTGCTATCCCTTCCTGTACAAGATGCAGTACACTCTAATAACATGCAACCAGTGACCCTGATGCAGCAAGGGCCCTGCCTTAGGACCTGCCTCCTTCTGTAGCCTATCCAGTTGGAAAGAGAGCCCTGAGAGGTTAAAGGAATTGCCATAGACACCAAGTGCACTCAAGGTCTTGACCATCAAACTAGTTGGGCATGCCTTGTGAGTGACTACATATCTCCTACCCATTAGTTCCCTGGGGATACTGCAAGTGTTTTGTCTTGTTACAGCTTTTCATCTAGACAACCATACCACCACTGCAAAACTTGAGGTTGCTTTTTGTGGGAAAAAGATTGCCTATGAGCCTCATCCCAAATACCTAGGCATAACACTTGACCGCACGCTCTCCTTCCGACGCCACCTGGAACAAACAAAGGAGAAACTAAAGCCAAGGATCAACCTCTGAAGAAAACTTGCCACAAGTAGTTGGGGAGCTGGAGCAAGTACCTTGAGGGCCTCAGCAATAGCCCTGGTGTACTCTGTTGCTGAATATTGCTCTCCTGTGTGGTCAGAAAACACCCACACAAAGCTAGTTGACACTCAACTGAACAGCGCCATGCAAGTGATAACGGGAACTTTGAAGCCCACTGCCATAGAATGGTTACTGGTGCTGGCAAACATCGCCCCACCAAACATCCATCGACGGGAGCAGGAATGTAGACTATACCAACATATCAACCACAGCAGCCAACCTCTTCCCATCCAAAAATACCTCAGCCAGCCTCCAACATCGTGTTTAAAATCCTGCAAGCCCCCCTCGCAGTGAGCAAAGGAAGTCATGGCCAATGTTAAGGAACTATGGCGAGCTGAATGACAGCAAGTAGACATCCCAAACAAACATCTTGTGTCAGATCCCATTGCTGAGCAGAAAAGTTTCGATCTTCCTCGGAGACTGTGGTGTGTTTTAAACCGGCTTAGGACACGTCAGGGCAGGTGTGGTGATCTACTGCATAAGTGGAATTTATTGCCAGCTGTGGCAGTCCACAGACTATGCACCACGTTGTTGCGGAATGCCCAACATGAAAATTTATTGGCTCACTGGAGGATATCCACAATCTAACCAGCGACGCTGTTCGCTGGCTGGAGAGTTTAGACATCCAACTTTGAAGAAGAAATACAGCGTTGAACACAACATTCGAAAGAAGAAGACTGCAATTGTAATATTGTGATTGTGAAAGGACCCCTCATGGCATTTTGAGGGCATCCTCTTTGGGTATTATTGACTAGTCATTAGAATCTCACAAGTAGGGGATTCCTTTATACACGTGTTAAGAGGGAGTTATTTTGTTAATTGGCCATTAATTAGTTATTGATAAGTGGTTGTGTCTGGATCTGACAACCCTCCCCGTGTGACAGCAGGGGAGCTGGTTTTGTGGGCACGGAGCAGACAGCCAGTGCCCGGGAAAACCCTCACCTGGGTTTTTCCCCTTCTGTTGTTAGTCCCCTCAGCTCTCCCAGACCACGGCCCCAAGCTGGCCAGAGTGGTTTCCCCAACACTCGCGGATCTACCGGATAGCAATATGACCCTCTCGATTTGCTAGCAGATTGGCTTTCGAGGGAAGAGTAGGACATGTAGCCCCTGTCCTTCTGTTTTGGGGACTTTTTCTTTGAAGTACCAGTGAGACCAGTCTGGGGTAATTTGTGTATTTGCTCAGAGAAAGGACGCTTTCTGAATAAGACAACTCTTGGATCTTAACATAGAAAGAGTTGTAGCATTGTGGTGAAGTGGTTTTCAAATAAAGCCATTTTAAAACATGAGTGAATGAGGATTGACACAGGACTCACCGACCCCTCTAGGTGGACATTAGAATCATAGAACACTACAACTGGAAGGGACTTTGAGAGGTCATTAAGTCCAGTCCCCTGCCCTCACGGCAGGACCCAGTACTCTCTAGACCATCCTCAATAGATGTCTATGTAACCTGCTCTTAAATATCTCTAATAATGGAGATTCCACAACCTCCCTAGGCAATTTATTCAAGAGCTTAACCACCCTGGCAGTTAGGAATTTTTTCCTAATGTCAAACCTAAACCTTCTTTGCTGCAGGTTAAGCCCATTGCTTCTTGTTCTTAATGAATATATCCAGAAACATGAGGGCAGTCTGCTGAGATTTAAGTACGCAGCAGGAATGGGAATTTGTGCAAATCCATGGGAAGAAATGAATTGGATATTCGGGTCACTATTGGAGAAGCAGGAAAGAGAGCTTGAGAGGTTAAGGAATTGCCATTCAGTGTCTTTTGGTTGCCTGTCAGTTGTTGAGAGAAAAGCGATCAATCTGACTCCAGCAGACAGCTTTTGGCAGAAGCAGATAAGAGAAAAGGGGAAATAAAAAGGTTAAAAATCTGGCTGAGAGACATCTTGGAGGGACAGTTAATGTTATTTTGGAAAATAATGAGCAGTGAATTAAAAACCCAACTACTAGAAAAGGAGATTCAGAAGTGGGAAAAGAAAAGAGATGTATGCTTTTAAGTGTCAGTTGAAAGAACGGTTGGAAGTAAGAGGAAGTGAGCAAAGCAAATTGCTTTATCAGAACTACATTAAAGAGACTGCTGTTATTTTAAGGGACACTAACAGTTCTCATCCAAATAAGAATGTTCTTTGGTATCAGGCACTATTGTCAGATTTAAAAGCTTTCCAGATTGTCCAATCAATTTTTGGACATACCTCCTGGCACATGATGGCACCTTTGGCACCTTTAAAAGGTGCCCAGAAAATGAGGATCTTTCCTCAGAGAAAGCTTCAGCACAGGGTCTTCAAACAGATAGAGTGGGGTAAACCTAAACTTGTTTTATTCCTACACTCTAATTGTAGGGCTAAAGAGTTCCCTCTCACATATTAAATAGTTTATGCTGATCTCCTCAACTGTTTAGTTTTAATTCTAATCTGAAACAGATTCAGATGATCTAAGAATTACCCACTCACTTGGTTTAAAATGCAAGGCTCCCAATTAATTTATCAGACCTCTCATACAGGTGAATCAACATGTAAATCCAGAACAGTTAATGGTTTCAACCCATAGGTTTCCCAAACCTGCTTCAAACAACAACGTTTGATCCATTGGTGGTAAGATTTGTTGATATGATAAAAATCAACTTGTCTGTTTGTCAGTAATATATTTTGTTAGTTTGATTTTTTTTTTGTTGTGTCACGTGACCAAATTATGTTTTATGGAGTTTTGTTGCAATAATTTTTTTTGCACACATAAATGTGCGTAAGAATAATATAAATAATTTTTTGTGGTACCACATTAGTTATAGTATAATCAGAGGATATAATAAGGTTTTAACACTGTTGGATGTGTTCTTATAAACATCAGTAGCAATTTTTTGGGTAAAGGTTTATATATATCAATGTTTGCCAGTGAATTGTATTGTAACTATTATTTTACAACTATATACTTTTAATTTGTTATGCTGAGAATGGCCAATTTTTAAACAATCACATACCAGTATCCATTCCATCCTTAGTGTGATGGGGTGATGATTGGAAGAAATGAACCCCATCAAGAGGGAGGGGACTTGTAGCCTATCAAGTTACTTGCCTATCATGCTAATAATATGGTTGTGTTAATTTAGATTAATTAGGTAATAGTTAAGAGCTGTAATGCAAGCAATCTGCTAAAGGCTGGTCTGCAGCACAACGCGCCTTGCCTGCCCGGTGGCTGAGATTGGAGCAACTGGGGGGTGGCATATCTACCTGGCCAAAGGGCTACACTTGGGGGAGTGGAAGGCAGGCGTTGTAAAGCTGCTCTCAGCATTCCCGCAGGCCCTTTGTGTTAGCTTGACTGATGTCTGGGTTCAGGTGTAATGCACTAGGCCTTATGTCTGCCTATTTCAGTTTGCAAAGGCCCACTGAATACTAGCACAGCATTAGTCAACTCCTTGGGGGGGCTTTGCCATTGACCCACCTATGTACAGGTCCATACCCTTTCTTAGCTGGGGCTAGGCCATGTTTGTAAATAAGAGTCAAGCAAGAGCCCCAAATTAGTGGTCCTGCTACTTGTACCTGTCTGTGTGCATATGCTGCTTGCCTCCTCCCCCCCCCCACCTCAGCCAACCATAAGCCTGTTGGTGCCATGCACTGATTGGGCCGTGGCAGTCCAGATGCCATTAGGCGTAGGAGCAGCATGGGTGCAGTACAGCCCAGCCCAAGGGCTGTCTGGTGAGTCAGGTTCCCCTGCAGTGCAGTGGCTCTTGCTCTAGGGTATATCAAAATGGTTCAGCCTCTGAATGCTCTTTCCAATGAGTGACATGTCGGCATTACAGCCAATTAGAGGGCAGGGTTGCAATTGAATGAACACACACACATAAGCTCACAGTCCAGGACAAGTAATATGGGGCTATACTTTATCTTTTTTTATCCATGCTGTAACAGGCCATTTGCAAGATCAGCAGAAGCTGAGGTTAGCAGACTTCCGTGGTTGAGACATGGTCTCACCCAGATACCGGTCATAGCTGATTTATGGTTTCCCGGGACTGAAAAGGGGGAACTTATGTTTGGGATGTTTTACCCGCATAGGATGGTAGGAAAAATACCCTCAGACTCAGCAGATGCATCATTATATAAAAGTCCCAAAATAACTGGTTCAGGCTGAGTTAAGTAATCAGGACACAGAATGTGATAGATAAGCACAAAGGCCCATGGCAACAAATTGATGTATGTGATAAGTTGAGAGCAATGATACATTGACCAATAGGAAAAGAACACTTCAACATTAGAAACATCCCCTACTGAATATGCATCAAACATGTTATTGTCAGTGTCACTTAGTATAAAAGTGGAACCCCAGGCGAGGGGCGAGAGGGTAGAAGATGATGTAGTCCTTGGAAAGGCGAGAATGATGGCCCCTGGTGATGATGGGGAAGGTGAAGGTAATGAGAAAGATGATGGGCTAACACCTAAGATTGTTCTAGAAGGAATGATGTAAGAAAGGATGTTGACGCATTGGAGAGGGTCTAGCGGAAGGTGACCTAAATGATTAGGGGGCTGGAACACATGACCTATGAAGAGAGGCTGAGGGATTTGGGTTTGTTTAGTCTGCAGAAGTGAAGAGTGAGGGGGGATTTGATAGCAGCCTTCAACTTCCTGAAGGGAGGTTCCAAAGAGGATGGAGAAAGGCTGTTCTCAGTAGTGACACATTGCAGAACAAGGAGCAATGGTCTCAAGTTACAGTGGGGGAAGTCTAGGTTGGAGATTAGGAAAAACTATTTCACTAGGAGGGTGGTGAAGTACTGGAATGGGTTACCTAGAGAAGTGGTGGAATCTCCATCCCTAGAGGTTTTTAAGTCTCGGCTTGACAAAGCCCTGGCTGGGTTGATTTAGTTGGGATTGGTCCTGCCTTGGGCAGGGACTTGATGACCTCCTGAGGTCTCTTCCTGCTCTATGATTCCAAGTATATGGTATGGAAATATGGATGTACATTCCCCATCTTATGAAATTGGGGTGTTTGTGACTGTGCTAACTGTATTAATAAACTATATTTGTAAATATACAAGAGTTTCTATAGTGTGTGTTGCAACTGTGCACATCAGGGTTCCCAATCATAGAATAATTGAATACCGGGCCTGATCCTGGGACAAAGAACCTGTCATCACTAAAGGTGGGTAATTAGAAATTTATACATAATCTTAGATCAGGCAACACTTCGAGGCCCACAGCAACCAGGCAGCAGGGGGCACACAGGCAAACAAAATGGTCACTCACACCTGGCCACAAAGCACAGTGGGACACCAGTTAGAGGAACTGCCAAAGCGGCACGACATGCACAGGCCCTGACAGCACAAACTCCACACGAGACTTAGTCCAGCGTGAAAGCGGACAGCATGAACTCATGTAAGCGTGGACAACGGCCCCCTGCGTATAAGCCCTGTAGCTGCCTAAGACCGCCTTTCAGCACCTCTCTGAAAGGCTGCTGGGTTCTCTTCTCCTCGGGGACGTCTGTGCAAAGTTATCCAGACAAAGGGTCTTTTCACAAAGGCAAGAGCTAATGCAAACACAGATAGCACCACTAAAAGAACCATTTGCTTAATGTACCCAAGACAGCAGGGGCTGGGACCTTTGGATCTAAGTGTGAATTTCTGCTGTCTGAGCCCAGTAGCTCACACCCATTGGCAGCTCTGAGGTTTGGCTACAGGAGGGGGGACAGAACCACACTTTTTGAGCCTGGGTCATATTAAGATCGGTACATTTGCATGTGTCACACCAAACTAGTTAAGATGCTCTCTGCTGAGCTAGAAGAATGGGGCCCATTTCTCTGACTGCTCCGCCAGGCTCCCTCACTGTCCGGATACACAGCTGATCCATGCCATTTTTTGTCAGGAAATTTGAATGGTGGGCAAGACCCCAGGCTGCTCCCCCATCACAGCTGGGGTTTAACACCCACATCCAGTGCACAGATAAGAAGCCATGGGCAGAAGAGCTTTGTTCCTGCCCCATTTCACAGAGGTGACGTCCACAGGGTCTAGGCAGGGTGGGTGAATTTCACCCCATGTGAACTGGTCTATGGAGCGCTCCATAGTAAACACTTAGCAGCTTCCCTCCACTGGAAGGGTGACTGTGCCCTAAATAATTACTAGTTAGGAAAATAACCCTCCAGATGAACATGGGCAATGTTCGCTAGATGCTTAATCAGATTAGGACCAAAGAGTAACAACTTTAACATGTTCTTAAATCAAATCAGGACTTAACCAAAGCTCTAACTATGAACAAACCGATTAGATTTGTGTGTGCCCAGCAGGAGATTAATCTGTTTTATACCTGCAGAGAAATCTATTTCCTGTCTCCTGCACCATCATGTCCCTGGCCCCACTAACCAGTGACCAGCCCAGCTGACCCAGAGAAACCAAGCGAGGGAAGCAGCAAGTTAAGAAAGTGTGGCCTGGAGAATGGACTGTACGGACTAGATGGCCTTGGAGGTCTTTCAACCCACCTTCTATGGCTCAAGGAGTAATGGGGCAAGTGGAGGCATATGCACTCCCCACCCCCTTTCTGCATGGCTGACCAAACAAACTCACTCCAGCTTTACACGAGACATCTGGGGCCCTGGGTGACTTCCTTCAGCAGGACACAACACCCCCACGCACAGACAGCTGCAGTTACAAGGGGCCCACAGTGTGATAGACAAGAGGGGACAGTCCTCAGCCTGGACACTGCCCCATGGTGTTGGAACCAAGCAGTTGTCGTCAGAGGCTGCCAGCTGATGAGGAGCGTTTCCCTGGTGTAAAGCCTGCCATGCTGCTCGGGTAGGCTACAGGCTGCACATGGTGCAGTTCTGGAGAGGGACAAGGATGCGAGTCCAGATTAACTCTGGATGTCAGTGTATTTCCTCTGGCGCAGGTAGTTGGGTGCTGGTTTAAAACAGGAGCTGGCACACATGCTCCCCAAACCAAGTGAAAGAGAAATCATTCTCGGCAGCCGTGCTCCCTCTGCTGGAGGCAGCACAAAACATGCAGGGACCAGCTTCCTTCAGCTTCCCTGCAGTGAGCAGGAGCAGAGGTTGCCCAGCACCTTGGCACAGGCCCTGAGCACCTCCCAGGGCCCAGGGAAAAGCTCCCATTTTCACGTCACTAGCAGCGGGACTGGGCTCCAGGCTTTCAGAAAGCACGGTGGGAGGGAAGGGGGCTGGTTTACACACTGCAAGTTCAACAGAAGTTCAAACCAAATCCAGCTCAGATTACATTTGAGGTGCACATGCCTCATCCACAGGCTCCCTTAGCAGGTGTCCAAGCCAAGCACAGGTACAGGCAAAGGGGACTCTCCTGCTGGTCCCCTGATGCCATCGCTGCCTCATGGAAAGAACCCTTTTGGCTGAGGGAAGCTTGTGGCCCCTTCTCTGTCCTGCTGGGGCCTGGCACCTCCTCCTCCCCAGCTTGCTGAGCTCATTGAGGCTTAGACGGGGGGTATGGAGTCAACACTCCTGTGACCCAGCTGGATTCCTGCAACACGTGCTGGGATTTGGGCTTTTGTACCTGCAGAGAAATCTGCAGCTGGCAGTGGGAACAGACGCTTCAGGCAGCAGTGGGACGCCCTGGGGAGTGGCTGTACCCATGCAGGGATGCATGTAGCACCTGGGTACATCCAGCCACTGCTCCCTGTGGCTGCAGAGCACCCAGGCACAGAGCTCAACGTGCATGGTGCCACCACCCACCCTGCAAGCACTCTACTTGCATAGCGTACCAGAGACTGGAACAAGCACAGCCCAGAGCAAACACCTAGCTGCTGTAAACAAGCCCTGCAGGGTGCCAGTCCTGAGCCCGTGCATGGCTGGCCTGGGGTGGTGTGTCATGGGCACTGCACCAGCTCTCCACGGCACTCAGCCTGCCCAACACCCAACCTTGCACAGCACCCCTCATACCAGTGATGGCCAGAAGTCTCTGGGCCTGGCCATCATCTGTGTACGCTCTTCATGCACTTTTCCTCCTTACTGTTGTGCACCAAGCACCTGTATTCTCCAGCAGCTGTGCCATCATGACAGAGCACCCCTGAGCCGTGGGATCTGCATGAGCATGTGGAGCCAGCTCTTGGGGCCTGCCAGGCTGCCTGGTGCCTCTCGCACCTGCAGTGTCCGTCTGCACCGAACACCACCTCTCCTTCCTGCTGAGAGGCCTAGTGAGCCTTTTTCTTCAGGAGCAGAGTCTGCTGGGCCCACAGACCTTCCCATATGTGCCCAGGTCATTCAGGTACACAAACTGGGACCTCTGCATGTACCAAGGGACCAGTCCACCTTGCAACTAGCAACGCACACCAAGCTGAGAGAGCACCAAGAGGCTGCCACACCCAGTGACTCCTCCACAGACACCAAAACCTACTGCCAACCTCTCTATGAGCATCGAGAGAAGTCACTCCATGGCTGTCGTAGCCTCCTGGGCCCCAGCCAACGTCCTCCGCTAGCATCTCCCACCCAGATTTGGCTGGGCTGGTTTATACACCCAGGATGTGGACAAGACGCTTTTCCTGCTCCTACATCACAACAATGACTCAGATTTGGGAGCCAGCCCATGGGAGGAGCCACTCCCAAACTTCCAAGACCAAGTCACTGCTCCACAGATAGACATGGGTAGCTGAGTTTCAAGCAAATGCCTGTCTCAGTGATGCGGCCTTATCACACCGTATCGAGAATGGCTAGAGCCCATAACACAAAAGATCCCAGAATGCCGGACAAGCCACCTACTGCAGTGGTGAGTAAAACTTTGTAACACTGAGGGCTGAAATGGCAACTTGTCAGGCATCTGAGAATCACAGTTCTGGAGTATATTTTACACATATTTGCATGATTTTATGCCTAGTCACACTCCCCCTTGATGCATTTAGAATCAAGGAGCTGAGTCTGTTTAGCTTATCGAAGGGAAGATTAAGGGGTGACAGAGTCTGCCAGTACCTGCATGAGGAACAGAGATGTGATAATAGGTCCTCCAAACTAGCCAATAAGGGTGCACCAACATCTAGCTGCTGGGGGTGGAAGCCACATTCAGCCTGCAAATAAAGTGCAATTGATAACAGTGAGGTAATTCACCACTGGACCAACTTACCAAGGCCTGTATGGGTGTGCCCTCACCAACAATATTAAAATCTAGCCTGGACTTCTCCCCCAAAAGAGCTGCTCTAGTTCAAACAGTAACTAAGGGAAACCCTTTGGCATGTATAATAAAGGAGGTATGACTAGAGGACCCGGGGTCTCTACTGACCTTCTGAGCCACAAATCTAGATTTTAAGGCCAGAAATGCTCACAACGATTTCTTCTGACCTCAGGCACCCCCCAGGCCAGACACTTCCATCCAAACGTGGCGGGATTCTGTTTTGAGCCCTGATTGCCCTGCATTTCCCATTTTAAAATATTCCCCCTTTCCTTCCACTGCCGCTGTATTTCCCCTCCCCCTTCTACTAGAGTCACTTTTCCTATTTCCCCAACACTCTCCTTTCCACATTGCCCCCTCCATTCATCTAGCCCTCCGTCTGCTTTCTCCTGTGTCCCTCACAGCTTCCTAGGATACTGGATCACACCTGTATTAATTAGGAAAGAATCCATGAGTCTCAGTGGATAATACTTACAGAATGGAGCCAGGTATTAGCAACCCTTCAATAAACGGAAGGGCACGACTTGTATGAGGACAGAATGCGTTTCCACAGACATGGTGAGCTATATAAAAGGCCGAGTCCACTAGCCATGAAGTTCAGTTTGTTAAGGTTTGGCTCAAAATGAGGCTTTGACTAGACAGATGTGTTCCTTTGGCAGGCCCCTTGAAAAGCATGCCCTTGTTGGGGGTATGATGGAAGATGGCTTCCCTGTGGAAGTGCTGAATGTAACACTGCAGCTGCAGGACCAAGGCCAGAAGTGAGTCTAGGCTGGTGTCATTGACACAGGGAGATGCCAGAAGGTGTGAGCGACCCTAACAGACTCCTGACCATTTACATCCTCCTCCAGATCACCACTGGATTTGCCTCACCGAGCACGTGCCATAGGTTAGACTCACATGCCAAGGGGGCAGCAGAGAGGAGTGAGGCCAGTAAGAAAAGCTGATAGGAGGTGTTCAAGTAGTCCCCACCCAGCTTTAAACTCACCCACACTTCCAGCTCATGGCTGTGCAAGGTTACAGCAGTTTGCCCCCATGCGTAAGGCCTCATGCATGGGCCAGGCTCAGAACACCCCCCCCCGTGCAAACACAGCCCAGTTCAGAGATGTAGCAGCCCTTCTGGCACTCCGTGCCTCTGGCTTTGGGGGTGAGGGAGGAGCAATGGACAAGATGCAGTTTGGAGATATTGGGGGCAATTTGGCCACAGATACCAGATCAAACCCTGACCTACAAGAAGTGACACAGCATCTTTCCTGTCCCTAGAGAGCAGACAGGACCTTTCGGTTTTGATCCAACAGATCCAGAGCAAGTGAATTGCAGGAGGTTCCAGGCATCTCCAGCAGGTGAAGGTCAGGAGCGAATCTCTGCAGACTTCCAAGACATGAGGTTTTCCCCACTCCCAAAGCAAATGCTTACTTTGCACAGAACAGCTTGATCCACCTCACTGCTTGCCTGTGCGCCACTCACGTTACATTCTTTGGACTCCTCCAACCTCGTCCTGTTGATCTGATTGCCACAGGGTGTGGCGGCGCGTTGGGGTTCCCCCGCCTCCTGCACCCCACAGTGGCACGAACAGACTCCGCCAGCCAGTAGAATAGAGGGAGTTTATTGCTTCTCCAGGATACAGCACAGCACAGATGTCATCTGGTTACAGGGCAGGCCTAGGATGCCTCAGCCCCCCTTGAGATGGGGGAGACTGGGCCCCTAAATCCCAGCCTGTTGTTTAGGCTGCTTCCTCCATGATTCCAGACAGAAACCAAAACTCTCTTCCAGCCCTGTCCCCCAGCCAGGTGCTGGTCTCCGCCCTCCTTCCTTTGTCTCTCCCTGGGAGGCTGAGCCTGAGTGTCTGGGCTAATACGCATTTGGGAGAGTCAGTGAGAATCTCCCACCACAGCGCAGGGGGACCCCGGGTCACAGAGCAGACAGCACCCCCACTACGCCACAGCTGTCCCCGCTCCGAGAGTGAACTGAGCAGGGTCACTCCGCTTGTGACCTAGGGAAGTCCGGGCCCCCTGCCCAGGAAAGCCACCGCGGGGACATTGGCACTCCCCTTGGCTCAGGCTGGCTGCGGCAATGCCCTGCAGGAGCCAGCTCCCCCCTGTCCGGTTGCTGCACAGCTCCGGGGGGACCGGCACAGGCCTGTCTTCTGTGGCCGTACCAGCCCTTCCACTGCCCTTGATCTCTGGCCAGGGTCTCTCTGGCCGGGGCCATGAGCCCAGCGAGCCTTTCCCGGAAAGCCAGGACGTCTTCCACCCCCGACGCTCCATCCAGGGAGGTCTTCCCCTCCCATAACTCTCTCAGCAAGCCCAGGGGGTCCTTCCCCCTTCTGCACCCCGGCTCGGTCCGGGAGAGCCTGGCAGACTCTCGGGGTGCCTCCCCCTGTGCAGACAGCAGATGGGGCAGGTACTTGTCCCAGTCCTGCGGGTGCCGGAGCATAAAGGCCTCCAGCATCTGCTTCAGGATCCCCATGAACCTCCCCACCAGCCTGCTGGGCCAGGCGCCATACGTTGGGGTCCAGTTGAGCCGGGCCCCGTGCTTCTCCCACAAGCACCTGAGCAGGGCCAACATGAAGTGGGATCCCGGGTCCGTGAGGACCTCCTTGGGGAACCCCACCCTGCTGAAAAGGGCCAGCAGTGCGTCTGCCACCGTGTCTGCCTCGATAGAGGGCAGAGCTACGGCCTCGGGGCAGTGGGTGGCCATATCCACGGCTACCAGGATGTATTTGTTCCCCGTCCGGGTCGCCTGGCCCCGCTATCTCTAATGCGGCCTTCCGGAACTGCTCCTCTATATGGGGTAGGGGCCCCCCAAGCAGCTTTCCTCCCATCTTGGGCCTTCCCCCCCCCCCCCCGGCAGGACCGGCAGTATCGCTGCACAGCCGCAAATATCCCGGGCCAGTAGAAGTGTTGGAGCAGCCTCAACCATGTGCACCAGATCCCCTGGTGGCCTGCAAAGGGGACGCCGTGGGCCAAATACAGCAGCTTGAGGCGATACTTTCGGGCGACTACCAGCTGCTGCTGGACCCCCCCATGCCCTCATCTTCCCGGGGGGTAGCCATTCCCAGAACAGGAATCCCCGCTCCCACAGGAATCTCTCCTGGCCACCTCCCCCCAGGGGCTGAGCTGCACGGAGGCCAGCCTGGTCCCTCAGCCTCTGCAAGGAGGGGTCTGCCTGCACCTCAGACTGGAATTCAGCCTCTGGGGCAGGGATCGGGACCTGTTCCCCACCTTTGCCTAGGTCTGGAGTCCCAGCCTGACTGGAGCCCGCATCCCCAGGGATGGGGCCCTGAGCCCCCGGCAGGGGGCCCTCCCCTGGGTCAGGGTCGCCAGCCCCTCACTGGCTCTGGCTACGGGTGGTGACCAGGGTCCTGTGGGGTCCGTCTGGCCACTCCACTAGGTCACCCCCCATCAGCACCTCTGTAGGCAAGTGCTGGTGTACCCCCACTTCCTTGGGGCCTTCCTTAGACCCCCATTTCAGATGCACCCGGGCTACGGGCACCTTAAACGGGGTCCCCTCTATGCCCCTTAGGGTCAGCTGAGTGTTAGGTACCATGTGGTCTGGGGCTACGACCTCTGCCCCCGTGTCCCAGAAACCCCGTCACCTCCCTGCCATCCACCTCCAGGAGCACGAGGCACTTGCTCTGCAGGGGCCGCCCTGCCCCTACCCGGTACATGGAGAAATCCGCCTTCTGAGGGTTGGACCTCCCAGGGGAGGTGCACTGAGCATCCTCCCCCCGACTCTGAGCTGAGGTTTGCCTGCTGGCCCCTGCCTCTGGGGCAGCCTGCCCTTCCCCCAGCCCCAGCCAGTTAACCCTGGGAAATCCCAGGTCTTGGTGCCTGGTGCACTGAGCCCTCTTGTGGCCTTTTTGCCCACAGCGATGGCAAGTTAGGTCCTGCGGGCCCCTTTGGGCCGGCTCTGTCCGGCCCTGGCTGGTTCTCTGGGGTGCAGAAGACTTGTCTCTTGGGCTCGCCTCGTAGAGGACTCTCTCCGTCGCTCAGCCGAGATCCGGTCTCTGCGCGATTCCCTTTCTCTCCGGGACTCCCGTTCACCCCCGGACCGACTCTCTGTGAACTCGTCCGCCAGCCTCCCAGCTTCCTGGGGGTTCTCTGGTCTTCGGTCCTTGAGCCACAGCCTCAGGGTGGGTGTGCATGCTTCATAGAACTGCTCCATCATGATCAGCTTGAGCAGGTCCTCTGCGGTCTGGGCTCTGACCCCGGACACCCACTTGTGGCAGTATTGCGCCAGGCGGGAGGCCATATTCACATAGGTCTCCCATGGCCCCTTCTGCACCCCCCGGAACTTCTTCCTGTACGTCTCGGGGGTCAGCCCGAACTTGTGCAGCAGGGCTTCTTTGACCCGCTGGTAATCACCTGGCTGTAGGCCCTCCGGCAGCCTCCTGGTTCAGTGTGGGGATGAGCTCCTGCAGCCAGTCAGCTGGGGGGACCTGTTGCAGTCCACAGGCCCTCTCAAAGGAGCTGAGGAACCCGTCTATGTCACCCATGTCCTTCAATTGGGCCACCACGAGCTTCTCCAAGCGTCTGGCCGCCCTGGGCCCTTGGGGCCCGTCCGCACTCGGCGCAGCTGGGGCCCTACCGCTTCTCCGCTCTTCCATGGCCAACTCATGCTGTCGCTGCCCCTCTCCGTCCTGGCGCTCCTTCTCTCAGTCCTCTACTTCCAATTCCTTCATCTGCAGCTGAATCTCCAGCCGCCACAGCTCTGCTGGGCTGGCCCCTGCCCTAGACGGACTACGGCTTGCAGGGCTTCCCTGGGAAGCTGTCCCGTCTCTCCAGCGGGCTCCAGTGCTCCGCCCCCTCTCGGAGCCTGAGATGCTCCCAAGGGGGGTCTGGCTGCTCCCCACGGGGACAGGGTCCCGGCCCTGTGGCTGGTCATTCTCTTCCATCCGGGCAATCAGCTGGGCCTTGGTTGCTTTTCCCACGGGCAGGCCCCTCTCTCTGCAAAGCCTCACCAGCTCTGCCTTCAGGAGTCGGGCATAGGCCATCACCCCGCCGGTCCCCTCGCTGCGGACTCACCGCTCTAGTGCTGCAGTGCCCCACGATTCCCAGGAACCGCTTCGCTCTGTCTCCAGCACGCCTGGCTCTAAGACCCTTGCTTCTACTGTGCCTTGACACTCGCTGCTGGAAGCTCCATCCACAGGGTGCAGTGTATTCCGCTCCTGACACCAGTGTGGCGGCGTGGCGGGGTTCTCCCACCTCCTGCACCCTGTAGTGGCATGAACAGACTCCGCCAGCCAATAGAATAGAGGGAGTTTATTGCTTCTCCAGGATACAGCACAGCATAGATGTAATCTGGTTACAGGGCAGGCCTAG
This sequence comes from Pelochelys cantorii, assembly GCA_032595735.1. Taxonomy (NCBI): domain Eukaryota; kingdom Metazoa; phylum Chordata; order Testudines; family Trionychidae; genus Pelochelys; species Pelochelys cantorii. The sequence goes on along the minus strand of CM064352.1, from coordinate 900,571 downwards.
GATGCCTCAGCCCCCCTTGAGATGGGGGAGACTGGGCCCCTAAATCCCAGCCTGTTGCTTAGGCTGCTTCCTCCATGATTCCAGACAGAAACCAAAACTCTCTTCCAGCCCTGTCCCCCAGCCAGGTGCTGGTCTCCGCCCTCCTTCCTTTGTCTCTCCCTGGGAGGCTGAGCCTGAGTGTCTGGGCTGATACACATTTGGGAGAGTCAGTGAGAATCTCCCATCACAGCACAGGGAGACCCCGGGTCACAGAGCAGACAGCATCCCCACTACGCCACACAGGGTCAGACACGTCTCCACCCTGATCAGAAGCACTTCTGCAGCACGACAGTATGTAAGTAGCTAGTTGAAAGAGCAATGCAAAGAAACCCAGAACACCCTGGTGAGGACACAAGTTGTAGCACCCAAGAGCTGTCAGCGGACACTGTCCAAACTCTCTCTCAAACAGAAACAAGCTATTCAGAGAGGCACTACACTGGGCTCTGTTTACCTGCCTGGCTGGGCTTTCCTGGGAACAGGGATCATTTCCCATGGCCACCAAGCTAACAGACAAGCACCCCCCTCTGCTGGTAACTGACCCGCATAAACCCTTTGGAAGATGATGCACCTTGCTTGGCACTTGGCGTCTGGTGCCTGTAGCAGACCTGACACAGAGAATGAATGCTTTCCCGTGGGCACTGGCCGGCAGAGGAGGACTGTTTGGTTATGGAGGCTGGCAGAGAAAGGTGCCCTCAGGAAGGATTGAGTTCATTCCTCATACAGCCCCAGTGGCCAGAAACATGCTGCCTTCAGCAGACTGATCTTCTGTGAGGACCCCTGCAAAGGAATGGCCTTCAATTAGGTGGGGAAGGCACCAGGAAACTGCAGCTCTTCAACACCCTCCTAGGTATGGCTGGCTTGGGGAGGGAGGGGGCGGGGGGGGGGAGGACGACACCATTTCTTTGCTCTGGTTCCATATCAAATTCTGCACCAGCTCAGGGGCCTCACAGACAAGGGCTGGCTGGTGATAGTTTCTCTCCCACTCCTCAGGACAATCTGACAGCTGCTATCAGCAGGAACACTGCGGCTGGCAGGCCCTAGACAGAACAGACATGGGCACCATGCCGACACTTTACTTAAGTGAGTCCTTGAGTCTCAGAACCTCATTGAAGAGGTTGACAGATTAAGGGCTACACCACAAGTGTGTGTGGGGGGGGGGAGGGGGAGAGAGGAGGCAATGCAAGAACTAAATCAGCGTGAACTGGCCATGAGCTAGCCAGGGATGGGGAAGGAGCGGGCAACGGTCAAGGAGCAGAGGGACTGTTTAGCAGAAGGGATGGAGTTTGAGCTAGTGCAGGCAGAGGGGACAACTACAGCCTGCAGGCCACCCCCAGCCTGTGGGACCATTCAGGTGAGCCCGAGCCAGGGAGCAGGGTCGGGGGGGCTTGCTCCACTCTGTCCTGCCTGCCAGCCAGGGAGCAAGCTCGGGGGCTTGTTCTAATCTGCCTGGCACATTGTGCAGGCATGACCTCACTGTGGTGCTTCAAAAACACCATGGAGGAAGGAGGGGGCAGGAGGTTCCTGGTGAGTTTACACTGGTCTTTGCCTCTTCTTGTCCACGGGGGCTCTGGGCTTGAGCACCATGGCTCAGCCTTGTCAGGGGTCTCGGACACCTGACGCAACCAGGCCACAGGAGGGTCCAGGTTTTCACAGTGCAAGCAATCTTGGGCAAGCAGTGCTTTGAAATAGGGGCAGCAGGGAGGGGTTCAGCTTGGTTAGATCATTGCAATGGGTTCTGATGGGGGAGTTCCACAGGCTAGCTGTGCACTGTGTGAAGAAACACTTCCTTTTGTCTGTTTTAACATTGATGCCTATTTTCATTTGGTGACCCCTAGTTCTTGAGTTACCAAAGGTGATTAAATGCTGAACCTTCACTGTTGAGAGTGCATCTGCCATCTCTTGAGGTCTTCAGGTTAAGCCTGGTGGCCCTGGTGGAAGATACTTTAGCCAAAACACATGTTATGCAAATCACTGGCCTCAACACAGTTTGGGAGTCCCAGTTTAGGTGAATGATTTGTTGTGACCAGAGGACTTGCCCATTTGGCAACAGTGCTATGCCCACGCATGCCAGCAGCATGATGGCAGGGGTCCATATGGGTCTATTTCCAAATCTGGGTCTGGAATACAGCAATCTACCTCCACAAACCAGAGAAAGAACATGCCTGTTTGTATCCTCAGCTGCCCACAACACAGCTGCAGCTTTGCCAGTCCTGCACGTGTCGGAAACACATCAGTGGCTGGACAACAAGGTGGATACACCTTATCTGAGGGTTCAGATTACTGGGGTGGGACTTTGGTTACCTGGTGCTTCAGTGTATACTACTACTGCTGCCTTACATCTCTGGGACATCTGGCACTCCACAGCTTCTTCTGCCAGCTGCAACACCACCCTGCAGTAAGGCAAGGGATTTTTCCTTCTCAGTCAGTCAGATGCAGCGAAAAGTTCCACTCCTAAAAGCTGCTCAGCATCTGGGCCACATGCATGTTTACGTGATTTCCACATGCCTGATGTATGCATACCTAAACACATAGGGCAGGAGAATCAGGCAACAAGAAGGCAAGTGTTACTAATAACAGTTGGTCACAAGCTCTCGTCATCTGCACAAACATTTCATAGCAAGTGTTATATTGTATCGAATAAATACATTCTGCTCATTGGGAAAGGGAACCCATGCACACACACTGCCTCTCATGTTAGCTGGGCTGGGGGTGAAAACAAGACAGCGAGGCAGGATCAGAGTGATGTACCCAGTATTTTTGAGGATGCTGTAAGTGAGGGGGTGGGGCAGAGAGCTGTTCTCCAGACTGCCAGGACAGCCTGAAGTGAAGGGATGTGGGCAGAGGGGTCCCCAAGCGTCATACTCGGCTGGTGCAGTAGTATCAGTACTTGGAGTATCTGCTCAGTGCTCTGCACCAGAGGCTGCACTGTGCTCCCAGGGCCTGGACTGGGGTAAGGCCCAAGATTCTAATGCAGACAGGGCTTCAGAGGGTGACCAGGCCTCTTGGCTCCTCCACCACCTGAATTCACAGTCCAGTCACTCTAAGCCCTTGCACTCAGTCACAATTACTGGTTACCGTCCTTATTACACACTCACTCCTCTCTAAAGCATTACCCCAGCTTACTTATGCACACGGATCTGTTGCATTCATGGGAACTGGCCTAGTATAATCATTGGACATTCCCTCTCACGCACAAAGGAAAATGAGTGGTAATTCTGAATCAAGATCAAGATCCAACAGCTAAATGGACCATTATGGTCCAGATCAGGGATGTTAAAAAGTGGGGAGGTTTTTTGTAAACATGTAACCCCTGAAAATTTCAGTTAAATGTTTACATGTGGGATGGGGGGGCGGGGGGAAGGTGGTGCTTGTGTGTAACCGTGAGGGTTAAGTGATGAGCCTGGGCTCATTGTTAACCGTTTAAACAAATACACTAACACACCCCCAGTCCACATTAGATATAGCAGCTCGACAACACAACTGCAAGTGCCCTGCTAGCATACACAAGACTGACATGTCCAGCTTTCTACAGCATCATGTACAGAGAGATTTATAAACTGGTACCTCCTCCTCCCAAACCTGCAAACACATACACCAAGTATGGAAAGGCTGTGGCAGCTTATAGAATGAAGACCAGGCACAGTTTTCCACAGGTATGATTTGTAACCCCAAATGAACTAAACATGCACATCTCTACCACCAACCCACCCAGGGAAATCAGGGTTAATAAGAGAAACACATTTCTAGAAGTCCATAGGTGTTTGGTTTTTTATTAGGACTGACACATTCATTGTATGTCACAACTTCCACTGATCAATGCGTTTTAGAAAAATCAAAATGCCAGCACCAGCCAGCAGGAGAATGGGGCTTATATAGTAACAGTTTTGAAAAGGCATTAAATGTTTACTGCCCCCCATCCATAACCCTCCCATCCATCCCTCCCTACCCCTCCCCCCAAATTCTCACAGCTTTGATTGTATTGATAAGCTTGGTTTGACAAATGTTTCCCAGCTGTCAGGTTATTCTCACGGCCACAAAGAGGCTAACTAGAACTCAAAAAGGCCAGGAATTACTTTAATGGTAAAAAAGAGCTGATATGGCAACACTACTAGTAAAGTGGGATACATCACAGAAACAAAAGTCTTCGCAGGCAACACTGGCTGGAAATAGTAAAACACTTGATGGGTGAAAAAAGTGAAACTCTAAATTATATACAAGAGTAGCACTGAAAAACAGTCTCGTTTAATGTGACCCAGGGTTTAACTTGTCATTATCTATTGCTTATTTATTCAGATTGGTAATAACACTTTATATAGAGACAGATGTGTAAAAATGAAACTGTGGAAAAAACAGCTTTTCATATGAAATGCAAAGTATAAGCTCTGTCCAATGTGGAATGTACCTACAGTCATTTGTACAAGGCTCTCATTCTTCTCTTTATAAAACCAGGTGGCCTGCCAAGCAAGTTAGCTGTATATTTTACTTGCTCAGGACAAGTTGCTTTGAATCAGTTGCAAGCATCTTTCATTCTGAAGTTCATTTTCACTTTGAAAGTCTAACTTGCCCCACAGTGAACAGACAGGATCTGTACGTGTCTGCTAGCAACACGGAAGGGAGGCAGGAACTCTTATCCTTATGAAGGACGAAATTCAGTTGTTAAACTTTAATGGGTATCCAATGGCTTTTTCCAGGCACTCTACCAAAGAGCCAGCAGAAAGAAAATCCCTCTCCACTTCCACAAATTTGATGTAGATGGATTTAGGCGACACCCCTGGTTCTACGATGCAGTTCTGTGATAAAAATCCATTAATCCCAACCCACTCTTTGCTGAAGGTTTTAGTGTTGGCCTGAAAGTGTAAAAACAAGCACTGCTGGAGAGTTCTAACCTCAGCAATGCCAAGGTAACAATAGATAATTCTGGTGGACTCCATCTCCACCCTGAGAGAGGCCTGAGGTGAAGGAACATCTACCTCCCCTGGAGTCTCTTTCCCAGGATCTGTGCCTATGCGGTCTACATGAGGTGAGTGGGGTTTCTCCTGGCAATCTTCATAACCAATGGCATAGAGGCCAGGGCTTTTGGGAATCCCCCCTGGTAATAAATACTGAACAACATTTCCTCCGGTTGGCTTAGAATGTGCTATGGGTATCCAGTCGATTTCCATGTGCAGCTCCAGGCACCTTGCTTCGCTAATAGTAATCTCTAGGAATTTATAGTAAACATTTTTCCAGTTCATTTTCTGGACTCTCGTCATAACGATCCTGCCCTCTGGCTTCTCCGAATTGAAATATTCCCTAAGCCGCTTCCCAAGAGGCACCTGGGAACTGATCTCTGCGTAGTGGTAGCGAATATCCTCCTTCCAGCGCGTGTTATAACCAATCCCAAAAATGGCTAGTTTGTTAGAAAGATGTAGCCTGGAGAAGTCTGTCCAGCTCTGAAACAGCTCCCATTTTAACTGGACGGATTCCAAGATTTGCACAATATTCTGCATGACGTCTTGCTTCCTAGAAAAATTAACAAATGTAAACCATAAGATGGAGCTCAGCTCAAACTGAAGCAAAACTTAAAAAAAAAAAAAAAAAATCAAGTTTGAAAGAGCACATTAACTTTCACAAAACATTAACCGAAGCAAGAACAGTCATCAACTGAGAAATTGGTGGCCAACGGAGAACAAGCACTCATCAGAAACATCACAGTCTGCACGAACGCATAGAATTCATCATTAGCATTTAAGTCTTTCAAAGCGCTTTAGGAAAGTCTCCAAGAGGTCTGTGAAGCAGGTATTATCTATGTTAATACAATGATAAAGATGGGCATTTAGTTTCCTAAAATGAAAAAACAGAATCTCGACAGGAACATTTAACCCAGATATATTACACGCAACACAGTGTTCTAGAACGATCTTTCCTTAGCTAGGACCTACCTCCCACTGAAGTGTTTTTTTAAAACAGTGAAGGGCAACCAAGGCTAGTGAGTGGACCACAGGAATGGCCCCCCACCTCAATGGGCCACACGATTGAAATCGGGCACGTGCACTAACCATGACCCCAAGAATAAGATTAAATACATATTGTGCTTGAGTCTCTTTCTGTACCATGCCTTTGCAACACAAAGTAATCCATTATTAGAGGCAAATTAAATTGCCAGCAAAAGTAACAAAGGAGCAGAGAAGCACACGGCTCTCACAATGTTGCATGCAATAAGCACGCACCTCACACACATCCTGGCTTTAAGTGTGTGTCACTTCTCATTTTGCCAGGGGCTGCTCGACTCTTCCCCTCTGCTGCAGGCCCCACACCTACTCCATCCCTTCCCTCACGCCCCCATGCAGCCCCTTCCCTGCCTCCTCCCCTGAGCATGCCTGTGCCTTCTCCTCCACCTCCCTCCCAGCACTTCTGAAGTGCCATGAATCAGCTGATTTGTGCCCCATCCCACTCATCACACTCCCTCCCAGAGCTTGAACACTGTGAATCAACACAGTATCCAAACTTTGGGAGGGAGAGGCGTGGGGATGGGGCGCAAATCAGCCAGTTCGCAATGCTCTGGAAACGCTGGGAGGGAGGGGAGGGAGTAGGTAAGTGCAGGGCCCCAGAGGGTGAGGCATTGGGGGGGGGGGGGGTAAGAGGACACACACAGAACCCCAATAGGCTGCAGGCTGCTCACCAATGTTCTAAAAGCTCTGCGCTAGGAATTATTTGGGGGAAGTTTTCTGGCCTGTGACACAGGTGGACAGACTAGATGATAACAGCCCTAGCTGACCTTGGACTCCATGAAAAGATCAAATGGGAGATCGGCACCTCAACACAATCGGAAAGGTAGCCCTTTGACACACAACGTGCACATTTTGTGCAAAGAGGCCGAGCTAATGCTGCAGTATCAATGTTACTACCTTTGCAGTTTTTTAATCTTAAGACTACAGTACATTTTCATCATTTAAATGTCTCTTCTTTCCCCCTAAGACAAACCAAAACACACACACAACAACAAAGAACCAAGACACCAGAACTTCTTTAAACAAACTAGAGCCTCTGCTGATAAAACATACTTTTCTGCAAAAGTTGAACTATAGTTTAATCAGTAGAGAAAAACAAGTGCATTTTCCCTTAGTTATATTGTTAGTTCCACTTTTGTGCAAAATTTCATCTTCCTCGCAAATGGCAATGCAAATGGGCCATGCAAGAACGAAAGAGTTAACTTTACTGAGTAACAGTGCTTTTCAGCAAACTTTCCTCTGCTGCTATGGACAGAAAGTTATGTACTCAACACCACAATCTACTAAGATACTAACTTATTTCTGCATGCTCAAATATGTAATTTTAACATCAGACCTTTGAGATTACTAAGTGTTCCCCACATTTAGCCTGAGGGGGAAATTGTGAAGTTTCAACAATTTGACTTCATCTTATAAAAGCAAGCAGAACTTTTTCTTAAACCAAAAGATTTTCTTCATGCTCCCATAATTCAAAAGTGACAATGAATTTTGCACAAGCTTTCCAAAGAGAATTTAGTTCTGGGCCAAGACTAAATCATGGGACACGTCAGCCAAAATAGAAAACTTGAGAATATTCAAAGCAACCAGAATAATAATTTTTAAACATTTAAATGCCTGTCTTACTGCACATAGAGTGCCTTTCCTATTATCTTAGACTCTTACTTCTCAGTGACTATAATTTAATTTTTTTTCCTATTAAGCATTTCTAAAAAGAATGAATTTCTTTCTACTTTTGCAACTCCTGGTTGGTTTCTGGACTTTGAATGAACCAGTCACTGAACCAAACAAGATGAATAAACTGAAATAAATATTCTCTGCCCTGCAGATGAGGTTACTGCTGTCAATACCTGGTTTAGCACTTCCATAGACTCTGGTTCCAGGCACCTAGTGAATGACTCTCACCAGGCTAGTCTGCACTGAGTACATATTTGGTACCAATTTTCTTTTTTTGTATTTAATGTAAATGATTTAAGTATCAAATCTTCATTTCAATTTATTCAACTAGTTCAATACAATGACTACATCATTCAATTAAAAACCAATTGGAATTTGTAAAATAGAACAGCTACTTTTCCTTTTCCAACCTGTACCTTCACAAAATATAGGTATGACTAGCAGAGCTTGTCTTCTATTAAAATCTTGAAAGATACAGTGACCAGAAGTAATAAGTTCAATTTATGCTACAGATAACTCATTTGTTTAATTTATGATAGTTTTAAATACAAACAATGTTTTGATCTCTACTGTACATTTACTAACAGATTTATTGGTGTATAAGCTTTTGTGGGCAAAGACCCACTTCGACAGATGCCCATGCATGTGACAAAGTGGGTCTTTGCCCATAAAAGCTTATGCTCCAATAAATCTGTTGGACTATAACGTGCCACAGGACTTATTGTTTATGCAGATTCAGACTAACATGGCTACCCCTCTGATACTGTACATTTGAGTTTGTCTGCGCATCTGTCTGTCTCTGTCCATCAGTTCATTTATTCAAGAACTCCTACACAGTAAGAGCCAAGACCACCAAATCTGGTATGCAACTTCCTCTTACCTTGCTTTAAGTTACCATAAGGGTTTGGTTGTACAGGGAGGGAGGGGAGACTCAAGCTCCCCCCCCCATGCATTTGGGGATCATACAGAAGAGATAGAATCACAAGGCAAATGAAAGGGGATGGCTGGCTCCCTCCCCCAGTCCAGGACTGCCCAAACCCAGAGCCTCCTACTCCCCAGGTGCCCTTTAGGGAAGTTGGGAGGAGGCTGAAGTCCCGCCCCCGCCCCCCCCCCCCGATTCATATGGGAACATTGCCAGCTGTTCCCCTTCATCAAGGAGTGGAAGGAGTGTGCACAGTTTGCTGCATTCTTCACTCTGGCTGGGGAGCATGGGAGGCAGATTAACTTGAACCTGCCCCAGCCAGGCAACATGTAACCCTCCTCCAGCTGTGCCAGCTGGAGCTGCAGTGACCAGGAGAGGTGCTTCTCACCTGGCCCCAAGCTGCTGCAGAGAGAAACGGCTGGGGTAGTCCTCTCTAACAGGGACAGCCTACATACGGAACCCCTTAGTTCCAACCCCATCCCAGAGCAATGATTTCAATGAAGCATGTACATTTTCATTTTTTTTTTCCAAAAAAACAAATAGAGTTAAGGACCTGAGCAATGTTGGGTAAATCTTCTAGTACTTTTATAAAACAGTTTTCTTATGTTTCCAGCACATATAAAGTAATTTTAAATGTGGTTTCTATGGATTAATTTATTTTGAATTTCTAAATAGTTTCTCATAAATTTCAAGAAAATAATTAAAGATGTATCATTTAGCAACTTCTAAAAGCAAAAATTAATTTCTTAAATGTGCATAGATAAAGTGTGTCCTTCTGGGTAGCAAAAAGAAACACCAAAATTAGTGTAAATGCCACATTTTTTTGGAAACTGTCATGTTTTAATGGTTATCCACCCTTTTGTAGAAAAACAAAATACAAATAAAAAACTAAGGATGTTAAATTTAGATTAATCAACTAATCAAATAGTCAATGTAATTTGCATTGACTATTCAATTAGTCAATACGGGCACCACCACCTTTGAAATGTAGCAAGAGCCCTGCCAGCTCTTGCTACATTTCAAAGGTGAAGTACTGCAGGGAGCAGGGCCAGCGGGGGACAGTCCCCTGCTGGGCCTGTGCTCCCTGCTTTTGAAATGTACAAGAGCCCGGGTGGGCTCTTATACATTTCAAAAGCAAAGCGCCACTGGGAGCACGGGGCCAGCGGGGGACTGTTTGAGTCCCCAGCTCGTCCCAGGCTCCCCACAGTGCTTTTGCTTTTGAAATGCAGCAAGAGCCTGCTCTTGCTATATTTCAAAGGCGGAAACGCCACCAGTTTCCTGCTGCGCCCCTGCCTTTTCTCCCCACAGAGACGGTGCTGGGCAGAACCAGCTTTTAAGCCACCTCCCCCCAGCACTGGATCCTGCTTCTCCCCCCGATAGAGGCAGCGGGGGGTGGCCGAAGCAACTAGTCACATACATCCCTATAAAAACGTTATTAAAATAAATGTTTCCCGCTTAATGATCAAAATCATGGTTACAATTGGTGATTTAAAATCGATTTGATTGAAATCAATCCACCCTGTTAGCTAAAGTCTAAGTAAATATCAATAAGAGAATTTGTACTTTTATAGCCAATTAGCTAAGTCTATTCACACATAACTGATGCAAGTGTGAGCAGCTTGACACAGGATGGAAGGGACAGACACTCACAGCAGTGAGGCACGCCTTCCTTACACATGAGAGCCACAAGCAGGCATTATAGCTCTTTCGGTGATAGAGAAATCTGGGTCCACTAAACCACCACTTGCAAAACACAGGCCACTTAAACTCTTCTTATGCAGTCATCAACAGTAGTGAATGTGTCTTTGTCCCCCTCCAGCAAGGCACATGCCGGAGAGTGTGCTCTGGATCCAGTGGCCATCTCCTTTCTCCACCACCATGGAGAAATTTTCTTCTGCATCTTCAAACTTGCATGGAATATGGGCTCTTTCTGGAGGGCCCATGGATGCTCTCTCTTCTCCTACAAAGCAGAGTCTCTGTCACAGCTCCTACGGAGAAGGGAGGCACTGTAGCAATGCATTCTGGTATGCAGGCCTCACATGCATGTCCCTGAGTTACTACAAGGCCAGAGACTAGGGGAAGGAACCTCTTGGAAACAGGCACAAATGTGAGAAGCAAAGCAAAGTAGCATTATAAGGGAAGGAGACTGACCAGAATTGCACAGTGGAAGAAGTGAGATAAGAAAAAACACTGTGCCCCTATGTCAGTCAGAGATGCAGCACCAACTCTGTGAAGGCCAGTGGTTACAGTGCTAGGTCTATTGACCACCGGCTCCAGTACCAGCTTGGGTGGAGGAGGCAAGGTGAAATAATAGTGCCTCAGCTCTCCATCTGGGGATAACAGCATTTCCCTATAAAAGCACTGAAAATTGTGAGGAAAGTGTCAACTACAACAGGGGCCAGATAACAGACAGGGAGGGTACCTAAACCTCACCATCAGCAGGCCTCTGGACTTGAGTTATGCATGCATGAAACCAAACATTTACATTTAAAAACATCTGAGAATTTAAACAAAAAGGATCTTTTGGCTTTAGATAATTTGCTAAGCCCTTGGTTTTGGATTTCAAACTGAGCGTATGCACCTAGCAGCCCGATTCAGGAGCGTATTAACAGGAGTGTTATGAGCAAGACACGAGAAGTCATTCTTCCACTCTACTCCGCATTGATTAGGCCTCAATTGGAGTATTGTGTCCAGTTCTGGGCAACACATCGCAAGAAAGATGTGGAAAAACTGGAGAAGGTCCATAGAAGAGCAACAAAAATGATGAAAGGTCTAGAGAACATGACCTATGAAGGAAGACTGAAAGAACTGGGCTTGTTTAGTCTGGAAAGGAGAAGACTGAGGGGGGACAGACAGCAGTTTTCAAGTATCTAAAAGGGTGTCAAGGAAAAGGGAGAAAAATTGTTCTCCTTGGCCTCTGAGGATAGGACAAGAAGCAATGGGCTTAAATTGCAGCAAAGAAAGTTTAGGTTGGACATTAGGAAAAACTTCCTACCTGTCAGGGTGGTTAAACACTGGAATAAATTGCCTAGGGAGGTTGTGGAATTTCCATCACTGGGGATATTTAAGAGCAGGTGAGAGACACCAGTCAGGGATGATCTAGACCAGTGTTTCTTAGCCTTTTTTTTTTTAAGTACCCCTTTCAAAAAAAAAGTATAAATATCCCCAGTACCTACAGTTTTCAGACACACATTTTTTTTTCTACCACTGCAACATATTTGTTTAAACAACTTAATTGTAGCCAGGAGGGTGATGAAATTTTTGGGTGTAAAAAGTACAAAAATAATAAAACAGTGTGGGTATGTCTACACTAGCCCCCTAGTTTGAACTAGGGAGGCTAATGTAGGCATTCAAAGTTGCAAATGAAGCCCAGGATTTAAATATCCCGGGCTTCATTTGCATCTTCCCGGGCGGGCGCCATTTTTAAATCCCCTTAGTTCGAACTGACTGCCCGTGGCTACACGCAGCAGTCAGAAGTTAATCCAAACTAAGTCCTTAGTTCGGATTAACTGTTACACCTCATTGCAGGAGGAGTAACAGTTAATCCGAACTAAGGACTTAGTTTGGATTAACTTCTGACTGCTGCGTGTAGCTGCGGGCAGTCAGTTCGAACTAAGGGGATTTAAAAATGGCGCCCGCCCGGGAAGATGCAAATGAAGCCCGGGATATTTAAATCCTGGGCTTCATTTGCAACTTCAAACTAGGGAGGCTAATGTAGGCATTCGAACTAGGGGGCTAGTGTAGACATACCCTGTAAAACTTAACACAAAAATTCTGTTCTCTAAATTTCAGTTGTGTTGACATACCCCCCTCCACCTCATACTTCTCTCAAGTACCCCTAAGGATACTCATATCACTGGTTGAGAAACACTGATCTAGATGGTGCTTGGTCCTGCTATGAGGGCAGGGGACTGGATTTGATGATCTCCTGAGGTTCCTTCCAGTTCTAATGTTTATGATCTGTACTTTGCCCTCACACTGGCAGTCTGACTATAGACATTTCACACTGCACAGACTAACACGGCTCAGTTTTGTTTTCTGGCTTCAGATCACTAGTGTTTCTGTAACTGAAGCTGGCATTTCAGCAGTGGAGAGAAGTTACACTGATGCTCCAAAGGACTCTAAAGGGGAATACACAGCCCTTGAACAATCATTTCCTCCGGCAATATTTTTTTTTTCAAATGTTGCCATTTTCCAAGTTTGGCCACAAGTTACATAAAAACTAGAAAGCTCATTTGTAGATTCTTCCTTGTGTATCCCACAGATTTCAGGATTTAGAGAGCTACTGCTGCTTCCCTGACACATAAGAGCAGCATACTGGGTCAGACCAAAGGTCCATCTAGCCCAGTGTGCTGTCTGCCGACAGCAGCCAATGCCAGATGCCCCAGAGGGAATGAACAGAACAGGGACTCATCAACTAAACATCCTGCCACTCATTCCCAGCTTCTGACAAACAGAGGCTTGGGACACCATTCCTGCCCCTCCTGGCTAACAGCCATTGATGGCCCTTACCTCCAAAAAAGAATGCGAGAAATTCATGAACCCTGTTAAAGTCCTGGTCTTAACAACCTCCTCTGGCAAGGAGTTCCACAGGTTCACTGTGCTCTGTATGAAGGAAAAACCTCCTTTTGTTTGTTTTAAACATGCTACCTACTAATTTCGTCTGGTAATCCCTAGTCCTTATGTTTTGGGAATAAGTAAATAACTTTTCCTTATTCACTTTCTCCATACCTGCCATGATTTTATAGACCTATCATATCCCCCCTTAGTCTCCTCTTTTCCAAGCTGAAAAGTCCCAGTCTTCTTATTCTTTCCCCATAGGGCAGCCATTCCCTCATCATTTTTGTTGCCCTTTTTTGAACTTTTTCCAATGCTAAGATATCTTTTGAAATGAGGCGACCACATCTATACGCAGTATTCAAGATGTGGGTGTACCATGGATTTATCTAGAGGCAATAAGATATTCTTTGTCTTCTTCTATATCTCGTTTTAAATTATTCCTAACATTGTTTGCTTTTTTAACTGCTGGTGCACATTGAGTGGATGTTTTCAGAGAACTATCCACAATGACTCCAAGACCTCTCTAGTGCTAACAGCTAATTTGCTCCCCATCATTTTATATGTATAGTTGGGATTATGTTTCCCAATATGTATTCTTTGCATCTATCTACATTAAAATTCATCTGCCATTTTGTTGCCCAGACATCTAGTTTTCTGCAATCCTTTTGAAGCTCTTCAAAGACTGCTTTGAACTTCACTATCTTGAGCAGTTTAGTGTTATCTGCAAATTTGCCACGTTCACCATTTACCCCTTTCTCCAGATCATTTATGAATATGTTGAATAGGATGGGTCCCAGTTTGGACCACTAATTACCTCTCTCCGTTCTGAGAGCTGACCATTTATTCCTACCATTTGTTTCCTATCTTTTAACCATTTCTTAATCCATCAGAGGTCCTTCCCTCTTATCCCATGACAACTTGTTTGCTTAAGAGCCTTTGGTGAGGGACCCTGTCAAAGACTCTTTGGAAATCTAAGTATACTATATCCACTGGATCCCCCTTGTCCACATGTTAGTTGACCACTTCAAAGAACTTTAGTAGATTAGTATGGCATAATTTCCCTTTACAGAAACCATGTTGACTTTTCCCCCAACAAATTATGTTCACCTCCTTTCACAGGGGTGTATGCTGGGAATGGGTGCAAGTGGTGAAATAGCGAATGGTGACTAGGGATGTAGTAGAGTAGTCGAGTTGACTACTCGCATCCCCCCACCCCTTTGCTGCTGCTATATCACATGGAGTTGGGGACTGTTTAAAGGCCGGTTCCCCCCAGGAGTCTCCACGGTGGAGGCGGGGCAGTGGATGCAGAGGCACAGCGATGGCTTTTATTACATTTAAAAGGCAGAGACGTAGCAGGGTTAGCTCCCACGGTCAGTGCGAGCCAGGACTGCTGAGTCCCCTGGGAGCTAACCCTGTTGGAGCTCTGTAGTTTAAATGTAGTAGGAACCAGGCTGCTGTGTGCCCGGTGCCTACTACATTTAAACTGCAGAGCCACAGCAGGAGTAGCGAGCGCCCCCAATGACTACTCAATTAGCTGATTAATCACAATTTAATATCACTAACGGTGATTGGCAGACAGCAATGGAGGTCAATCATTAACTCACATAACAGTGAACTGAAAAGGTGCTTTCCCACATTACCCTCACCTGGAATTGGCCCTGGTAGGTCAGGGGTGGGTTGACTATTCCCAGCTGAGTTCAAGCCGTGTTCGCTCTGACAAGACTATGATGGTACAATTGTGGGAGGATTTAACCTCTCTTAAGAGTAGTCAAAGGTCACTCACTTCCCAGAGCTCCAATGAGCCAGCACAGCAGTCACTTTAGTCTTTAATGCCCACAATGTTTCAGCCACACATCACGAGTAAACAAACTGTAAACCCACCCGGGGGAGCACTAGGAACTGCTCACATTAGCAGCATGAAACGGGAAAATAAAGACAGGAACGCTGTAAAGGTGCATAAGTGTTTATACAAGATACACATTTGTTTTATGCATGAGACACTATAGCACACAAGCCTGGACTTTTTTGATGGATGTGACTTTGCTGTTGGTTTTCCACCTGCCAGGCTTCCGAGATGCTGAGTGGCACTATGCAAAGACTGCTGAGAATATGCCATCTCACACTTTACACATTTGGGAATGCACATTCATCATCTAGAGATGAGACTAGACAAGGTAGGCCTGTGCAGATCCCTCCCCCACACCAAGATTCCCTATAAGGATGGCACATCTCTCTAGCTTTGCAAAGCAAAGACTCAGCTCCTTCATGCTACTGCGGGATGCCTATCCCATCCCACCTCAGGCAGTTCCCTGTGCCTACTGTTCCTGGGGGAGGCGCATTCAGGCCCCTCTGTTCACTGCCTCAACCTGCAGTCAGTGCTCATGAGGGATGGGGCAGCGCATGCAGCAGCCTAGCCATGCCTACGTTAGGAACAGCAGAGGTAGGGAGCCACGTGCAGTGAGCTGCCCGAGGTGAGGGCCCCCCAGATCCAGCACCCGAGCACCCTCCTGTGCTCCAAGCCCTACTCTGAGCATCTTCCCACCCCAAAACTCCCTTCCGTGAACATATGCTCTATAAAAATGGTGCACACAACATACAAATGGGTCACTAAAAGAAAACCAGCTTATGTCAAAAACATTCCATATAAATGCACACTATACCAGGGTTCATTAATTCTTTTTGGAACCGCAATGTAGTTTGGCCTTCACAACATCCCCTGGCAACAAGTTCCATATGTTGATTTTGCACTGGGTAAAGTACTTCCATATGTTCCTTTTACACTCCCTACCTATTCATTTCATTGGGAGTCCTGGTTCTTGTGTTATGCAAAGGGGGTCACTTTCTCCCCACTAGTCATGATTTTATGGACTTTTATCATATTCCCCTCAGACATCTCTCTTCCAAGGTGAGCTCTCCTCAAATGGAAGTTGTTCAATTTCCTTAAGAGTTTTTGCTGCCCTTCTCTGTACCTTTCCCAATTCTAAAAGCCCTCGTTAAGCCCTCCTTGTCTCTTGAATGTGGAAGTTAACTGAATGGACAATGTACACTTTGCCCTTTTGCAAATGTGAGCCTTATAAACTATGGCCTTTAATTCAGACTGCCTCTCTACAAACCTACATGTACATCCATGTGTCTAGCAATGCAATTATGGCCCACATCGTATTCATATGTACAAAAGGACAGAGTGAAGGATGAACTTGGACAACAAAGTCTTACAGCACCTTAGAGACTAACATGTAGATGCCACTCAGCTGAAGAAGCGGGTTGTGCCCACAAAATCTCATGATCCCATCTACAAGTTGTGTTAGTTTCTAAGGTGCTGCAAGACTATTCGTTGTTTTTCAGTTACAGCCTAACTCTGCTACCCCTCTGAAGCAGATTGAAGGATGGTTAATTCAGTTCTTCTGATTTTGACATCATTGCATTAGGCAATTAAATTCCAGCAAAGGTTGCAAATAATCTTGCCAACCTCGTTTAAATAAATAATTAAAGCAGAATGAAAAGGAACCCTAGCCCCAGGAAAAATGCTTCTCCACAATCTCAGGAATAGTCTGGCTATGGAAGATACTTTGCACCTCTCTCAAGTGTGGAGCTCCTAAGGTGCATCAGTGCAGATCTACGTTCTGTGGACTTTGCAAAGCATGCAGGGGTTCAAGAAAGCGTCTCGGTTTTCTATAAAAAATATACTGTAAAACCACTGTGCTAATTTAGCCATGCAACAGTGAACAACAAAGCAATCTTCCCTGTATGAAGAGTAGAAAGTATACTAGAACCCACTGAGAATATGCCCTTCAAAATGTCAGCATATAATCATAGAATACTGGAACTGAAAGGGACCTCGAGGGGTCATCAAGTCAGTCCCCTGCCCTCACGGCAGGACCCAGTACGATCTAGACCATCTTTAATAGATGTTTATCTAATCTGCTCTTAAATATCTCCAAAGATGGAGATTCTACAACCTCCCTAGGCAACTTATTCCAGTGTTTAATCAACCTGACAGGTAGGAAGTTTTTCCTAACGTCCAACCTAAACCTCACTTGCTGCAATTTAAGCCCACTGCTTCTTGTCCTATCCTCAGAGGCTAAGGAGAACAATTTTTCTCCCTTCTCCTTGTGATACCCTTTTAGATACCTGAAAAATGCTATCATGTCACCTATCAGTCTTCTCCTTTCCAAACTAAACAAGCCTAATTCTTTCAGTCTTCCTTCATAGGTCAAAATGAAAGTCATAATAAAATGAAAGTCCATTTTTTAAGAAGCACCCATCTTCCTTCCCCTAAGACACTTCTCATGCATATTTCAATATAAATTTTGACCTCCAGCTATAGACTGGTCCTAAAAGAGGCCACCAGTATTTTCATGTGGGGGGGAAAAACCAGTTACTCACCTTCTTGTAACTGTTCTTTAAGATGCACTGTTTATGTCCATTTCAATCAGGTGTGTGCGCACATGCACTCGATGGCCAGAAGATTTTTCCCATAGCAGCATCCGTAGCATCAGCCTGGGCACCTTCTGGAGTCACGCCATCATGGCGCCCAATATAGACTTATCACCCCCTACTTCCTTGTTACCAGCTACTTCAACAGAGGGGTAGGAGGGTGGGTATTGGAACAGGCATGACCACCACATCTCAAAGAACTGTTACGAGAAGGCGAGTAACCTTTTCTCTTTTTCAGTGTTGGTTCACATCAAGTTTAGGAGATGGGGTTGGAGTTGTCTACCGACTGGAGCATTGCTCTTCTAAAGGCTGCATCATCTCTGACCTGCTGGGAGATTGCATAGTGCATGGAAGTGTGTATAGACAACAACGTCACAGCTCTGAGGATGAAAATTGCACAGGAATGCCATTTAAAAGGCCTGAGCTCAGGTGGAGTGTGCACAAGCAGACACCTCTGCTAGGTTGTAGCACTCACAGATAGGAGGTGATCCATGACAAAATCTGTTGAGAGGAGAGACACAGACCTTTCGTTCAGTCTGCCAGTCACAAATAACTGGACAGACTTCTGGAGTGGTTTCGTTCTCCCCATGCAGAAGGCTAGCACTCTGCAGACATCCAGTGTTTGAAGTCTTTGTTCCCCGCTGCTCGAGTGAGGCTTTGGACAGAATATGTGGAGTGAGGTGAGGTGGAAAAATTTGCAGAGGATACCAAACTGCTCAAGATAGTTAAGACTAAAGCAAACTGTGAAGAGCTTCAAAAAGATCTCACCAAACTAAGTGGTTGAGGAACAAAACGGCAAATTAAATTTAATGTTGATCATGTAAAGTAATGAACATTGGAAAAAATAATCCTAACTATGCATACATTATGATGGGGACTAATTTAGCTATAATTAATCAAGAGAGAGATCTTGGAGTCATTGTGGATAGTTCTCTGAAAACATCCACTCAGTGTGCAGCGGCAGTCAATAAAGCAAATAGAATGTTAGGAATCATTAAAAAGGGATAGAGAATAAAACAGAAAATATCTTAAGGCCTCTCTATAAAACCATGGTACGCCTACATCTTGAATACTGCGTACAGATATGGTCGCTTCATCTAAAAAAAGATATATTGGCATTGGAAAAGGTTCAGAAAAGGGCAACAAAAATGATTAGGGGTTTGGAACAGGTCCCATATGAAGAGAGATTAAAAAAACTTGGACTTTTCATCTTAGAAAAGAGGAGACTAAGGGGGAATAAGATAGACGTATATAAAATCATGACTGGTGTGGAAAAAGCGAATAAGGAAAAGTTATTTACTTATTCCCACAACATAAGAACTAGGGATCACCAAATGAAATTAATAGTTAGCAGGTTTAAAACAAACAAAAGAAAGTTTTTCTTCTCTCAGCGCACAGTAAACCTGTGGAACTCCTTGCCAGGGGATGTGGTGAAGGCTAGGACTTTAACAGGGTTCAAAAAAAGAGCTAGATAGATTCATAGAGGTTAGGTCCATCAATGACTATTAGCCAGGATGGGTAGGAATGGTGTCCCTATCCTCTGTTTCTCTGGAGGTGGGTGACAAGGGGAGGGATCATGTGAAGATTACCAGTTGTGTTCCCTCCCTCTGGGGCATCTGGTATTGGCCACTGATAGAAGACAGGATACTGGGCTGGATGGACCATTGGTCTGACACAGTATGGCGGTTATTATGTGGAGACAGACACACAACCTTCACGAGAAAAGCTGGGTGAGGGCTTCATTCATCACGCCCTCGTGGAACACAGCGTATGGGGGCACAGATGTTAGGACCCAGAGCTCAGACACCCTCCTGGCTGAGGTTATCGCTAACGTGTATGAAAGAGAAAGCAGGGAATACATTGCCATAGACTCAAACAGATGGTCCTGTGAGTCTGGAAAGGACCAGACAGAGGTCCAAAGTGGGAACAGACTATTGGAAATGTGGGTATAGCTTGGTGAGATCTTTAAGCAAACAGCTGGCCATAAAAGTTAGCAAAAACCAAGCAGAACTCTGTGCCTAGGTGGAAGACAGAGATGGTGACCAAGTGAACCCTTACTGATGAGTCCAGAGAGAGCTGAGGCCTTGTGTTCCGAGGTCCTCCAAATATACCCCCTAGCCCTACACTCACACATTACTAGCAAGACAGAGGGCTGGCAAAGGGGACCCCTACACATACTACCTGTGGGTTGAAGCACCGCAGGAAGGAGTCAAGAACCAGGCAAGGCAGTGTTATGACCTTGTCCAAGCTGTCCTGGACTGGTTGATACATTGATGGTAATCATGACTGAAGAGATCAAAAGCTGAGTCTGCCATGCTATATTATATAGATACAAGTGGCCATGTGGCCTACAAGTTTCATGCAATTCCTTGCTGTGCTGGTGGGGGACTGCCAGAGACCTCGAATGATGATGCCATAGGTTCGAAATCTCATTTCCAGGAGAAATGCCTGGGCTCGTGTTGAATCCAGCATTGCTCCTACAAACTCTGTCCTCTGCGCCAGGGAGAGTGTTCATCTCCCCTTGTTAACAGAAGGCCCAGTTGATCTGAAGACACTTGCATCTCCACTTGAGTCCTTGATCAGCCAGTAGTCAAGAACATCTCCACCTGCTGCCTGACCGCAGGTCCATGTAGGGACAGAGAGCTGCCTCCAGGAGAACATTAAGCCATTATTCCCTTTCTGGAAGGGTTCTGACATGGAACTCATGGCAGATTTTACAGCCATCCTTTCTGGTGACCTTGAACGAAAGGCTCTTCCACATGCACTTGGTGCAGTTCTCAGTTTTCATACCCCAGGGCCCCTGGCATACGCTGGCTCCGGGAAAACTCCCAACTAACTCTATAACTAACTAATATCACTATATAATAACTAACTGGAGACAAACTATGTACAAGTGATAGAGATAGGACCTCTTGCTGAAACATGCACTATGGGAAGTCCCAGCTAGCCTTCACCAATGGTAAAAAGGAACTGCAGAGGTGGCTGGTTGGCAGGGCTCTATATTAAGGTGCTACTCCACAGGGTGCCCAAGTTGACATGATGGAGGCTGCTATGGCTAAAAGTCTTCCAGCTACTGGGCACTCATTTGAATGGAACTGACATGAACAAACACTCGAAGAAGAAATGAAAATTTTTGATTCATGTTCACAATCTGCTAAAATGATTTTACTCAGATTTGAAGTTTACTTCTGGAGAATCCCAGCCTGAAAGCCTGAAAAAAGCCAGACTGAAAACAGGGTATTGGAATGGAAATCATTGTGTTCCCTTAACTGTAGAGGTCAATACTCCTCCTCCTCCTCCTCTTAAAGCTACAGAGAAATATGCAAGGCAGCTATTACTTAGTTCGCCATCACATAAAAATGTTTTCCCAAAATTAAGTTAAACTGTTATTCCACACTGGCCCATTTTCCAGCAAAAAACATCCACATAAGTGGTGGGGAAAGTGGGATTTCTGTGCTTTTTGCAAGAGCAAAGATCTGCCAAATTAAACTAATGCAGCAAAAGATTACAATCTAGCTTTGTGAAGTTGCAGAAAAAAAATACTATCTAAGCACAGAATCAACTCACCTATCCTTCCATCATACTACATGTTTTCACCTGCCTGTAGTCAAATATAAGGCAAGTAAGATTCGAGGCTAATTCCCTCTCCTCCTTTTCTTGATTTTTCTCTTTAAGATAATTTTCTGTACTCACCGGTGTCAGGCTGGTATTAGATGGATATCTGGGTACTAGTTTTAAGCTTCTATAGATATAGTCATTAGTGGGAATACTCTTACACTTTAATGAACATCTACATTTAGAATGCTCTTTCCCTGCATGAGCAAAGGAACAAAACTTTAGGCAGATGGATCTCTTTGTAATCTGTTTCCAAGAGTCAGGATTTTTGCCAGAGCACTGGATAACCTGCCCACCCTCATTCCCAAAGGTTACGATATGGATTTTATAGAGTTTAAATGTTTACATCCTTGTAAAGGGTTCTGTTTCATTTGCTGTATAACAGAGCCAACGGAGATTTGAGCTGTGAAGCTTTCCATATGTTTTGAGGTAACTGGAAAGATGCAAAAAGCAGATTCTTTAATAGTCTTGCACAATGTATTTATAATTATAATCAGAAGTTTCAAATATCCTCCTCCTGCACAGCACCCTAGGGAAATGCATTTGATGGTAAAACATTCATAAGTCACTTACTGTGATTCTTCTGAAGATTCCTGCTTTATCTTTAATGTTCTTTTTGTGGCAGGCATTTCATCTGAAAAGCAAAGTTCCAACAGATAGTTATATCCTGAGATATTTCCAAAGCTTTCACTTGGGAAAGCAGTAAGTTTTGACTTAGTGCTTTCCAGTAACTTTCTGAGATCTCACACTCCTAAAACCAGCTTCTATGTAAGCTGTCACCATGACTGAAGTTTTAGCTACAGGATCAGAATCTATCTTCACACGTGCAAGATCTTTCAAGATCAAGAGTAATTCCTGCTATTAAGTCACAAGTTGATTTCACTGTGAATTACATTCTGAAAAAGATCATTCTGCTTTCAATAGCACATTTGAAGAGAAAGAATCAGAACAAATTTATCTGTGTTCCATTTAGATTGTGTGTGCTAAGCACCTCTCTCATAACCATTCAGTAAACAAAGAATATTTTCAGCCTCAACTGCTCATAAATATTGCTGCAATTCTAGTGAAAGATAATGATGACAAGCCATGAGAGCAAAGCATAAGTCACCAGAACCCCAATAAGGGATTAAAGTCCTCATTAATAAAAAGCAAAGAGTCCTGTAGCACCCTAGAGACTAACAAAAATATACAGAATGATGAGCTTTTGTGGGTAAAATCCACTTCATCCGATTAAGTGGGTTTTACCCACAAAAGCTCATGATTCTATATATTTTTGTTAGTTTCTAGGGTGCCACAGGACTTACACGTAAGTTACATACTAACACAGTTACCCATCTGAGTCTTTATTTATTTACATTTTTAAAGGACATGGTTTAAGAAACAATGCAGGCTTCTCTCCTCCCATTCTCCTGGATCTCAAGTATCTCCCTGTTATGCCTTATTCTCCCAAGTCTGCCATACATTCTGATCCTCTGTAAAATGAGGTAGTATTCCTAGTTCTCATACTTTCAGGTAGTTTGAAGAAGTTTTCTATTTTCATATGAAAAATACAACATTTACTCCTCTTGGTGAGAGTCAGAATTTGCTAGTCCACTCAATATAGGTGCAGATGAAGGTACATTTGTGGGCCTTCCCCCTTCCCAATGTCACTTAGAAAAAGTGAGAATGGTACCTTTATCCATTGCCCCTCACAAATATTGCCTCACTCCTACAATCCCATGGGAATAATTTTTTAAGATTCACTTGGTAAGCTTCCATAGACTCAGAACCATATAAACCTTCTTCCTTCCTATCTGTTGTAGGCAAGAAGTATCTCTATACAAAATACTTGCTCAGAAGTGAAGTGTAAACATATTTTCAAGAAAGTGGATCTTTCTGTAAAGTCTGACAGGGTTGGGCAAGAGCATGTGGAAGAATGAGGAGTTCTGGGGTAGGGGGTGTTTAGAAGAGGCAAAAATGTAGTAATTTTCCTGGCACAGCATAAAAGTGACTGCGGCCTGTGGCCTGCTACCTTTTTATGTCTCCTAACAAATTTTGAGTTTATACCAAGATCTACCTGCAAGATTTGTTGTTTGACCATGAGCAGCAGCAACAGAGGTCACTTCAACATTTCATATCCCTGCCTCCATTAAAGTTCCTTTTAAGTGAGGCTCAAATTTCAAACTTTAAACAGAGGGTCACACTAGCAACTTGCCAGGAAGAAAGGAGCTTCTGTAAAATCGACATGTGAAGAGTTCACTGGCAATAAAAGCAGCCGCTGATCAGTTCAGTCCACAACTGACAGTTATATAGACAAGTGTCTGACAGCTTCAGGGAGCCCTAACAATTAGGCATCTCAGACTTAAACAACTGTACAAACAATAGGAATGGGTTTCCCCTACTTCCCAAGAAATGCTATGATTTGTGACAATTCTAAAGCATGCTAGTGTAAGAAATATACAGAAATAGGTTTAGCAGCATTACGCATAGGATTGATTAGGACAGTGGTCACCAACCAGTAGATCAGGATCTACTGGTAGATCTTTGAGCCTTTGACAGGTGATCCTGACAGGTTTGACCAGGAGACTGTCAAGTGCCAGCTCTTCATCTGCCCCTCTAAGCACTGCCATGTTGCTCCTGTCCTCTGCCTTGGAACTGCCCCCTAGTCCCAGGAGCTTCTTGCTTACTGTGCATGGCACAAGAAGGGGGAAAGGGGGTGCTAATGTCAGGGTACCCCTCCAGCCACCCTATACACCATCTCCACAGGGTGGGGGTGAGGGGATGGAGAGAATTTGTTGGCTGCTTTTGGGAGTGCTGCAGGTCCAGAGTAGGGGTAAGCCTGCTTTAGTCCACTGCACCACCGCCGAGAAGCTACTTGTGGTAAGTGGTGCCCAGCTGGAGCCTGCATTCCCAGCCCCAGTCCTGAACCCCTCCTGTACCCCAAACCACTGACCTAGCCCTGAGTCCCCCTGCACCCAAATCCCCTCCCAGAGTTTGTACCCTGAACCTCCTCCCGCACCTCAACTTGATGGTCCAGGCTCAGCTCAGAACCCCTCCCACACTCCAAATCCTTTAGCCCAAGATGAGAGTCCACATCCCCCTCCCCCGCACCCCAGCTCTCTGCCCCCAGCCTGACAAAAGTGAGTGAGGATGGGGAGGGAGGAGGATGGAGTGAGCAGGGGCAGGGCCTTGGAGAAGGGGCAGGAAGGAGGCAGGGCAAGGGTGTCTGAGTTTGAGGTGGATCCTGGATTGCACTTCCATCCTACCCACTCTAGTAATCCAAGTACAGGCAAAACCAAAACATACAGGAGGATCAATGGTCAATTTCTTACCTAATTCTGGGTCTCCTCCCTGATAGCAGTGAAGATCCTGACTGTGGTTCCCCCAATCCTCCTGTGAATATTCCTCCATAGTACTGCCATCCGATTCCAGCTCCTGGTACAAGCCGCTACTATTAATGAGCACAGGCTGGCAGGGTTGGGAGTCCCATCCTCCCTGACCAAACACCTGCTCCAACTGTTCAAATGTGTAGCTGCTTTTCCTTTTTCCAACGCCATGTTCCTTCACTCGACTGTAACATCTGCGAAGGGTCTAAGACACAAAACCTTTTGTTACTCAATTGGGGCAGGCTTTCCAGAATGGCACACACTCCTGTGCAGGTAGAATAAGAATGCTAGACAATCTGTTTATTTGTACTTGTATGCTCAATCTTTCTCACATGTGCTCAAAGACTATAATCCATCACCAAGCTGCCAAATTAACCTTTGTAAGACAGGAACATCAAAATAGTGATACTTCCTAACACACGATGCATTAGCTGGAATATCTATTACAAAGAACAAAGCTATATAGCAGCTACATGCTCACCAGTTTCAGCGTTAGATATATTATTCTCCCTGCTCTCAAAATCCCCAAGCCTGCTACATATTACAGGAAAATAAACAGAAATCTCATCAAAAGTATCAGCCAGCCCGTAGAATGCACACCTTCTACAGGAAGGAGAGAATATAGCTGTTGTGCCCACAGTTTGGAGAAGGTGAGGAACGGGGAAGAGAGAGAAAGAAGAGCCCCCAAAAGCAAAGACAGTCCAACCGTCCTTATTCTGGTAAGAAGATACAAGGTAAAAAAAAATTTGCCTAAACTATTTAGCTAGTAAAATGTATTACTTACATATTTTGCATTCCTTACTAACTCACTCTGTCTCTTGGGAAGCTGTTGAAATTTAAAAGAGGTCAAATCAATAATGCTCCAAATTCCCAGACTCAAACATCAAATCAAGAAACAATACTAAAATGACCACATCTAATAATCCATTAGAACAGAGTCCAGTTCAGATTTTGAAGCCTCCAATAAAGACAGATCAACACACTTAGATCAGGTTTTTAGTACCTATTTGATTTCTTATTCTTACGGCTCAGTTAGTAGAAAGTAAATAATAAGATACAGTATGAAATTTGAGTCTTCTGCATCTGTTTCCAATTTTCCAAGTTAAGAAGGAGCTGTTTAGAAAGTCTTTATTCATGTCCCTGAATGTTTTTAATTCAAAGTATGGTTCTACTTTGAAAAGTGACTAAAAATTGCATTGCAGGGTTACATATTTACTGTCTCAAGGACTTCCTATCAGATGTACTCAATTTTACAAAACATTTTTCTTGCAACTACCATCACTTCAAACTCAATCTTGAGAGAAAAAAAAAATCAACCAGTCTTCTGCATCTGTTTCCAAACATATATCTCATATGTCTCTCATGAAAAGTCCCCATTAGGGCTTAGAAGATGCACTCTTGGGGAGAGGAGTAACCTGCTGCAGAGTCGCCAACTTTCTAGCACACTTTGGTTGTAAAAATGACCTTCAAAGCCAGGAGAGCTCCAGCGTGGCTGGTAGCTCGAGCAAGCACTAGCAGTGGGAAATAGACCACTGTGATCGGTTCCAGGGCTGAGATTCAGAAATCTTTTGCTTCCATAACTGGAGAGAGGCACTTCCAAGTGTCAAGGACTCTTACTACAAGAGCTACACCCCCCCGACCCCTTACAAAGTCGTAGGACAAATCTTCTAGTTAAAATACAAGCAAAGGTGGCAGGAGCATTGAGCCTCTCCATGGGGTACTGATTGCAAGGATACTGTTCCCCTTCCACTTGTGCCCTATGTATCTCCACTGGCTAGTAGGCAGAGTTCTCCATTTAGCAGATGTTGGATCAAGCTTTCAAGTCTTGAGCATCAATTTCCACTTGTCCAACAACTGTGTGTTCAATGCGGTTGGATGGGTAATTGAGGGTAGATTTAGGCCCAATATTTGATGCTTAAAAAATCTGTTTAGATCCATGAGAAAACTGCATCCCTCTCAAGGGCAAGGAGTGGGAATGGCACTGCAGGGCTAAAGAAATAAACTCTGAACAGATCAGTGAGCCCTGGTTTATACTAGGGAGTTATTTCAAAATAACCCCCTTTATTCTGAAATAACAAGCAGAGTGTCCACACTACCAAGCCTGTTATTTTGAAATAATGGGCTGGTTAATTTGAAATCTATACTCCTGCTTTCCTCCGAGAATAAGCTTATTTTGAAATAGATATTTTGGGAGTTATTTTGAAATAATTTCACAGTGAAGACATGCCCTAAAACAGTGTCTCTCAACCAGTGGTACGAGTACCCTTAGGGGTACTTAATAGAAGTCTGGGGAGTACATCAACTCAACTGAAATTTGAAGAAAACAGAATTTTTGTTTTAAGTTTTACAGCGCTTTATTATTTTTGTACTTTTTACATCCAAAAATTTCATCACCAACACAGCTATGATTTAGTTGTTTTAAACAAATGTGTTGCAATGGTAGAAAAAAATGTTGTGTGTCTGAAAACTCTAGGAATTTTTTTTAAGGGGTACTTTATAAAAAAAAAAGGTTGAGAAACACTGCCCTAAATGTAGGAAGGTACCAGTATTAAATATAGTCACTTAGCATTTGAAAGTGAAGTTCTGCTCTGCATTCTCACTCTAGAATGATGCTGTTTCTCATCTCATTTTTACAGTTTCACAGAGTAACACGTAAACTACTCTATCATTTGTGAACTGAAAAAGAACTTTGTGCAAGCTCAAAAGCTTCTTTCACCAACAGAAGTTGGTCCAATAAAGAAGTGCTACCTCACCCATCTTGTCTCTAAGGGTACATCTATTTCAGGATACCAGAAGTATCCCGAAATAGCAGCGCCGTGTCTTTAAATGTTCCCGCTATTTCCTGAAATAACAGGCACACTATTCCGACGTCCCTGTAACATTAAGGGATTTGTCAGAATAGTGCCTTATTTTTAAATTTGGCGCTATCTACATAGCACCAAATTTCAAAATAAGCTCTTTCAACCTAGACTCAGAATAAGCTATTCAATTTGCATAGTGCAAACTGTGTAGCTTATTCCGACAGAAGGGTGCTGTGTAGACCCAGCCTTCGACTCTACAACTGACACAGCTACACCACTGCATATCATTCCTAGAGATGTTTAGAAGTCGGTGTACTCAAATTTGAAAAAAAGTTACCATGATAATTTTATATTTTTACAAGCCTTGCAATATTTCCTTATTCAAGTGAGCAACTATTACAGCTGTCACAATTTTGAGACCTGCAAGATTCTAACTGCTTTTTTAATAGTCAAACTAAACAAACACAATGTTGTCTCTAGCATGTATAAGTGAGAAGCTTTGATATCCTCTATTTAGGTCCTCTGGGAGGCCTAACATCTGCAAACATTGGTTCAATTGCTTAAAACTCAATTTTAAATGTCTAAAGTATACTCCCTTGCACGGATGCTACCAAATTATCTGCTTAAGACTTCAGCAGAGGCAATCTTATTAGCAGCCATTTATTTTATTCAGCCTTCAACATGAATGCTATTTTGACTTCTTGCCATGGGCTTAGCAATCAAGCACCTACTCAGCAGAGACCAATGCCAAGGATGAATGAGGAAGTATCCAGGTCAGAACACATCCCCAGATACTTTGGTAGGATGGAAAGGTTATGTGGAGATTACTGCCAAGAAGATCCAGGACTTGGCTTGGATGAGTATCCACCTCTGGTCAGTAGAGGTCTGAAAAAGGAAGTTTTCTGCAACTTCACTAGTTTCTGAAAGAGAAGAACTCCCCCTTGCCAACACTCCACAGCTTTAAAAACCAACAACAACAACAACAACAGTTGGTGGAACCTCTATTTTCCTTCCCACAGGCATTTTCCATTTCCTTTATCATGGATATATCTATGGCTCCACAGCACATGGATTTTCTAATAGCACTGAACTAAAACTGGAGATTGAAGTGTTCCAATCACATGAAAATTGTGTAAGAGATACTTTTACAATTAAAATGTCTGCTGAGAATATCCAAACACAAGCAGAAAAATCTAGCACCTTGGAAAGTATGTTACAATTGCTAGACACAAGTATTTAGCTACTGAGATGATGGGAATCATGTGGATAGCCCAGTGGAGGTAGTTACTCTGTAATACAACAAGATTTTGGACAAGTGATGATTAGGTTACAGGTTCTTTCATTTCCGTTCAGCATGACACAGATAGATATCAACACCAGGATGGCCACATAGTGTTCAGCCAACAGTGGATGTAGCGTCAATATTTTAAATGGATTCTCACATTAGTTGAAAGCCAACAGGATAAAGTAACTTTTAATTGGACCAACTTCTAACCAACCAGCCTTTTTTTGGACCAACTTCTGTTGGAGCAAGAGAGAAGCTTTTAAGCTTGCTTCAGGCCTGAAGAGTTCTGTGTAGCTCAAAAGCTTGTCTCTTTCAACAACAGAAGTTGATCCAATAAAAGATGTTACCTCATCTACCTTGTGTGTCTAATATTCTAGGACCAACAAGGCAACACTGCCTACTATGGAAGATAAATAGTCACACTATTACAAACTAAGTCAAGTTCAAACAAATCTGTAGCATTATTAATGCTAAGTTGAAACTCCAAATACTATCCAATTGGAAAGAGACATTAATCTGAAAGATGGTGACAGTTGCAGTTATAGTAGGTGCAGATAAACTGAAAGATGAAAACTGCCTGTGAATCAAACATGTATATACAGTGCTGTCAAATGTACATGGTAAACCAATTTCTCCCTTGCTGAAGAGTATAAATGTTATCAGAGGAGAAATTAATTAAAAGGATTTTAGATGTGCAAGATCACTGCTAAGTATTTTTTAAATGATCAGGGTGTGCTAGTTAACAATACTCCTTTTCCTATAAGAAAACTAATAGAATCTTTGAACATCTGTTGTTTTAACCAGAAGATACTGACTGAAGATTTCTCATTGTGCCCACTGTCATAGTGGGTATACGTGTTGTTTTCAATTACGCATTTACATATTAGAAGGGAGATGAAACCACATAACCCAAGTATTGTAACTCAACTATAACTAAGCCTAAGGAACACTTTTCACTAACATATCAGCTTTTAATCTTCATATTAGTGTACGTACAGTCTGACAATGCAAAGCACTGTATAAAAAGCTCAATTTTTCATGTTGTTAATCTCTATGCTTTGTGATCCACACTAAGAACTAAGCTTTGTTCACTCTCTAAAGCAGTTTTAGGTAAAGAGAAGGTACATCGCTTTAAAAAAATAAAGGTGTACTTCATGCAGATAGTGGAATGTTCTGAGACACTTTCTCCAGAATACAGTGTGCTTTTTAAAATTATGAATCAAACCCAAGTAGAGACTCTCTTCACATTACTGCACAGAGGTAACTAGCCCAAGGCCAGGGAAAACAATTTTTGTTCGGCTCACACATACAGGTAAAGAGTAACACCACCACAGGGCAATGACTACATGTACTCTAGCAAATAATTCTTCCATTAACAAGAACTATGTGATCACACACAATCTGAAGACCCATAGAAAAAATCAGTAAATAGTAGCAAGCAATGATAAAATTAAGGATACTGTTTAAAATTTGTAGAATAGGAAAAAATACATGGCCAAAGAAAATCTTTTGGGATCTCACTGATGTGGAAGCTAAGATCTAAATTTTCTGTGCTTCATGCTTAATAAGCTGATTGGCCCTAAGAACTTCCTAGAGCAACACGGTCATATTCAACTGTTGCCTGTTGTAAACATAAGATTGCAATAATTGTTAGAACTGTTACATATTAATCCTTAAATTTGAACCAGAATCATTAGACTGTCTACATTTAAAAGCAGGCTCATTTCTAGATTGCAGGCCAGCTGTGCATATGTGGAGAAAAGCATATACAGATGTGAAAAGACAAGCAATTTGAACCGAGATCAGGGCCTGCATTTTACCATAATTCAAACAGGATGCATGTATTTGGTACAACTGAAAAAGGAAAATACTGCTCTTCAGAAGACTGGGCTAAATGAGTTGGTGGGGGGAGGTGAATCAAGATACTATGGATTCCATGGAATTAAGTGTTTGAAGAAAACCAAAATAAAGTTACTGTTTCAAAACACTAAACATAACTCATGACTTAAGAAAAGCGGCATCTCAGATCTTCATGTTTAAAGACTACATTTGTAATATCATTCATTTTAGTTTCTTTAATGCATGTCAAGGGATACCAGTTAAAATATATTATAAAAATCAATGTGGAGGTTCAACTATAACTTAAATTGTTTAAGTGATTTAGGCTGGCACTTCCAGAGGAGCCAGGCATCCAGAACTCACTGAAATTCCATTGGAGCTGGTATTTTTAGCTAGAAATCTGATTGCTATGGGAAAAATGTGTGCTTTTACGAAGCATCTTAAGTTTTTACTTTTTGTGACAAAAAATACAGTAGAGACGTACTGATCAGAGCCTCCATTATCCTTCCTGTATTAACTGAACTGGGGTTCACACAATGCCTGGTATTTAAAGCTCTCTGGATTATCCAGGTTTGATTATCTGAGGTGTGTCTGCTCCCAAATCAGATAAATAGGGTTCTACTATATCAATAAACAGTGTTCAATACATATATATAGTGTGACTAGGGAAAGTAAAGTTCAGAGTTTCATTCTACTTGCAAAAAAACCACAAGATTTTTATGTTTTTTCAGAGAATTTTACGGGCTTTATCACAGAAACTAGAATTCCTGGTGATCATCGAGCCTAGTGTTGTGCATAAACAGTCAAGAGAATTTCACTCATAAGAACAGCCATACTAGGTCAGATCAAAGGTCCATCTAGCCCAGCATCCTGTCTTCCAACAGTGGCCAATGCCAGATACCCAAGAGGGAGTGAGCAGAACAGGAAATCATCAAGCAATCCCTCCCCTGTCACCCGTTCCCAGCCTCTGACAGAGGCTAGGGACACCATTCCTACCTATCCTGGCTAACAGCCATTGATGGACCTAACCTTCATGAATTTATCTAGTTCCTTCTTGAGCCCTGTTAAAGTCCTGTTTTTCACAACATCCTCTGGCAAGGAGTTCCACAGGCTGACCATGCGCTGTGTGAAGAAAAACTTCCTTTTGTTTGTTTTAAACCTGCTAACTATTAATTTCATTTGGTGACCCCCGAGCTCTTACGTTATGGGAACAAGTAAATAATTTTTCCTTATTCACTTTTTCTACACCAGTCATGATTTTATAGACCTCTATCATCTCCCTCCCTTAGTCTCCTCCTTTCTAAGATAAAAGTCCTAGTCTTTTTAATCTCTCCTCATGTACATAAGAACATAAGAACGGCCGTACTGGGTCAGACCAAAGGTCCATCTAGCCCAGTATCCTGTCTGCCGATAGTGGCCAGCACCAGGTGCCCCAGAGAGGGTGGACCGAAGACAATGATCAAGCCATTTGTCTCCTGCCATCCCTCTCCAGCCTCTGACAAACAGAGGCCAAGGACACCATTTTATCCCCTGACTAATAGCCTTTTATGGACCTAACCTCCATGAAATTATCTAGCTTCTCTTTAAACTCTATTATAGTCCTAGCCTTCACAGCCTCCTCTGGCAAGGAGTTCCACAGGCTGACTACACGCTGTGTGAAGAAGAACTTTCTTTTATTAGTTTTAAACCTGCTACCCATTAATTTCATTTGGTGTCCTCTAGTTCTTCTATTTAGGGAACTAATAAATAACTTTTCTTTATCGGCCCTCTCCACACCACTCATGATTTTATATACCTCTATCATATCCCCCCTCAGACTCCTCTTTTCTAAACTGAAAAGTCCCAGTCGCTTTAACCTCTCCTCACATGGGACCTGTTCCAAACCCCTAATCATTTTAGTAGCCCTTTTCTGAACCCTTTCCAAGGCCAAAATATCTTTTTTGAGGTGAGGAGACCACATCTGTACACAGTATTCAAGATGTGGGCATACCTTGATTTTATATAGAGGCAATAAGATATTCTCTGTCTTATACTCTGTCCCAGAAACTGAGTAGCTTCTGCATGAAGACCAACTCTTGGTTCCTTTGAAGAATGCCAGCCTTGGCTGGTGCTAGATAATTAGTGAGGCTACGTCTACACTGCG
Source organism: Pelochelys cantorii (assembly GCA_032595735.1). Taxonomy (NCBI): domain Eukaryota; kingdom Metazoa; phylum Chordata; order Testudines; family Trionychidae; genus Pelochelys; species Pelochelys cantorii. The sequence goes on along the minus strand of CM064352.1, from coordinate 867,901 downwards.
ACTTTTTGCGGCAGAAAATGTGCTAATGAAGGACTCATTAGCATGAGTCCTGATGTCATTAGCACATTTTCTGCTGATTCTTTTTGTGCAAGGGGTTTTTGCGCAAAAAGAAGCAGTGTAGCCGCTTCCGTTTTGCATAAACCCCCTCTTTTGCGCAAGATCTCTCCGAGAGGCATAAGGATCTTGCGCAAAAGGGTTTTTTGCGCAAAACGGAAGCGGCTACACTGCTTCTTTTTGCGCAAAAACCATCAGCAGAAAATATGCTAATAACATCGTGACTCATGCTAATGAGACCCTCATTAGCATATCTTCTGCTGCAAAAAGTTGCAGTGTAGACATAGCCTGAGAGAATTCTTGTTTTGAGCAACCAGCACATCCTGAAGGGTCCTCTGAGCATATTTTTCATATAATACTCTCATCCTCTTTAGTATGGTCATTTGGGAACCTCATAACAGCAGGGTTCCAGGATATGCAGAGATTGGGTAACAGCATGATCTCACTGTTGTGGGATGTACCATAATGCATTAAGCTCCATTATGGAATGTGTTCAAGATGTAATAAGAATGCACCAAAAAAAGTCATCTTCACAAGCAAGTGGCAGCAGCTGAGTCACAGTATTGGACAGCATTACCATTTAACTGTGGGACTTCACCTGTCCCTTTTGGCAAGAAGCCTGAGATTTAGCCTTTCATATAGAATTCATTCATTGAGAGATTGTATCAATGGGAACTATGCTCAGACAAAAGTCAGTCAAATGATTTTACTGGGGATACTAAGTGATACTTTCTAATGCTTAGAATAGCCTACATTGTTCATTACAAGTGTATGATATTTGTCTGAAGACCCGTCTGGATCACATATCTGACAAAACTGCAAAGGGATGCTCCTAGTGATATCACTACATGACAAGTTCAAGCCTGATAATAGAAAACCTTCAGTTTTTCTCAACTGCTTATCATTGTGAAATGTAAGCACAAAACGTAACTAATTAATTGACCTTGATAGCCTGAAATGATCAAGGTTGGCAAAGTTCTGTTCAATACTTTCAGTCAAATGGGAAGGTGTGGAGAAGAATCTGTCTTCAAACAGTCAACATGAATGGACATAACAGTCATTCAAATTTTCACTCTGGTATACTTTTTTGGCAATCTTGTGACTTGTTCAAACCAACAGACACCCAAATCCAAGTGCCACTAAGCAGCCCTTGCCCACATTTAAGTGGTTAACTGGTTAAACATAATGTTTAACTGGTTAACTGATTAAACTGGATTTTGCATCCCTAGTACTAGACCATGCTATAAAACTAGAAATGTACAAGTTTCATGGAAGTCCATCTCATTTACATAGCAAATACCTGGAAGATGTCCAAGAACATGGGACTCAAAGAAGTTTTACAGTGCATCAAATGATCTAGTGAATGCATAAAACCAGCACCTGCTCCAAGAATAAGTATTTTGATGCATTTCAAGTTTAATGGGAATGATTAAGCTGAACAGCAGTGCAGACCTGTGAACTGCAAAGTGATGATGTGTCAAGATGCAGGAGAGACACAACCACTTGGGAGGTCGGATACAGGACTTTTCTCTCCAAAGGTCAAGATTAAATTCCCATTAAAGCATGGGGAAAAAAAAAAACTTAGCTATAAGATTCACTCACCTTAAGATGCATAAATAAACCCTCTGAAGACTCCTGGTATTTTCAAAAACTCCTGCCTAAATCAACAATCAACTGGACTACAAAAATACTGCAGTTATTTAAGAAATTACATCCAGGACCACTCCTCACCAGATTCAAAGCAGAATATCACTATAAAGGGGGTGTTCTAAACCATCTGGCTTTTGGCATGACCTGTGTAACCCATATACCTGTACTGTCCCATCTAGAGGCACTGAGACCACTTACAGAGAGAAAGAATAAATCTACTCTAGAGCCTTAGCTGAGCGCCAGCTGGATTTCAGCTAACATTCTAAGCTCCAGGAGTCGCAGGTTCGATTCTACCTACTGGTGTATGTACAAGCGAGTGCTCGTCCAGGATTTCAACTGGGATGTCTCTGAAGCTCAGGACATGTTTCCTCAGCTATGAGAAGTATGTAACCACACACCTTTTGGATGTGGAGTTCTGTCCCATCTACTGGCACTGAGACCACTTACAGAGAGAAGAATGAGTCTACACAGTCTTAGCTGAGAGCCTGCTGGCTTTTAGCTCATGCAGTAGAGGCTTGTATAAGCTCCAGAGGTCCCAGGTTCGATTTTGCCCGTCGGCGTTACACCTGCAAAAGGCAATTTTTCAGAAACAAGTCTGTCTTCATAGTCCATGAAAAAAAGAAAAGCAGGAATTCCCTTGCTTAGGCACGGCACTTAAGTATTCAGTGAAGAAGAATCACATCTGATGTGTCTTCTAACTGACTCTTAAAAACTTACTCTGTAGTGTTGAAAGGTCAAAATGTCTGGGGTACTTAGAGTACTAGATTACTTAGAACTACTATATTAGGAACCCAGAACACTTCGCTAACTGCATAACAATAAGACGTGAATAAGAGGTAATGCCAGAATATTACTGTTTTCAATTATTTAATTGCCAGTATCAAGGTCTAGAAAAGATAACTAATAGGGTCTAGGAATTTTAGACAAACCATTGCAATTCACTTTTTGTAACATTTTTATTTAAAAAGCACCTTCACATGCAATCACTGGAAACCCTGATTTTTTTTTTTTTTAATTGTGGTCAATCCTAGGGTGCTTGCCCTCTGCTAACCTGAATTACAGCTCATCTTTAACAGTTGTTTCAGTCTCTGCTTTTTTTTAAACAAATTGGAAAAACCCAACAACAGAAACCAGTATTAGAAAGGTTTAAGCCTCTGATAAGGAAAATTAAGATTATTCAAATGATTAATCTAGATTTAGTGAAAAGCTCCACTACCTTCTCCGCATCACATTCTATCTAAGTCAAGAAACCTATTTCTGAGGCACAGAGCTGCTATACTTAAAGCATCTCACTTGAACAAAGTTTTCACTACTCATTACACACCCTGGCAAGACAAAGCAAAAGATGTTCTCTCTCAGGGCTCCATAAGGCACATTCTAATCTGGAACAAAGGAGGAGCAAGCTCATTGAGCTAATAAGAACCACGCTGAACGCATATACTGCCAAAGCAGACAAAAAATCTGATTGAAGCTTGTGCCCCTCCACACTGCCTGGTTCCAACTGGCACTGGACAAAGAAACACGGCTATTTTCACCATATTTATGGCCTGAATAAAAGTCTTGCAAGAAAACTAGTCTGCATGACATTTTCCACCCGATGAGAATAGAATGGCTCAGGATGCTCTGTGGAGGGGGGAGGGGCAGAGGCTGGGGTACAAGCCCCATTCCCTTATGCCGCGTGAAGTCCCAGCCAGGCTTTGGGGAGGGAGAACTGCCCTGCGCCACGCACAGGGCATGACTGACAGCCGCCAGGCTGGAGGGACCAGCGCACAAGTACCAATGGCCCATTCTCAGCCCTGCCGCAGGGCTCAGGGCCCCCGGCGCGGCCCCCCGGAGCCAGTGCGGGGCGATCCGCCAACAGGACCCCGTTAGCGCAGGCAAAGGACAAAGCCGCTTGCAGACGGGTCGGCCCGACCGGCCCCGCTGCCCCCAGGCTGGAGCTGTCCACGGGGTCAGGCCGGGCCGCGCGGCGAGCCCGCCCCGCCCCCTCTCGCCCGGCCCGGCGGGTACCTTGATGCGCTCGCGGCACTGGGACGGAGTGCGCTCGTAGCCCAGCTCGGCCAGCGCCCGCGAGACGCGCTCGTACATGGCGGGCCCGGGGGCCTTGCTGCCGAAGACGGTGCCGGCGCCCTCCAGCTGCTGGTAACGCGCCTCCACCAGCCGCTCGTTGCCCCACACCGCGATCAGCGCGTTGGTCTCCGCCGGTGTCCACGACATGCCCCGGCAGGCGGCGGCGGCGGCGGCGGCGGCAGCGCCGCCAGGCGAGAAGGAGACAGAGGGAGAGGCCCCGCCGCGGCCCCCCGCGCCGGTCCCTGCCGCCGCCGCGGCGGCGGCAGCGCCGGGGCCTGCCGGGCCCAGCGGGGAGGCGCCGCTGGGCGTGGAAGGGTCGGACAGGCTGGGATTGCCGTCGCTCAGCGCACTCGGCGAGCCTGGCGACAGCACCTCCATCTTGGGAATCTTCAGCGGCGGCTCGGCGGCTGGGAGTTGCGAGGAGCCACAGGGCGCCGCCATATTGGAGCTACCGAGCCGAGCGGGCGGAGATGACGCGCGCCGCGGGGGCGGGACTTCCGGCGGAGGGGAGTCAGGCGGGAGACGGGAGGGCGCGCGCGGGAAGCACGTGCTCGAGATGGCGGGGCGGACAGGAGCGAAGGGCGCTGGAGGACAGGGTGGGAGCAGGAGCGGGCCTGCACTAGGTGCCAGCAGCTGGCGCCCTAGGCGAAGCGCGCGATCGGTGCCCCACCTCCAAAGTCCTCAGTGGCTGTTTTTCTTGGTGCCCTAGGCGACTGCCTAGGTTGCCTGTATTGAGGGGTTGCCACTGGGTGGGAGCGGGGCCTTTTGGGCAGGGCTGGGCTGGGCTTGGCATGGCACGTGGCCGCTAGCGGGCTGTGTCCCCTGAGCTTTGGTGCACCCAAAGCAGAGTGACTCCGGTGCAAACCTGCAGCCCCGTTCATGGGGCTTTTCTGCCTGCCCCTCATGCCAGGGGATTCCTTCCCCAGCACCCTGCTCCAGATAGTGCCTGCCCAAGGGCCAGGGGAGCTAATAGAGTGATTGGGGGGTGGGGTACAGTTGTCCAAGGGCCAGGGGAGCTAATAGAGTGATTGGGGGGGGGTGCAGGCCAGGGTGGCTAAACTGGAGGAGCTAATGGAGGCAGAGGGGTATGTTGATGTGGCTTTCTGGGACACTAGAATTGTCCCACCTCTGGTCAGACACCCCCTATGTTGTTCAGGAGGATGAAAGGCTCAGGGAAGGAGAGCAGTCAACAGGAGCAGAGGGAAACCTTCCAATAGTTGGGACCTTCTTTCCAGATGATGTTGGGGTATCCTCTTGCACTCAGGTTACCTCTCTGGAGGAGGGAACTTCAGTTGTTAGAAAAAGACAGGTGTTAGTATTGGGAGATTTGAGCATTGGAAACATAGATAGCTGAGTTTGTGATGACCGGAAGAACTGTAGGGTGACTTGCCTGCCTGGTGCAAAGGTTGTGGATCTCAAGGCATCTAGATAGACTTATGTGTAGTGCTGGGGAGGAGCTGGTGGTTGTGGTACATGTAGGTACCAATGACATAGGGAAAGGTAGGAGAAACATCCTGGAGGCCAAATTTAGGCTGTTTGGAAAGAGACTGAAATCCAGGACCTCTATGGTAGTATTCTCAGAAATGCTTCCAGTTCCACACACAGGGCCCGGTAGGCAGGCAGAGCTTCAGAGTCTCAATGTGTGGATGAGACGATGGTGTAGTGAGGAGGGGTTTAGATTTATAAGGAACTGGGGAAACTTTTGGGATAGGGGGAACCTATACAGGAAGGATGGATTCCACCTAAACCAAAGTGGATCCAGACTGCTGGCACTTAACATTAGAAAGGTCACAGAGCATTTTTTAAATTAAGAGATAAGGGAAAGCTGATTGGTGCAGAGGAGCACGTGGATCGGACAGAGACTTCTCTTAGAGGAGAGTCTATTGATAGAGATTTTCTAGGTTTTAGTCAGGAGGAGAGGATGGAAGAGGATAAAGCATGGGCCAGATCAGATGAGAAACATTCACATAAAAAAGAATCTGACACATCAGAAAAGGGCAGACAAACAGTGACAAGTTTTCAAAGTGATTGTACACAAATGCTAGAAGTCTAAATAATAAGATATGTAAACTAGAGCGCCTCATGTTAAAGGAGGATATTGATATAATAGGTATCACAGAAACCTGGCGGAATGAGGACAATCAATGGGACACAATCATACTGGGATACAAAATATATCAGAAGGACAGAACAGATCATGGGGGGGTAGAGTGGCACTATATGTGAAAGAAAATATAGAATGAAATGAAGTAAAAATCTTAAGTGAAACAACATGTTCCATAGAATCTCTATGGATAGTAATTCCATGCTCTAATAACATAACGGTATAAGTATAACAGTAGGGATATAAGTATAACAGTAGGGATATACTATGGACCACCTGACCAGGACAGTAATAGTGATTATGAAATGCTAAGGGAGATTAGAGAGTTTATCAAAATAAAAAACTCAATAATAGTAGGGGATTTCAATTATCCCCATATTGACTGGGTACATGTCACCTCAGGGTAAAATGCAGACACAAAATTTCTTGATACCTTAAATGACTGCTTCTTGGAGCAGCTGGTTCTGGAACCCACAAGGGGAGAGGCAATTCTCGATTTAGTCCTGAGTGGAGCACAGGATCTGGTCCAAGGGGTAACTATAACAGGACCGGTGGGAAATAGTGACCATAATGTAATAACATTTAACATTCTGTTACCCTGGAACTCAGTAATGTTTAATAAATTTAGAATTTAGACTGACTTAATGATGTTGAATGTCCCAGAAGTCAGATTCCCCAGTACACTGTATCTATCACCAGTGGCTTAGACCCCAGATAAACACAGAGTCAGGTATAAAGTTTAACCAATCTATTAAAAGCAATTTAAAATGGATACAGAGCAGGTAACCATATACAACAGCAAAACCCCAGACACTAGTACTTAACCAACCCACACCCTCAAAACTAGAAATGATAAGAAGATAGAACAGTTCCCCTAGATAAGAATATTACTGTGTCTGACAACAGATGACACAGAAGCAGCCAGAGAACTGCAACCTAGGACCTACAACTGTTCAGCAGGATCCCTGCTGTCCAGGAAGAATGCTAGGTGATCCCTCGATGTTCACTAACAGATGACAATGAAATCTCCTGGATTACACTGGGCATTCATCACAAGAATCTGGATCCGTTGTGAGTGGGAGGAACCAAAGAACCTCGCTGAGTGTACCCTGAACACAAATCTCCACCTTCCAGTAAGAGATGTGACGGGAAACACCCACAATAGTTCAGAGATTCCAAACACTCTGGTGACTTCTTTAGATGGTACACTGGAAATCTGTGTCTGGATCTTGGAACCACGCTTCGGGCCTTCACCACGGGCAGAGCAGAACCACAACCTTGCTGTCCAGATGAGAGATGAAGAAGCGCACTGACCCCTGAGGGGCAGTCCTTATATCAATTCATGGGTGGGAAAATGAAGTAGGGGTGCTGGGTGCAACTGTCCCTGTGGCATGTGCAAAAGTTCAGTGCCGTGTGCAGCAGAGTGCACATCTGAGGTAGTTAACATGCAAATTAAGTTCTTGGCGGGAAACTCCGGTTGCAATCAATTCTTGTTTACTTCCGCTGAAGTGCACAGTCCAAGATGGAGTCAGAGAAATTCAAAATGGGGTCCAGCACATATTCAAAATGGAGTCCAGTACATTAGTGATTCCTTACAATTCCTGTGGTGGGAAGAACACCTCAGCAGCCCAACACTGTGACATTTAATTTCAGAAAAGGGAACTATGCAAAAATGAGGTTAGTTAAACAGAAATTAAAAGGTACAGTGACTGAAGTAAAATCTCTGCAAGCTGCATGGACACTTTTCAAAGGCACCATAATAGAGGCCCAAATTAAATATACACCCCAAATTTAAAAGCACTGTAAAAGAACTAAAAAAGAGCCACCATGGCTTGGCTTAACCATGTAAAAGAATCAGAGAGAGATAAAAAGGCATCTTTTAAAAAGTGGAAGTCAGATCCTAGTGAGGAAAATAGAAAGGAGCATAAACACTGCCAAATTAAGTGTAAAAATGTAAAAGAAAAGCCCAAAAGAAGTTTGAAGAACAGCTAGCCAAAAAATCAAAAGGTAGTAGCAAAATGTTTTTTAAGTACACCAGAAGCAGGAAGCCTGCGAAACAGCCAGTGGGGCCCCTGGATGATCAAGATACAAAAGGAGCACGTAAAGACGATAAAGTTATTGCGGAGAAACGAAATGAATTCTTTGCTTCAGTCTTCACGGCTGAGGAGGTTAGGGAGATTCCCAAACCTGAGCTGTCCTTTGTAGGTGACAGATCTGAGAAATTGTCATAGATTGAAGTATCATTAGAGGAGGTTTTGGAATTAATAGATAAACTTAACAGTAACAAGTCACCGGGATCAGATGGCATTCACCCAAGAGTTCTGAAAGAACTCAAATGTGAAATTGCGGAACTGTTAACTATGGTTTGTAACCTATCCTTTAAAACAGCTTCTGTACCCAATGATCAGAAGATAGCTAATGTAATGCCAATATTTAAAAAGAATTCTAGAGGCGATCCCAGGAATTACAGACCAGTAAGTCTAACGTCAGTACCTGGCAAATTAGTTGAATCAATAGTAAAGAGTAAAATTGCCAGACACATAGAAGAACAACAAATGGTCTGTTAGCACTTTATAGACTAACAAAACATGTAGATGGTCTCATGAGCTTTCGTGGGCACAGCCCACTTCTTCAGATGAAGTGGGCTGTGCCCACAAAAGCTCATGATACCAACTACATGTTTTGTTAGTCTATAAAGTGGTAACAGACCATTTGTTGTTTTTTCCTGTACAGACTAACTTGGCTACCCCCTGAAGCACATAGAAGAACATAATTTGTTAGGCAAAAGTCAACATGGTTTCTGCAAAGTGAAATCCATGTCTTACTAATCTATTAGAGTTCTTTGAAGCGGTCAACAAACATGTGGACAAGGGAGATCCAGTAGATATAGTGTACTTAGATTTCCAGAAAGCCTTTGACAAGGTACCTCACCAAAGACTCTTACGTAAATTAAGTTGTCATGGGATAAAAGGGAGATCCTTTCACAGATTGAGAACTGGTTAAAAGACAGGAAACAAAGGGTAGGAATAAATGGTAAATTTTCAGAATGAAGAGGGGTAACTTGTGGTGTTCCCCAAGGGTCAGTCCTAGGACCAATCCGATTCAACTTATTCATAAATGATCCGGAGAAAGGGGTAGACAGTGAGGTGGCAAAGTTTGCAGACGATACTAAACTGCTCAAGGTATTTAAGACCGAAGTAGTTTGTGAAGAACTTCAAAAAGATCTCACAAAACTAAGTGATTGGGCAACAAAATGGCAAATGAAATTTAATGTGGCTAAATGTAAAGTAATGCACATTGGAAAAAATAACCCCAACTATATATACAATATGATGGGGGCTAATTTAGCTACAGCTAATCAGGAAAGAGATCTTGGAGTAATCATGGATATTTCTCTGCAGACGTCCATGCAGTGTGCAGCGGCAGTCAAAAAAGCAAACAGGATGTTAGGAATCAATAAAAAAGGGATAGAGAATAAGACGGAGAATATCTTATTGCCCTTATATAAATCCATGGTACGCCCACATCTTGAATACTGCGTACAGATGTGGTCTTCTCATCTCAAAAAAGATATACTGGCATTAGAAAAAGTTCAGAAAAGGGCAACTAAAATGATTAGGGGTTTGGAACAGGTCCCATATGAGGAGAGATTAAAGAGACTAGGACTTTTCATCTTGGAAAAGAGGAGACTAAGGGGAGATATGATAGAGGTCTATAAAATCATGAGTGGTGTGGAGAAAGTGAATAAGGAAAAGTTATTTACTTGTTCCCATAATATAAGAACTAGGGGCCACCAAATGAAATTAATGGGCAGCAGGTTTAAAACAAATAAAAGGAAGTTCTTCACACAGCGCACAGTCAACCTGTGGAACTCCTTGCCTAAGGTGGTTGTGAAGGCTAGGACTATAACAGGGTTTAAAAGAGAACTAGATAACCTCCATGAATTTAAGTCCATTAATGGCTATTAGCCAGGATGGGTAAGGAATGATGTCCCTAGCCTCTCTTTGTCAGAGGGCAGAGATGGATGGCAGGATAGAGATGGCTTGATCGTTACCTGTTCAGTTCACTCCCTCTGGGGCACCTGGAATTGGCCACTTTTGGCAGACAGGATACTGGGCTAGATGGACCTTTTGCTGACCCACTATGGCTGTTCTTATATTCTAACCTGGGGCAGCACCCCAATGTAGGTTGCCTGAACTGTCCCCTTGTGCCTGCCAGAGGGATACAACTATTCCTTACACCCTCAGCTCTCCAACCGCCTCATTCATGCTGGACACACAAGGGACAGCGCTATCACTGCACTGGCAACAGTAAATCTGGCCTTTCCTAATCTGGAAGGGCTTGAGTTGCAACCTAGTAGCATTCATGTGCCAGAGCTTTGTGGATAAATACTTTCCATACAAGGAGTGAAGGAATCTGCAACTGACTGTAGTGCTGCAAAGGACAGGGGTTTTTTTTTTTGTCATACACATCTGCTAGCATCATTAATTCTTCAAACCCAGCAACAGCAATTATTCATCTATCTTTTATTTCTCCTGGAAGTTTGCCAGTACCGGTGTCCTTATGTTCTTACATTCATTGCTTAATGAAGAAGGGAAAACAATAACAGAAAACGTGGAAATAGCAAAGGTGCTTAATAACTTCTTTGTGTTGGTTTTCACCAAGAAGTAGGTGGCGACTGAGTGCTTAGCATAGTGATTGCCAGTGAAAACTGGGTAGGTTGAAAAGTTAAAATAGGAAAAGAACAAGTTATACATTACTTAGAAAAGTTAGATGTCTTCAAGTCACTAGGGCCTAATGAAATTCATCGTAGAGTACTTGAGGAGCTGATAGAGGAAGTATCCGAGTCATTATCCATCATATTTGAAAAGTCATGGAAGATGGGAGATATTCCAGAAGACTGGAAAAGGACAAATACAGTGCCCATTTATAAAAAGGAAAATAACAACCCAGTCACCTTAACTTCTGTACCAGGAAAGATAATGGAGCAAATAACTATGGAATCCTTTGGTAAACATCTAAAATCATAGGGCTGGAAGAGACCACAGGAATTCATTGAGTGCAACCCCCTGCTAAAAGCAGGATCAATCCCAACTAAATCATCTTAGACAGGGCTTTGTCAAGCCAGGACTTAAAAACCTCAAGGGATGGAGATTCTACCCTTCCCTAGGTAACCCATTCCAGTGCTTCACCACCCTCCTAGGGAAATAGTTTTTTCTAATCTCCAACCTAGACCTCCCCCACTGTCACTTGAGACCATTGCTCCTTGTTCTGTGATCTGTCACTGCTGAGAACAGCCTCTCTCCATCTTCTTTGTAACACCCCCCCTTCAGATAGTCAAAGGCTGCTATGAAATCCGCCCTCACTCTTCTCTTTTGTAGACTAAATAAGGCCAAATCCCTCATCCTGTCTTCATACATCATGTGCTCCAGCCCCCTAATTATTTTTGTTGCCCGCCGCTGGACTTTCTCCAATGCATCATAAGAACGGCCATACTGGGTCACACCAAGGGTCCATCTAGCCCAGTATCCTGTCTTGCCAACAGTGGCCAATACCAAATGTCCCAGAGGGAGGGAACACAAGAAATAATCCTCACGTGATCCCTCCACTGCAGTGGTCTCCAACCTTTTTAAGCACGAGATCACTTTTGAATTTAAGTGCAATCCAGGATCTACCTCAAACCTAAATACCCTTGTCCCGCCTCCTTTGTGCCCCTTCTCCGAGGCCCTGCCCCTGCTCACTCTGTACTCCTTCCCTCTCCCATTCTCCCTCACTTTCACCAGGCAGGGGCAGAGGGTTTGGGCAAAGCCTCTCGTCTTAGGCTAAGGGATTTGGTGAGAGGGACTCTGAGCTGAGCCTGGGACTGGGAGTTGGGGTGCAGGAGGAGGTTCAGGGTACAGGTTCTGTAAGGGAGTTTGGGTGCAGGAGGCTCAGGGCTAGGGCAGGGGCTTGGGGTGCATGAATGGGGCAGGGGTTTGGGATTCTGGCTCCAGCTGGACACTGCTGACCTCAGGTGGCTCCGGGGTGGTGGTGCAGTGGGGCTAAGGCAGCTCACCCCTGCCCTGGCCCTGCACCACTCTCAAAAGCAGCCAAACTCCTGCCAACCCAAGCCCTGCTGTCCCCTTCCCTCCATTCTGTGGAGACAGAATACAGGGTGGAGAGGAGGCACCGTGACATCTGTGTGCCTCCTCTCCCTTCCCTGCTCTGCACAGCAAGCAGGACACTCCCCAGGGGAGGGGCAGCGCCAAGGCAAAGGGCAGGAGATGCACACCAGTGGGGGGAGGGGCAGCGGACATGCCAGCACTGGACAGCCTCTTGGCCAAACCAGTCAGGATCACCTGTCAGAGGCTTTAAGATCTACCAGTAGGTCCCAGTCTACTGGTTGGTGACAACTGCTCCACTGTCACCCACCTCCAGAGAAACAGAGGCTAAGGACACTATTCCTACCCATCCTGGCTAAAAGCCATTGATGGACCTAACCTCCATGAATGTAATGCGGGGCCCAGAATTGGATTCAATATGCAAGATGTGGCCTTACTGGTGCTGAACAGAGGGGATTAATCACTTCCCTTGATCTGCTGGCAATGCTCCTACTAATATACCCTAATAATGCCATTAGCCTTCTTGGCTATAAGGGCACACTGTTGACTCATATCCAGCTTCTCATCCACTGTAATCCCTTGTCCTTTTCTGCTGAACTGCTACTTAGCCTGTCAGTCCCCAACCTGTTACAGTGTTTAGGATTATTCCATCCCAGGTGCAGGACTCTGCACTTGTCCTTGTTGAACCTCATCAGATTTCTTTTGGCCCAAACCTCCAATGAGTCTAGGTCACTCTGGACCCTATCCCTACCTTCCGATGTATCTGCCTCTCTTCCTATCTTAGTGTAATCCGCAAACTTGCTGAGGGTGCAACCCACCCCCCACCCAGGTCATTAATACAGATGTTGAACAAAACCGGCCCCAGAACTGGCATTTGGGACATTATGCTTGATACCAACCGCAAACCAGACATTGAGCCATTGATCACTACCCGTTGAGCCTGGCAATCTAGCCAGCTTTCTATCTACCTTACAGTCCATTTATCCAATCCATACCTCCTTAACTTGCTGGCAAGAATACTACAGTAAAACTCCAATTGTCTGGCATCCAGTGGTCCGGCACTCCCGATAGTCCGGTACCAACTGGAACCCGGAAGTGCTCCTGCCAGACAGACAATTGGAGCTGATCTGCGCTGCTTCCCCAAGTCTGCTGCTGCCGCTGCTGAAACTGACCAGTGGCGGACTTGGGGAAGAGGCGCAGAGCAGAGCAGCTGGGGTGCTGCCCTGTTGATCCCGCAGCACTGCCCCTCACCCCCCTGCTCGGCGCCCGGCAGCACCCCAGCTGCTCTGCTCCGTGCCGCTGCCGCTGCTGAAACTGAAACTGATGAGCGGCGGACTTGGGGAAGCTGCGGAGCAGAGCAGCTGGGGTGCTGCCGGGCGCCGAGCAGGGGGCCGAGGGGCGGCACTGCTGGACCAATCGGGCAGCACCCTAGCTGCTCTGCTCTGCGCCTCTTCCCCAAGTCCGCTGCTTGTCAGTTTCAGCAGCGGCGGACTTGAGGAAGGGTCTGGGGGGGTGTGGTGTGATGGGGGAAGCCCTGCGCAGCTGCCGGCAACAGGCCAGCTGGGGCTGCAAGCGGCAGTGGTGACTTGGGGAAGCAGCGGGGCAGAGCAGCTGGGGTGCTGCCAGGTTGGTCCGGCAGCGCCGCCCCTCACTTGAGGCCACTGGGGAGTTAAACGACTGGCACGTTGTCTCACCTGCCTTTGCCTTCTGAGATTTTAACCTTTCCAGGGATGCTCCCTGCCCTCAATTGCCACATAAGAACATAAAGACGGCCAGACTAGGGCAGACCAATGGTCCAACTGTCCTGTCTTCCCACAGTGGCCAATGCCAGGTGCCCCAGAGAGAGTGAACAGAACAGGAATCATCAATTGATTCCTCTCCTGTGACCCATTCCCAGCCCCTGACAAACAGAGGGTAGGGACACCATTCCTATCCAGCCTGGCTCATAGCCGTTGATGGACCAGTCCTCCATGGATGTATCTAGCTCTTTTTAACCTTGTTATGGGTAGTGGGTATAGACTTGGGGTTAGCAAATGCCTGTTAAATGGCTTCTTGTTGGGCGGGCCTAGCTGATCCCTGGGCTCGGAATGAGGAGCGCATCCTCATTCACAGCACAGCTGGCAGTGCCAGCCTCCCCCTCTGAACACAGGGCAGCTGCCCTGAGGCCACATGCAGATTTCGCAGTGCTGGCATTCAGGGTGGAGCCAGGCTGAGCAGGTGGGCAGCCCAGAGGGGCCCATGCAGCCCTAAGCAGAGCGAGGCCCCTGCCCCACAGCTGCTCCCTCTTGTACCTTGGGTGAGGCCAGGCAGCATCACATGTCCTTCTGCCATAGGAGAGCAGATCGCCCCCAGCTCCCTGGGGCCTGTGGAGCAGAGGCCTGGTCCATTAGGAAGACAGCTGTGGGCATGCTATCCAACGCAGCACGTGCAGGCCGGCTGGAGACCAGTGAGGGAAGGGAGTGCGAGCTGAGAGCTCTAGAGGGAGCTCTGACTCTCTGGAAGACTCTCTGGAGCCGGAAGGTTCTTGCTTCCTAAGAATTGGCCAGTTCTTGCTGTGACATGTCCCGGCCCAGGCCTCCTGCTTCTCCTCCTTCACGTGTGGCCTCCTGGGGGCGGCTCTGGGGCCTGGAGTAAATCAGTGCTTTGGGAAGCAGCTGCTTGGTGGCCCCGTGCCCTGGCCATGCCATTTCCCCCCACACACACCCTGTGTAGCATATTAACAGTGCCCTACAGATGTGGTGGGGGCTGAGTCCAGTAGTGGGCAGGGCCCAGGGATGGCATTGGCCTCACTGTGACTTTGTTTGGGGAGTGAGGTGATAGATTGACAACCCTGGAGAGAAAGGGCTCAGCTTAGCTACAGAGTGGGCACAGCCGGGGGGAGCAGCACTCCCCACCCTCAGCACTAGCACTGTCTGTGCTGTGTGACCCCAGGTGCTGGGGGGGGGGGCAACAGGGACCTGCCCATTGTGTCACAGCTGGGGCAGGCTCCCACAGACGTGCCAGTCAGGGTGCCCAGAGGGATGGCAGCTCTCCTGTGTGGGGACTCAGCCATGATCAGTGACAGCCCTGGGCCACCTCCTCCCCCATGGCTTCTGCATCCCCAAGGGCTGCATTGCCAACTTGTCCGGCCCGGGGAGGGGGCAGCTCATCTGAATAGATAGCAACTTGTGTACGTTGTGCATGATGTGCAGGCCAGTGCTGGGAGAGGGGTGAATCAATATGAAGCATTTGTGCAGCCGCAGGCCTGGCCCCCGGCTCATCCTGCCGCCCTTGTTCTAACACCACCTTGTGCTTTGCAGTCTGTCTCATCAAGTTCATGCCTTCTCCTGCAGCCCTTTCCTAGCTTCCTTCCTTCCCTCCAAGCCTCCCCACTCCTCCCCCTCCTTGGTTCACTTTCCCACCTCTCTTACCCCTGTCTCTCTGCCCGACCCCTTTCCCCTCTGCCCCAGGTCTCTGGACTGGGGACATAGCTAGTCAGTGCAACGGGACCAGGCCTCACCTGGAGGGGTTGCCAGCTTAGCCATGCTGTGACAGCCCCCAGGGGGCAGGACCAGGGGGTGAGGCATGCCAAGCTGCTAATCTGGGTGGCGGAGTATTTCTCCCACCAGATCAGAACTGTTTGACCTCTGCTTCCCTGTGGCACAAACCCAGCCGGCTCCATGCCTGCCTTCATTGGCCACCTTGGAACTGCCACCAAGAATGGGAAGGGGCAGGCCAAAGGTTTTTAAATTCCTTTTAACAAAGTTAAGGACTGGCCAAAGCCCGGGAAGGCTGGCCACAGGCCGACAGCTCTGGCCACTGTGGTGTATTGAAAATGCCCGAAACTGTCAGTGTCGCTTTCAGTGCTATAGGGCTCCTGTTCCTGCTTGCATGGTAGGGCTATGTGTGAGCTGGACTAGCAGCTGTCAGTCTGCAGGCAGAAAGCCTACCAGTAAAGGGGGGACAGCTCTGTCTCAGCCTTTTAAAGAGAAGCCTGTTTTTTTCTTTCTGTGTGTTTTTGTTTCTTACAGATTCATCAATTCCAAGGCCAGCAGGGCCCATTGTGATCTTCTGGTCTGACCTCCTGTGTCACACAGGCCAACACATGCTAGACTCCACAGCCCACTGTTAAATACTCATTTCTCATGTAGGTACTTACAGATGCGATCACTTGGCCCCTCACTTTCCTTGTTAAGCTAAATAGATGGAGCTGCCTGAGTCTATCACTCAAGGGGTGTTTTCCTATCCTTTAATAATTCTGGGAGCAGAGTGGTGGTGGGAAGAGGCAGGGCAGGGCTTGGTGAGGGTGGGGCTGGTAACCCGTCAGGCTGGAGCCCAGAGGAAGCCAGTGCCTGTCTCGCAGGGAGAAGGAGTGGACAGTACAGGGAGGGAGACAGGAATGGGGAACTCAGGAGCTGGGTTCACAGAATCCTAGTTGGAAGAGACCTCAGGAGTCATCAAGTCCAGCCCCCTGCCCAAAGCAGGACCAACCCCAACTCAATCATCCCAGTCAGGTCTATGTCAAGCCGGGACTTAAAAACCTCTAGGGATGGAGATGCCACCCCTTCCCTAGGTAACCCATTCCAGTACTTCACCATCCTCGTAGTAAAATAGTTTTTCCTAATATCCAACCTAGACCTCCCCCACTGTAACTTGAGACCATTGCTCCTTATTCTGTCATCTGTCACCACTGAGAACAGCCTCTTTCCATCCTCTTTGGAACCCCCCTTCAGGTAGTTGAAGGCTGCTATCTGCTATCAAATCCCCCCTCACTCTTCTCTTTTGTAGATGAAACAGGCCCAAATCCCTCAACTTCTCATACATCATGAGCACTATCCCCCTCATCATTCTTGTTGCCCTCTGCTGGACCCTCTCCAATGTGTTCACATCCTTTCTGTAGTGGGGACCCCCAGAATTGGATGCAATACTCCAGATGTGGCTTCACCAGAGCTGAATAAAGGGGAATAATCACGTCTCTAGATCTGCTGGCAATGCTCTTCCTAATGCAGCCCAATATGTTGTTAGCCTTCTTGGCAGTTTTGGAGGTCTTGGGAGAGCACAGTTTTTCAGGTCTACGGTTGAATAAGGGATGTAACAGTGTAGTCGATTAACCGATAAGCAAAAGCTTATAGGTTAATGCTATCGGCTACAAGCATTTTCCCCCCTCACCCTCCAGTAAATTTTTTAGCAGGCTGGCCAACAGCCCAGCTCAGTCCCGGCTTGTGCTGGGTCCAGGACCTACCCATGCTGTGGCTCTGCATTTAAAGTGTATTAGGAGCCAGGCGGGCAGGCAGCCCAGCTCAGTTCCAACTCACACTGGGTCTGGGAGCTCAGACCGCCCCTGGACAGGGGCTGCTGCCACTCCACACTGCTGGTTTTTAAACTGGCTCCCTTTGCAGACCAGCTCCCACCTCACACCGCACGCTGCTGCCTCTGATACAGAGGGAGCAGCATGGAGTGGCAGGGGGCTCTTTGGGAGTGGGGCCAGAGTGCCTTGGCTGCCAGCACCACCCCTGGGCACTATAGAATAGTCGAGTAACTGATAAGATTCATGAGGTTAATCGACTATTCAATTAACAGATATTTAACATCCCTACATTGAATATTATTTGGAGTCACAGAATCACAGAATCTTAGAGCTGGAAGAGACCTCAGGAGGTCATCAAGTCCAGCCCCCTACCCAAGGCAGGACCAATCCCAACTAAATCAACCCAGCCAGGGCTTTGTCAAGCCAAGACTTAAAAACCTCTAGGGATGGAGATTCCACCACCTCCCTAGGTAACCCATTCCAGTACAAAGTGAGCAGAAGCATAACCCTGGGACTTTTAGGACAAACATTTCAAAAGCACCTAGGTAATATACAAGCCAGCGCCCCATTTTCAAAAGTGACATTGATGCTTCAGAGTCTAAGTCCCACTGGCTGTCAGTGTCATTCAGGATTCCCAAACAACTACCTCACTGGTGAAATGGAACAAAGGCTCCTAAATCACCTAGACCCCACTGAAAACATTCTGCTGGGGTCTGAGCTACACATGAAGATGTGGGCTGAGCTGTGATTTACCCCATCTCCCTGCAGCTGCATCGCTTACACTGTGCTGGGGCAGTGAACGCGGTGCTATTTGGTGTGTAGGTGGGATAGAAAATTGCAGCTAACACACGTGGGGACACTTCATCCAAAATCTGGTTCACCCAGGAGAGGTAGAACCTGGTAAGGTGTAACCGCAGTGAGATGTCAGTAAGCAATCTAGAAAGGAGTTTGTAGTGAGATAGGGCCAAACAAAAGACCCAGGCAGAGCCATGTCGTCACCATGCAGGCGGTTGTCAGGCTGATTACAATGCGCTGAGAATGTTGTGCTCCAGCACTGACAATTTGGTGGCTGTCCAGAGACAAGCCACAGAAGTGATGAGGAGCCGGATGGACTGGTTCACACGGGAGGAGTGAGACAAGGGACTTTGCTATGTTTGGCCATGTGACAGGTGAGGAGGGACCAGGTGACACACTCATTTCTGGCTCCGGCGCCACGGTGACAGGGTGGTACAGCTAATGGCCTGCTGAGGGGGTGTCTGCCACCTTCAGCCTCACACACACAGAAGCTGCTTCCTCCCTCCCATGCCACCTGGCAGAGCTGCCAGCCTGGCAGGGTCTGGGGAGCTGCAGAACAGTCTGAGGAGCTGGAACGTCCCCCCGGCAGCCGCTGCCCTGTCAGCCAGCTCATCGGACAGCATCTGCTCCAGATTTATTGCTCCCCCTTGTTCTGGGTCAGTGTGATGGGGGAGTCGAGCCTGGCTACTCCTCTCTGAAGGCCTCTTTACTAACCGCAGCCCCAGCTGAGCCTTGTCCCAAGGGGCCCGGTAACACCTCAGGCCAGGCTGCCCTGAGGACAGGAAGAGCAGGTGCTGAGCGGGCTGGAGACAGTGGAGTAATTCTCTGGAACATCCCCAAACACACCCATGGGCATGCAGCGTGCTCCTGCCACACGGCACCTCATTAGTGTGCTGTGCTGGCTGATTGTGAGGAGGGGCTGCCGGCGCCCAGTGCACAAAGCGCATGGCCAGACCAGGGGTAGGGTTGCCAGATACTTTCACAAAAAATCCCGAACGTGGCAGGAAAAAAATTGGTTGAGCAAAAAAAAAAAAGGTCACTGCACCTTTAAATCCCCACGCTGCCCACTTCCCCCACCCCTGCCAGATGCAGCAGAGGAAGAATGTCCCCGCTAGCCTTCCATCCAAGAAAAACAGAAAATACCGGACATGTCCAGTATTTTCTGGGTTTTTTTACCGGCTTGGGGCCACAAATACCGGTTTGTCCGGAAGAAAACCGGAAACCTGGCAACCCTAGCCAGGGGCTGCCAGCATCTGGTGCACAGAGCGCACAGCCAGGGGCTCTTGTACATTTAAAAGGAGGAATGTGGAAGTGCTTATCAACTAGTCGACGAGTCAATTAACCGCATTTTAACATCCCTAGTTGCCGGTGCCCAGCATACAGAGCACACGGCCAGGCCAGGGGCTGCCGGCACCTGGCACACAGAGCACACAGCCAGGCCAGGGACTGCTGGTGGTCCAGCCCACAGAGTGCATGGACTGGCCAGGGGCTGCCAGCATATGGCACACATAGCACAGGGCAGGGCAGGCCAGAGCAAGAGTGGGAGGTGAGTGAGAGGGGGGGACCAGGTGAGTGCAGGGATGGGGCCACAAGCATGGGAGGGACCAGGCAAGTGCCCAGCAGGGACTTGACCCCCTCAGTAAAGAGAGGACCCTATCTTCATGCCAAGCTTGTCTGGCCAGAGGCAGGGGTGTCTCATGCTCCCCCTCCCCCGCCCATAGGCAGAGGGGGATGTCAGAGCAGCCCACAGTTCTGTCAGCCCAGAGGTAGGGGGAACTGCCAGGATGGGGAAGGACTGGGTGGCCCTTTGATATATGGCCCTGTTATTGCCTGCAGTGGTTCAAAGCCCAGTGGCCGTGGGGCAGTGACGAGGTGCAGCCGGCCCATTGCTCCACTGCTGCTCTGAAGAAGGGATGCGCTGAACACCCGAAAGGCCCTGGCTCCAAGCTGGGGGAGAAAAGGAAGCCTAGAAAACCTCCATGCTGCAGGGGGCAGGTCCAGGCAGGCCCTTAGCCTCTCTAGAGAATGTCTGTCCTGGGGTGGGGGCCCTGCTGCAGGGGCCCAGCGGCTGAATATGAGATGCAGCCAGCCACCTGTGTCTGTGAGAGGGAGACACTGTGTCCTTAGCCCCCTAGTGTGGCAGTGAGCACCCCCACAACAATGCCCTCCAGTGCAGACTTCTCACTCGAAGGGCAGGCGACTGAGGGAGGGTCCGCGTCCAGGCAGGAGCCAGCGGATGGGAAGAGCTGTCAGGCTGGGGGGGGGTGTGGCAGGCCCAGTGCACAAACCCTGACACACTTCCAGGGGCCATGCCTGCAGGTATTGCTGGCGCCCGTAAGCGCGGCCCCTGGCTGCAGCGGATATAGGGCAGGGCGAGCAGGGCGGCTGCCCCAGGCCCCACGCTTCAGTAGGCCCTGCGCACGCGCTATTACCTGTCGGCTGTGGCCGTGGCGTATGCGTGAAATTGTGCTGCCCCGGGCCCCGCGCTTCAATAGGCCCCACGCCCTGGGCCCCACAAAACTCTCATCCGCCCTGGCCCCTGGAATCAGCCTGGCCTATGCATGATGCTGAGGCAGGGCAGGGCTAGAAGGGAGAGTGTTCACTGCCCAGCCTGGGCTCTCTCCTTTCTGCCAGATAGTGCTGGGGGCAGAGCCACTGCTATTTCCCCTGCCTGAGGTGCCACTCAGCCCTGCTAGGCAGCAGAGCCCACAGAGCTCTCCAGGGCTGGAGGATACGAGCCACATGTAGCTCCCTGGGATCAGGCCTTGCCCCAGTGGCCCCATGTGCTCTGTGAGGCTTGCTGGGCCTGGAAAATCCTGGTCCTTTACATCCACTCCAAGTCCAGAGGGACTCAGGGCCTGAAAATCCCTTGGCCTGTACCCGAAAACGCTCTCCAGGCTCAGCGCTTTGCAGCCCTGTGACTAGGGTCAGCCCAGGGATCCACCTTTCGGACGGGAACCTGCAGGGAAGAGCAGTGGGCTGTTCGTTGTGACACCTGCCCAGCTGCTTGGGCTTTGCTGGCACTTTCCCTTGTGCTCTGCCCAAGCAGAGCAGGGGTCTGACAATTTACGGAGGATCCTTTAACTGCAGGGCTGTCCCAAGCCGCTGACTCCAGAGCTGGCCATGTACCCGACAGGCGGGGCCGCAGGCCTCTAGCTTAGCGTGTTCACAGCCCCAGGCCGTGCTGCGAGGCCATTGCTCTCCAGCTCCAGCAGCTGTCTCCTTTGGGGCTGGCCCCAGGGTGAGGTGGCTCTTGGGATGAATTGACTCATTGATGCATCCTTGGGCCTGTCAGTGGGGCCCTGGAAAGCCACATGCACTTGAGAGTGGACACAAAGGAGAGGTCAAGATGCCTATTTTCCTGTGGCCAGGTCGTGACCTGCAGCCTTCGTGACCAGGCAGCATGCCTGGGTCTCCAGCAGCACAATGGGCGGGGAGGGGAGGGGTGCAGGAAGGCCTCCCACTGGGAATGTAATTAAAGCAGCTAGAAACAGAGGGGGAAGGAAGGCCTGTGTTCTCTAGGGCTCCTTTCATTGCAGCCAATTAATGAGGTTGGGGAAAGTTAATGAACAGGGAGTTTAAGGTAGGGGGCAGTGCAAGCTGATATAGCTCCCTTCTCTGGGGAGCCACATGAACCCACAAGGGGCCCAGGGCACCAGCTGCATCCTCTCCCTCCCCCCCCGGCCTTCGATCCTTTGTGCAGAGATTTTACTCCAATGGCATCTGACACCTCCTTTGGCCACAGCCAGGAGGGGTGTTCCCAGCTGTCACAGCCGGGCCTGCCCGGCCAATAGCGTGGAGAGAGCAGCCCGAGGAGCCAGGCCATCGTGGTGCCCTGGTTGCCACCAGGCCCGGGGCTCATCGGAGAGCCCCTGGTGCAGCAGGAGCTGTGGCCAGGCAGTTAGGGCTCCAGCCTTGTAAACAGAATCTTTTGTCTCTCTGTCGCAGTGCGGCTGAGTCTTAGCTCTGCCTGGAGCAGTGGGGACAGCAGCCCTTCTGGGGCAGGGCCGGCTCTGTGTAGCACCCGGCCCATTGGGCCCACCTTGGAAGGTGCCTTTGGGCCCTGGCGAATGTGAACAGTCAGAATTGGCATTTTCTCATCTCTAGCCCTACACAAGGCAAAGCCAGATCCCAAGTGGGCAGCCCCATGGCTTCTGCAGCAAAGGCACCAAAAAGGCTCTCGGCCTAGGAGCTGGGGGGTTGGCTCATCCCGTGCGGTGTCAGCCAGGGCAGCACAGGGTCCGAGAGGGACAGTGGGACTCAGCCACCGAGGCCCAGATGCAGCATGAGGCACAGCAGGTTCCAGGGCCGGCTTTAGGCCGATTCGCCTGATTCCCCCGAATCGGGCCCCACACCTAAAAGGGTCCTGCGCCCTAAAGCAAGAGGGCCCTGTGCCCTAAATCCGGAAGCGTGCTGGCGTGCTGGGCGTACTGTGGGAGGGGGCGTCGGCCCCGGAGGAGCGCGGCAGCTTCTGTGCGGCACAGGAGGGGTGAGTCGAGCGCAGGGATTTTCCTGTGCCACGGGAGGGGGAGTCAGCCTCTGGGTTTGGTGGGAAGGCGGGACTCTGCCCTGTAGCTGGGGACTTAAAGGGGCTGTGACTTTTTTTGTGTGTGCTGGTTTTTTGGTTTTTTTTTTTTTTGGTCAACAAAAAAATCCTGGCTGCTGGGGCCCTGTCGAAACAGTTCAAATTGGGCCCTGCACTTCCTAAAGCCAGCCCTGGCAGGTTCTGAGGGATGTGCTCTGTGCATTGAAGGAAAGAACGTTTGGCTTGGACCGGGGCTTGTGTAAGTGTGGGCGCTGGGCCCTTGTGCTAGAAGGCTGTGCAGTGGCACCAGCCAGCCCTGGCAGATGCTGCCGCAGGGTCTGACTTCCCAGCAAGGTGAGTGTGGATAGGTGAAAACTGGAAGCCAGGATGGGCGTACCCCCTGCTGGGCAGGTTGGGGTTTCACACCTTCACCTGGCTCCTCAGTGTGCTGTGGTGAGAGCTGGGCCCGGAGGACCTGAGCTGATGTCAGTGTCTGGGGCTATGTTTAGACTGCAGCCTTCTTTCAGAAGAAGCTTTTCCGGAAGAGATCTTCTGAAAAAACTTCTTTCGAAAGAGAGTGTCCACACAGCAAAAGCGCATCGAAAAAGTGATCTGCTTTTTCAAAAGATAGCGTCCACATTGTTTGGACACTATCTTGCATTTAAGTTGTGATTACTATGGACGGAGTGGCCACCAGGGAACCTATGCTTTTTCCTGGAGGCCTCTTGTTTTGAAAAAAAACCCCTCTTCCCCATCCACACACACCTTTCTCCTTTCAGAAAAAGGCTTCTTCCTCATAGAAAGTGGTTTACCACTGGCGGAAAACCCCCTGCATTCTTTCGACTTTCTCTCGAAAGAACGCAATTGCAGTGTGGACGTAAGTGTAGTTTTTCCAGAAAAATGGCCAAGCAACTCCTGCGACTAAAGGATCCACTTACCCTAGACATGTGGGGTAGCATCCAGGCCTCATGCCTAGTCAGGATGGCCAGCCAGGGAAGCAGATTCCCTCGGCAGGGGCAAAGGAGGTGCGAGCCCCTGTCCCAGATGCACATCCCAGGGAAAAACACAGGGAAGAGGCACTTTCGTCACTTGCAGGGAGAGATTTGAAAATCTCTTGCCTGCTTTGCGGCCGGCTGTAGTTCAGACCTCGCAGGGCCCTCATCTTGGCTGGGGGAGTATAGGCGCTACCATAATACAAGTAATTGTAGCACAAGAAGCCCAAGTCTCCAGTCCAGGTGCTACCATAATGCACAGAAACATGCACTAGAAAGGCCTCAGAGAGGCAGCCGTGTTAGTCTGCAACTTTAAAAACAATGAGCAGTCCCAGGGCACCTTAGAGACTAACATATTCAGGGGAAAGCTGAACCTTCCCCCCCTCCCTCCCTTCTGCCTGTGAGGCAGGGCAGGGCACTGTGACCTGGGAGAAATGCCAGCCTGAGGCTAGAGGGAGAAGGGAAGCTTTGGCTGTTGGGCTGGCTTTGAAGGGAATGGGGGCTTGCCACATTGGAGGTGGCCTAGGGCGCAGAAAGCAGGTGAAGACAGACAAGCTGTGGGTGTAGAGTCCTCAAGACACCCCTGGGCTATGTCTACACTGGCGGGTTCTTGCGCAAGAATGGCCATTCTTCCGCAGAGCGTCCACACTGCCCACCTGCTCTTGCGCAAGAAGATTTACAGTAAAGTGTGGTAAGAGAGGGATTCTTGCACAAGAGCTACGTTCTTTTCTAACAAGTGTAAGCTCTCTTGCACAAGAGCTCTTGTGCAAGAGGGCAGTGTGGACGTGCGGCAAGGGTTTCTTGTGCAGGAAAGCCCTATGGCTAAAATGGATGTTCTTGCGCAAAACCACATGGCAGTGTGGACGTGTTCTTGCGCAAGAATTCTTGCACAAGAACCCTTGCACAAGATGTTCTTGTGCAAGAACTCGCCAGTGTAGACATAGCCCTGGTGTTCCCACCTCCGGTGGAAATGTCCCTGTGTCTGTGTGTGCTGCAGTAAGCCAGGGAGGTGGGAGCCATCGGGCCAGACCCTGCCAACACTTACGCCCACGAGTAACCTTGCTCAGGTAACTTCTCTCAGTGACTGTGGAAGGAAAGAGTTTGTGGGAACAGGGTTTGGGTCTATAACTGTAGCTGGCAATGAGAGAGTGACTGGCACAGCATTCTTGTGCACAGGGCTGGCTCTAGGCATCAGCAAATCAAGCACGTGCTTGGGGCGGCACATTTCCAGGGGCGGCATTTCCAGGTAAGCAGCCGCCCCCGGCAATGCCCGGCCTGGCCCCACGCCGCGCCGCCGATTTTAAAGGGCCATGGGAGACGCCACTACCCGCTGCGCAGCACCGGCACCATGCGCACCCGGAGCCTGCTGGCCACCCTCTGCCTCCTGCTGCTGCCCGGCTCTGCCGCCTACTTTGGGTCAGCCCTACCCGTGGGGGGCTGGGGCGGGTTTGCGGGGGGATGGCCCCGGTGCAGAAAGCGCAGTCTCCCCTCCGGCCAGGGCCATGGCAGCTGCAGGGGGGCCGGGCACCCTCCGGGGCCCCTGCGCCCTGGGCACGGCCACGTGGACAGCGCTGGACAAGGCGATCTATTCTCGATCCAAAAGAAAGGTTTAAGGTTGAATGTTTCTATTGTATTTTGGATGTAGCTATAACTTCCATTGAAGAAAGATTTTATCAGTTGTATAGTCTTTGTGAAACTTTTGAATTTTTATATGATATTGGAAATATTAAAAATCAGTTTTCTAAAGAAGACCTCATGAAGCACTGCCAGGACCTACGTTTAATGGTCAGTACTGATAATGCTGCTGACATTGATGGAGTAGAATTGTATGATTAATTAATAGCTTTATCTGAGCTAATAAGTCCTAAAACTTCTCCCCTAAAAGTATTAGAATTTATAGCAAGAAATGATTTTTTCACTCCAAACACTGCTATAGCATTACGCATTCTTTTAACATTACCAGTACCAGTAGTTTCTGGTGAGCGCAGTTTCTCAAAACTGAAATTACTAAAAAATTATTTGAGATTCACCATGTCTCAAAATTATTTGTCAGGACTCGCATTAATTTCAGTTGGAAGTACCATTGCAAAAAATTTAGATTTTACTGGATTATTAAAGGCTACGCAAGTATAAAAAACAGAAAAATTCAGTTCATATAAATTCTTTCAATTTATGAGAAACTGGGCGCACCGGAAGACACTAATGTTTTTCGTTAACAGTGTATAGTTGAACCCAAATTGTTTGTAATTGTGATTTTGTTAAAATTAAATG
Organism: Pelochelys cantorii; assembly: GCA_032595735.1. Classification (NCBI taxonomy): domain Eukaryota; kingdom Metazoa; phylum Chordata; order Testudines; family Trionychidae; genus Pelochelys; species Pelochelys cantorii. Next base: position 842,052 of record CM064352.1, on the reverse strand, counting down.
AGTTCACTAGTAGGAAATTGTTTTATTTTGCTAACTACAAATTTTCTGTTTTCATTTTTTTAAAATTTTAAACAGTCAAAACAAAACAGAACCATTGCAAAGTGCAAACATGTGTAAAAGCCAACAAAAAAGCTTGGGGGGGGGGGCGGCCAAAATTTTTTTTGCTTGGGGTGGCAAAAAAACCTAGAGCCAGCCCTGCTTGTGCAGGGCCCAGCATGGAGCCATGGAGAGGAGGCCATGTGTGTGTGACAGTGCACACGTATGCATGCATGTTGTGTATGTGGCGGTGCAAGTGCATGCAGCAAATTCCCTGAGAAGGGGAGAAACAATGAGAAAGGCTTGTACAGCAGGTAACTAAGAAGTCAGTTTGTGCCCTGTGATCAGAGCTCTCCCATGGGGGTAGGAGAGGGGCCGATGGGCTGGAAGGGGAATATTTGCAGGGCAGTTTGAGATCCAGAGGGCCTGTTTGAGGGGACCATGGAGAGGTGCCCTGCAGCAGGGGTCTCAGGGGACACTCTCCTGCTCTGTCTCTTTGCTTTGCTCGGGATGCCCCTCTCTGCCCATTAAACGAAACACTTTAATTAGAGCCATTTGTGCCTATGTTGGTTAAACACACCAGTGTTTGGAGAGCAGGGCTCTAATCTCCTCAGCCAGGAGGGACGGCTGCAGCTCTGCCACACGATACAGAGACGGGTGCAACCGCAGCTGGCGGGACCAAGAAGGAGAGCAATCAGAGAGGTAATTATGCCATTCTAATTACGAGGATTACAGAGATCGTGGCATTACAAATTGCATGAGCTGCAGGCATTAGAATAGATTAAATGCTTCGTGCATGTGGAAGGGGAGTGACACAGGAGCCAAGGAAAGTTCTGCCCCTTGTGGGGGCAGGAGGGTGGCTGGGGGGCAGGGGAATATGGCAAGAGGGAATAGAAAGCGGTAGGAGTTGTGAGGGGCAGGAGGGAGGTGGAACAGGAGGGAGCCTGAGAGGTGCAGGGGGATGTGGGGGCAGGAGGAAGGAGGGGGAATGTGGGAGCAGGAGGGTTGGGGGAGCAGAAGGGAGGCTGAGAAGGTGCAGAGGGATGTAGGGAGCAGGAGAGAAGATGTGGGTGCAGGGGCAAGAAGGAGGCTGAGGAGGCAGCGACTGCCATGCTGCGCAGGCACTGCCAGGGGCTAGCGTCTCTGCACAGAGTAGGAGAAATGGTAAAACTCTTTGGGAGAGAAGGACTGTATTGTAGGAACCCTGCAAGCAATAGGGTTGCCAGATGGTCCCCCCAAAAATACCGGACACGTGGTATTTTGGTCAAGCAACAAAAAAAAAAACCTCAACGCGGACTAAAAATGTTTGTCAAGCAAAAAAAAAAAAAGGAGCGCAGGATAATAAGTACTGCTCTCCCAGCCACTCCCCCTGCCCCTTCTGATGGGCCCAGACCGATGGGGGGCAGGGGAGTCCCAGCCCCCGCCAGGCTTCTGCGCAATCACAGGTTCCTAGTGCTGATTGTGGACCCGCCTTCCAGCCACTCCCCCCACCCACGCCAGGCTTCTGTCCGGTGCGCAGCCAGAAAAATCAGAGAATACCGGACATTGCACATGTCTGGTATTCTCTGATTTTTTTTACCGGACAAAGAGCACAAATACCAGACTGTCCAGTAGAATACCAGACACCTGGCAACCCCAGCAAGCAAAGGACCCCAAGTGAGCACCCCAAACTCCACCCCACAGCTGGCCTGGCTGCACATGGCTTTGAGAGCCCTGCAACAGAAGCCCTGCCAGAGCCTCAGCCCTGGTGCAGCAAGGTGCTGAATGGCCTGTAGGGGTGGGGAAAGTTGCATGTCTCTGCAGGCCTGCACCACAGCTGTGTGACTGAAAGGGCTCATGGAAATACCCCCCAGCCAGACACTTGCCGGCCACCTTACTTCGAGCCCCATCATATAATGACAGTAGCAGTCACCCTGTGGGGCACCTTCCTGCAGAGACCTCCGGCTGCTTTGCAGTGGTAGGAACACTGTATTCGCCTCTTTGTACAGATGGGGAAACTGAGGCTCAGGGACACCCACTGCCAAGCTCAGAGCCCTGCAAGGAGGGGGACTCCTCCCTGGGGCTACCAGCTCTTGTGCCCTCCCTACAAACCCCCCAGCCACAGACTGCCAGCTGCAGACAATGCAATGCAATTCCCAGCCAGAAGGAGGCAGTGCGATCACCTTATAGCTGACGGCTCTTCCAGCAGCACCGGGCATCCCCTGCAGCCAGCGAGGCCCGGGGGCTGAGCACGCACAGGCGCAGAGCCAGAGGCAGCCCTCAGCGACCCCCCAGACACAAACCAACGGCTGGCAGGGAAAGAGACAGGCAGGACCTGGCCCAAGCCACAGGAGGCAGCGGCAAGGACAGAGCGCCAGTCCCTCGGTTCCCAGCCCAGGGCACGATCCAGTCAGTGGCTCTGTGGGAGCTCAGCTCCCTGGCTCTGAGCCTTTCTAGAAGGGACGCAGCTCTCCCAGCATGGGCTGGGCTCCGCTGCCATGGGCTTCAGGGAAGCTCCTCTGCATCAGCTCCCCCATGCAGCAGAGTGAGGGGCAGGGATCGAGAGCTGAGGAGGAGCCCCCACCTGGCCAGGGAAACAGCCTGCTCCAGCAGGAAGCATTTTGCCCTTCCCAGCTCTGATCCCAGGCGATCTGCCGTGCACACATGTGACTTTTAAGCCAACAGTCGGGGTCCCTTTAAAAGAGAGACAGACACTGGCAGTTACTCCCAGCACGCGCCTTTCATTGCAAGTCAATGAATACCTGGGGGTCCAGAGACAACTCTCCATGTAGCGCCTCATTAAAGCCAGCCAGCCAACCTGGGGGCCGGATCTTCATTGCCAGGGATTATTCCACTTCCATGCACCTGCCTTTCCTTCCTCCTGCTCCTGCCCCACGATGGGACACCAGGCCTCAGCCAGCCCAGCAGCCAGAGCCGCTTGGCAGCCTGTGGCACTGCACAGGCAGAGCCAGACGCAGGCCACCTCGTCCTGATCCAGAGATTCTTTAATCATCCCTGGATCTGCACTAGCAGGAAGCAGCACAAAGGACCCACCCTGGCAGGACACTTAGGCCATGAAGGACTCACCTGAGGCAGAAGCAGGATTTACCTAAATTAACACCCCCCTTCCTCCTCCCACACACACACAATTCCAGTGTGGATTTCCCAGCAAGTTGGTGGCTTGTTCCTGCTGCGTAGCTGGAAATAGGAAGTAAGAGAATAGGAAGCAAAGATGAGAAATTAGTTTGCGGGCTTTGACTCTCCAGATCAGTACCAAGGCAGAAAGAGGAGGAGCCGTGGTTTCATACCAAGCAAAAAGTCCCCCAAAGCCTCCCAGTTTCCTCTTGCTCCCCTTCATGGCAGCACTGCTGAGCAGCCAGACATGTAGATACTTTAGGGGCCAGAATCAAACTTGGGCTAATCAGCCTCCCTCTCTGCCATCCCTCTTGCTACTGGACACCAGCCTTGTCTGAGGCCTGATGAAATATTGTCTGTGTGCCAGAGCGGCAGGAGCTGGGGCTGGGCTTAGGACACCAGTTCTGGGTGATGGTGTGACATGGGGAGTCCCCTCTTGCCCTTGGTGCATGAGGCTGATGAGGAGAGCTGACAATGCGCCTTTGCTCTAGGAAGGTCTCTGAGTGCTTCTTTCCACCTCTCTGCCGGGAGCAGCTTTTGCTTTGCACTTGCTGGCTCCCCCAGCAGCCCTAGAAATGCTGAACAGCAAACACATTGCTCCCAGTGCCATTTGCAGAGCTAATATATAGATCTTCTCCCCATTTAACAAATGCTCTCCGGACCCTGCATCCCAGCCTGCCCTCACAATGAATTGGCCTCTCCTTCCTGTCTCTGCATGGCCTTGTCTGATCTGCTGACACAGCCAGGGCTTGCTCTGAGATGTGTGTGGTGGAAATTGCCCACAGGACAGGGGGGTGCTGAGTGTAGATGCTTAACCAGCAGCTTCTTCGTTTCCCACAGTCCTTTTCCGGGGTTTGCTCTCTTTGAACAGCCCAGGGGTTTGCTGTCTCTCAGCTGGTGCCCACCAGTGGGGCTGCACCAGTTCATACCTGCTATGGGGCTGGCTGGCAGGACCCAGGAGCTGTTCCATGCCCTGGTTCTGGGCATGGCTGGGTGCAGCCATGTCCCTGCTGGGTTTTATGGCTCTTCCCTGTGCTTTGCTTCCACAGTAAAATGCCCTTGACTTTTGACCTTAGACTGTTCCCAAGTATCCAGGTTTCTGCCAGCACTGGGAGTATGAACCAGCCAAGCCATAATGTGGATTTTAATTTTAATGGCCTCCTAATCCCAAAACAGAGCGAGAGGGTTTGTTCACAAGCATGGTGGCTGGCACTCTCTTTCCATCTCTGCTAAGAACCTGCTACATGAAAAGCCATTGCACCTCATTCCCAGAACTGTTTGCTCGAACAAGGGTTCATTCTGGGCACAGCCGCCTGTTTGCCTTATGAAAATAGCCCTGTTGGGGAGATAATAAGAACACAATTAGAAAGGCTTGGGATGCTCCAGAGTGTCTGAGAAATGCAAATGAGGATAACAGTTAATTATGTATTGAAAAATTCATTCTCCAGAAGAGCTGATTGAAATGCAGCCCTGCCATTACACTGGACCTGTTTGTTCATGCTACAATGAAATAATGTAATTTGGCTCACAGGCTTGTACAGCACTGATGGGCAGTGGTGACCAGAGCTGGTGGAACTGGGCCAGTCCCATATAAAGCACCCTGATGAAGCAGGTAGAGGCAAAGGAAAGGACCCTCCACTCCTGCTTGGTCTCAAAGGAGCAATTAATTGTGCTGCTGTTTGAGACATGCAGATGCCATTTGTCCTGCATCCCTCTCCCGGTGCAGGCGGCCCCTCGCTTTCCAAGTGGCCCTGTCCGGCACAGCGGCATACTTCCAGGCAGGGGGATACAATATGCAATCAGTCCTCTTGTGAGTGCAGTTACCGCCCCCTCATCAAGCATGAGGCTTGGAGGGTGTGCACAGGGAGGCCGCAATGCAGACCCCAGCCTGGAAAGCACCAAATGCTGCTCTAGGTAGCCCCAGCTGGGGGCAGCTCCCACCCCACATGCTCTGGGCCCGAGGGGATCAAGTGGCCACACAGACACAGGGCGATCTGGGCTCCCTCCCAGCAAACAGGCACAGCTCTGCCAGGCTCTGCTCTCATTCGTAGGACACCATGCGGGGCTCTCCTGAGCTTTCCCCCTGCCCTGTGTGCAGGGCGATCCCAAACTCTTGGCCCAAGCCCCCTTCTTCCCTGTGGGAGCTTGTCTGAGCTGCTCACCCAGGCCATGCAAGACTGGGGTTGCTGCTCTTCTGAGCTTTGTTTGCCCCCCATGGGAGCCGCGTCTCTGCCCCAAGCAGGGCTGATGTCACCCCTCTCTGCACTGTATCCCCCTTTACTGACAGAAGGGGGAGCTTGTCCTGTTTGCTCTTGCCAATGGATCCAGTCGAAAAGAACAAACGGGACAAATGCCCATGTTGGCCACAAGACTTGGGATGATTGGGACAGGGCTTAAAAGCAGGACGTTTGATCTCCCTGCTTGTGTGGGGAGAAAGTCGGGTACCGCAGCCCACAGACAGTGCAGCTGGCCCCTCCTCTTTGCTCCCCACTGGGCACCCAGTGGGGATCTCCTATGGCTTGTCTCATGGCGCTCTTGTGCCAGCCAGTGGCTGGGCTCTCCATGGAGAAGAGGGAGATGATGGTTTGGGTAACGTGAAGTGGAAAACCCCTACCCCATTTGGGAGCCCCGTAGAGCTGGGATCTCTGGACCCGCTGAGGGCAGTGGCTACTGGCAGCAGGCAACAAGGCCCAGCTGCCATTCCTGGAGCGTTTATCTTTCCGAGTGCAGCAGCAGCAGCAGGTGTGGGCCAGAGCAGAAGTTCCTAACCACCAGTCCATGGACCGGTGATGGGCCATGAACCCCTGTCTGCCCAGCCCCAGTACACTGCCAGGCCATGCGCCCTACTTCTAATGAGCCCCGCCCACTGGGGAGCACAGTTCCCTAAGCCTCTTTTGCAGAGCCCTGCAGCAGCAGCACTCACCACTCCCTTTCCTGCTGGAAGGTGAGTGGTGATGGTGGCCTGGTGCAGGTGCCAGATTAGGGTGAGGGTGAGGTAGGGGTAAGGTTAGGGTGAGGGGAGGGATGGGGGGGGAGGGTGAGGGGAAGGGTTAGGGTGACTGCAGCTGATGGCTGGTGGCTGCACCCATTTGCTCCAGCTGCCCTCATTTGCTGTGGAGAGGTTGAGAGAGTTTGAGGTAAGTGACTCCTTTCCCTGAGTAAGAGAGGAGCCAAGGATGTGATTTCACTCCCTGAGTCTCAGTTTATCCTCTGATGTGCTCTTGGGCAAGTGCAGGTATGTGTCACCTCCTCTGCAAGGGGGGTGATAAAGTTACAAGGTAACCCTTTATGAATATTTTTAATCAGACATTTTCAAAGAAAACCAGACATTCTTATGCACATGGCTATAAAACATCAATTTGCCAAGGAATATTCAAGTACATTTTTCTTTTTAATGCGTATGCTATTAAGCTTGATTCTTCAAACAAATTAATGATTGTTGTAAAGCACGTTTATTGTACACTCATAGAGGATTTTGACATTTTTTCCCAAGCAAATGAATAACTTTTACCATCTCCAATTCCTTTCTGGTCTCCCTCCATGGTAGATTTGGTTCTTTTTTATTTTTGCTTCTTTTATTTGATTTTTTTTTTCAGCTTTGGTTTCTGCAAAAGGAGAGCGTACAGTTTTTATAATATTGAATTGTCCAACAAAATGAACCTTTCACGGTATATGACGTTTCAGAGGTAATATAGCAGTTCCTCAGTTAAGAGTGTGCTGGAATTTGCATTGAAAGAAGAAATTAAACCTATTTTTTCTAAATGAAGAATAAAGCGTGTCTGGCTACAATCAGGATTAGCATATAGTCTGGGAGTGAAGACGATTTACAGGTAAATGTATTATTTACTTTATTAAGAAGTCTTCTGATACAGTCTTGTGTGGTACCTAGTTTTGTGTTTTGCCCTGTGAAGATAGACTGTATTGAATGAACCTCAGCATGGAATTTGGCCTAGTGTGTGCCAGACTGTGTTATTTCACTACCTCCGGGCTTCTGTGGCTGGAAGCATGGGGGACCTGCTAAAGTAGTGCTTGTGCACATAAGAAAGATGTGTACATGTTGTTTAGAGGAAATCTTTATTTCTTCTAAGATAAGTTGTTTGGTGTATTTACTTAAGATTTATATCATCACATCAAGGTTTTACAGTGGTTGTATTAGTACCTTTTTCATAGCATAGCAGTAGCTTCTTAGCAGCTGTGAAATGCTTGGCAAATCTGATCCTAACTTTTTTGCACAATCCTCAAGAGAACTGCTTTAAACTGAAATATGCAGACTTTGTAACTGCAAACCCCATGTTCTACTCAATTATACAATCTGACATCCAAGAACAACAGTGTGTAAGGGTTTGTCACAAAAATTAAAATGCTTTTAGAGGGGAAGGTCCTTTGCATAAATTCATATAACCCAGCAGAAAAAAGCAATCCACATTGTGGGAGTGGTATGACAGCAATAGCTATAGTCCTCCTAAAGTTTTTTTTAATTAAATAAACCTTTTGGTGGGGAAGAGATGTTACATGATAGTACAGAGTATTTTGTACCATTTGATTAAATGCTATATAAAAGTGAGATTATTTTAAAATAATGTAACACAAAAATAAATATTTATTTACTTCTTTAAACTAACCTACATTATTAAGTGCATAGGTATCAGCACACAGGTTAAAGCCAATGAAAGACATGTATTGTGTGCATACAGATGCAATGTAAAATAACACGTAATTGCTTAACATTAATTACTGTAATGAACATGCAAATATGAAAATACATTAACTATCATAATGAATATGCAAATATTTCCATGCGAGTCCACCAAAAGTGTTTGAATGTGTTTGCCGGTCCGTGATATAAACAAGGTTGGGACCCATTGGGCCAGAGAAATCACTTAGATGGCCAGGGTGGTCAGAGTTGCCCCCAGCACGGTAACAGTCCCAGGAAGAAAAAGGGAGAGAGGACAGAGACGGGGGTTGACAGAGCCCCAGGCACAGTTCATTGCAGAGGCTTGCCCAGAGCTTTGTCAGAGTCTCCATCAGAGATCAGTGCAGGGGGCTTGTCTAACAGAGCAGCTGTAGGTCATAGGAATGGTTTCAGTGGGTTCTGGCCTGTGTATGCAGATCAGACTAGCTGATCACAGTGGTCCCTTCTGGTCTTGGATTCTATGAAACTGTGACCAAATTGGCCTTTTCTGACGAAGCAGAGGTTTGGTAGCCCAGTCTCTTACTAGCTCCAGCTCAGAGTTCTGCCGGCGGCAAGGCAGCCATCCTGGGTCTGCACCAAGGCTGCAGCTGGGAACCTTATTTCTTTCATGACAGTGGGATGGGATGTGGAACTACAATGGGGTGAAGAACTGAGCTTTCAGTTCACTGGCTCTGTAAAAAACGGATTCAGGTCAAAAACTGTTCATTCTACCCAAAATGTTTCATATGGGGGATTTTTTGCCTTGTTAAATAAAAGCAAAGGGACTGGCAAGTGAGATTCAGAGCAGCCCAGGAGCAGAAGGGAGTGGTGGTGCCCCTCGAATACCTCAGTGGTTAGTGCACTGAGTTGAGCAGATCCCAGTTCAAATCCTCCCCTGGAGCAGCAACTCCAGCCCAGGTCCCCCAGTCCTGTGAGTGCCCTACCATAGGGCATTCTGGGTGGAAACTGCCCCCTGGAGGCTGTTCCACTTGTAAAACAACAGTGACTAGGCCTAGGGCCAGAGAGGGAGAAGGACTCTGCTACCCAGGGCCAGCGACACACTCAGTTCTTCTCACTCTTATGGCCAGGATTGCATGTGACTCCATACAACGATGGGTTGTACAGGATGTACTGTCATTGCCATGCAGGACTCTGGGAAGCCCCTAAGCCTGATTGGGCTCTGTTCTCCTCTCCTGGACCTAAGGGGGGCCCTCGACCACAAAGTGCACAAAGGCTGGTGGTGCCTGTGGATGAGCTGGACTGATGTCTGGGACACGGGGGAGGTGGGGTCAGTTACCTCAAAGATGAGACATTTACCTTGTGAAATGCAACTGGCATCTCAGCTGAGCCATCTGCACGGGTGGGGTGGGGAAGGGAGATGCGTACGCAGGCCCCACCCCTGGAGAATAGATGGATTTCACAGGGGCAGACAATATGGTGGGGCCTCCATGAGCCGTTTAGCCCATGGTATCTTTTAAGGCCAAGATTTTCCTCCCTCTTACACTGGAGATGTCCCGGGTGCCACCCAGCAGAGCTATAGCCACTATGTTCCCTCTGTAGAAAAGGGACAACTCCCCCTCTCCCGCCAACCTGTGCTTACTCCTCGGAGGAGGAATAGACAAGGCCCTGCTTCACCTGAGAACACCTTGACCTTGTTACCCCCCTTTCCCCGCCCCCGGGATTATCCGTCTGTAGCCTGCACCCAGCTGCCCCCTTGATGGTTTTTATGTTCCCGTATCATTCAGACTGCAGAGGCTGTACGTGGCAGAGTTAAGGGAGTGTGGGCAACCTAGATCCTAGCACTACCTAGCTTCCAAGTGCTTGTCTTTGCAGCCTCAGTTGCATTCCTTTGGCATTTGTGCTTGGAAAGGACTTTGTGTTTGTATTGCAGTTGCATGAAGCAGCTCCAGCCAGGGTCCCACTGGGTCAGGCCTCATAGAAACCCTAAGGCACTTAGTCTGGCATTGTGCCTTCTGGGGCAGTGATGGGCCGGGGAGCTTTGCCAGCAGCAGCCCCACAGTGCGAATGGACCCATCCCAGAGAATGCTGCAGCCCTGCTGGTGCAGCATGCATGGGAACAGAGAGAACAGCATGTAAGCTGCCTGTGGGTGGGAAGGGATCAGGAAGGAACTGCGCACAAGGAGCGTTGTGCTGTATGGACCCTCCAAGGTCAGGGTGGCATGGCCGAGGTTCCCCAGCGATCCCCACGTCTCCCCAGGTCAGCAGGCCCTGCCTGTCCTGTGGCCTCCTGGGCCTCACCTCCAAGGAGGGGAAGTGCACTGGGGGGTGCTGTGGGCAATCTGCTAATCAGCTGGGCAGCATTGGAATCTCTTCTGTGCTGCGGCCCAGGAGCCCGGCTTCCAGGGAACCCTGAACCTGTAATCTGCTGGCTGAGTGGGTCCTAGAGAACCATACAAATCCTGAAGTCAGGCCTGAGTTGCACAGTGATAGTGCTGGATTTGGCCTTCTGTGCTTTCCTCTCCCTGCAATATGCTCATCCTCCAGTTAGCTACACTCCCAGCTTGCTGGGGAAGGTGGCAGAGGGTTCAGTGAACCTCAGGTCCCTGGGAAATGTCTAGCTGAGAACGTCTCTTCCTGCTCATTCCCATCCAGTCTCCATGACAATCTCCTGCTCTCTCGACACAGTAGCAAACTCACGATCCCTTCTCCCCACCTCATTTGCTCCCTGGAAAAAAAGGCCTTTGAATGTCACGGCAAATCCCAATCTATTCATAACCCTCAATGAGCACTCCGGGCACTCCAACCCACCGCTGAACTCCTGGCCAGGCGGCTGCGCCCCCAGCAGCTGCTCCCCGCTTCCTGTCAGGGAATGCACTGCAGCACATGTGTGCAAAATTAGCACATTGCTATTCTAGTCTCAGTTTGCTTCCTTCCAGGACTTATGAGAATGTTTTTTTCTGATTAAAGCCGACACGAAAGCTCTCGCAGCCGGGCGAGAAGGTTGACCCAATTTGTGTTAATCAACAGCCACTGGATATTGTGCTTATAGACTGACTGCATCACCTAGAGTATGGAGTCTTCCTCCATTTAATCCTTTGATTATCATTTCATAATCTGCACCAGGTTTTCATTTAATTGTAAAGCTCCATTTAGTATATAGCCACCTAGCTCTAGATTTGATTGCCTTTGCACAGCCCTTTCCTCCAGGAAACGGGGAGAGATTCCACAGTCCATAGAAGAGTTTCCATGAAATACCTACTGCACAAAGCATTTGAGTGAATTAATATTCCTAATACATGTGATCAAACTGCGCTGACTCTATGGAGTGACTCCAGGATGGCAGAGTCACTTCTTTTATTCCCATCCTATACATCTGTTGAGTTTCATTGCATTGGAAGAAGAGCCATTACAGGGACCCACCAAAGGTAGGGTGGTAGCTTGGGCTCTGGAGTAGCCTCGGGGATAGGATAGGACATTTACCTGGAGAGTGCTGGGTTCAAGTCCCAGCTGCCCTAGGAGCAGCTGGACAGCCAAGACAAGCTGCCCCAGGGATGGACCAGGCTCCTACTAGGAAAGCAGCATAAGGGACCCCCTGAAGGTGTGGGGGGGAGGGTGAACCCTGGAGTGGCTGAGGGGATGATGCATATGCCCCATGCCCAAGACCAGAGCCTGTACCCCCACCCCAGCATAGTGAATGAGATTCAGGGAGGATTTCATCTGGGCAGAATGCTAGGGCCTGAAATACACTTGAATTCAGGTTTTTAGAGCATTAGTGGGTTTTATTTTCAACCATCAAAAATGTGTGTCTTTATGATTATTGCAAATGGTGGTTGTTTATTTCTAATGGAGAAGAAACCTGCTTGTTCATCTATGAAATGTTAATTCAGGAGAGCACAAATTGGGAAATATTTGTTCTGGCAATATATTTCAATTAAAATTAAAAAGTTTCAGTTTTCAGTGGTATCTTTCTTCAAATGTTTCTGAATTTCTCAAAAAAAATCTCCAAGGCTACATCTAGACTGGCATGATTTTCCGCAAATGCTTTTAACAGAAAAGTTTTCCGTTAAAAGCATTTGCGGAAAAGAGCGTCTAGATTGGCACGGACGCTTTTGCGCAAAAAAGCCCTGATCGCCATTTTCGCGATCGGGGCTTTTTTGCGCAAAACAAATCTGAGCTGTCTACACTGGCCCTTTTGCGCAAAAGCTTTGCACAAAAAGGACTTTTGCCCGAACGGGAGCAGCATAGTATTTCCGCACGAACACTGACAATCTTACATGAGATCGTCAGTGTTCTTGTGGAAATTCAAGCGGCCAGTGTAGACAGCTGGCAAGTTTTTCCAGAAAAGCAGCTGATTTTCCGGAAAAACTTGCCAGTCTAGACACAGCCCAAATGTTTTATATTCTGTTGCTAAACCCTTTTCAGCAGCAGCAAACCAAAAGGATTTTGGTGTGGGGGTTTTAGGTGACAAAGTGGGAGGACCTATCCCAATTAAATCATCCCAGTCAGGGCTTTGTCAAGCTGAGACTTAAAAACCTCTAGGGATGGAGATTCCACCACCTCCCAAAGTAACCCATTCCAGTACTTCACCACCCTCCTAGTGAAATAGTTTTTCCTAATATCCAACCTAGACCTCCCCCACTGTAACTTGACACCATTGCTCCTTGTTCTGCCATCCGTCACTACTGAAAACAGCCTTTCTCCATCCACTTTGGAACCTCCCTTCAGGAAGTTGAAGGCTGCTATCAAATCCCCCCTCACTCTTCTCTTCTGCAGACTAAACAAATCTAAATCCCTCAGCCTCTCCTCATAAGTCATGTACTCCAGCCCCCTAATCATTTTGGTAGCCCTCCGCTTGACCTTCTCCAATACGTCCACATCCTTTCTATAGTGGGAGGCCCAGAACTGGACACATTACTCCAGATGTGGCCTCACCAGTGCCGAATAAAGGGGAATAATCACTTCTCTAGGTCTGCTGGCAATGCTCCTCCTAATGCAACCTAATATTCCATTCGCCTTCTTGGCTACAAGGGCACACTGTTGACTCATATCCAGCTTCTCATCCACTGTAATCCCCAAGTCCTTTTCTGCAAAACTGCTACTTAGCCAGTCGGTCCCAGCTTGTAACAATGCGTGGGATTCTTCCGTCCCAAGTGCAGGACTCGACACTTGTCCTTATTGAACCTCATCAGATTTCTTTTGGCCCAATCCTCTAATCTGTCCAGGTCACTCTGGACCCTATCTCTGCCCTCCAGCATATCTACCTCTCCCCCTAGCTTAGTGTCATCTGCAAACTTGCTGAGGGTGCAATCCATCCCCTCATCCAGGTCATTAATAAAGATGTTGAACAAAACCGGCCCTAGAACAGATTCTTGGGGCACTCCACTAGAAACCGATCGCCAGCCTGACATTGAGCCATTGATCACTACACACTGGGCCTGACAATCTAGTCAGCTTTCTATCCACCTTACAGTCCTTTTATCCAATCCATATTTCCTTAACTTGCTGGCAAGAATATTGTGGGAGACTGTATCAAAAGCTTTGCTAATGTCAAGATATATCACATGCACTGACTTCCCCATGTCGACAGAGCCAATTACCTCATCAAGAAGCTAATCAGATTGGTCAGGCATGACTTACCCTTGGTGAATAATAATAAAGGCCAAAGTCTCTGTTATCTGGCAACTGAGATGGGGAGAGGTCTCAGCTGGAGCCAGTCACTGAGATAAGTTGGGACAAGGAGGGGGTAGAGACAGGGCCGGCCCAAGCCATTTTGGCGCCTCGGGCCCGGGCGCATGGCGCTGCTCCCAGGTCACACGGCGTATGCACAGGCCGCCCCCCCGGGGTGAATGGCGCATGCACTGCCTGGCCTGGCCCGGCCACCGCTGATGGCATGCAGACCGGGGCCCGCCCCTGGGGCGCACAGCATATGCGCTGCCCAGCCTGGCCTGGCCACTGCTGCTGGCACGCAGCCCGGGGCAGGCCACGCCTGGCCTTGCAGGGCCCCGCGGCTGTGGGGGGAAGGGCGCTGCTGGCCGGCGCCACGGGGATGGGGGGGCCAGCGCTGCGGGAGCTGGGCACGCGGCGCCTGATGGCAGCTATAAGGGACGCTGCACGCCCCTTACAGCTGCCATCAGGCACTCCCCATAGGTTGGTGCCCTGGGCAGCTGCCCGGCTCGCCCACCCCTTAGTCCGGCCCTGGGTAGAGACCAGGCACCCCTTTTACCTTGCAAATGAGACAAAAGACAGAGAAGGGCTAATGGGTGTGTCTGAGGCCCTTCTGTGGTACAGCACGGCTGAGAGCCACAGCTGACTGCCAAGTTGGGGTGTAAGGCCCTAGGGCCTGAATGCTTCCCCAGGGACCTACCAGGACGCTGTGGGGAGCTCACAAGGTCCTCAATGCTCAAAAGTGAGACCCAGAAAGCGCTGAAGCTGAAACCTTGCCCTGGTGAAAGAATTTGCTGAGGGGACACCGGCCACATTAGAACCCTGAGGGGAGACTGGCCGCACTAGAGTCCTGAGGGGAGACCAACCACACTAGTGCCCTCAGGGGACACTGGCCACACTAGAGCCCTGAAGGGAGACTGGCTGCACTAGAGACCTGCAAGGAGACTGAGCACACTAGTGCCCTGAGGGAAAACTGGCTGCACTAGAGACCTGTGAGGAGACTGAGCATGCTAGTGCCCTGAGGGGAGTCTGGCCACACTAGTGCCCTGAGGGGTGACCGGCTGTACTAGAGCCCTGAGAGGAGACTGAGCACGCTAGTGCCCTGAGGGGAGAACATAAGAACATAAGAATGGCCGTACTGGGTCAGACCAAAAGTCCATCTAGCCCAGTATCCTGTCTGCCGACAGTGGCCAGCACCAGGTGCCCCAGAGAGGGTGGACCGAAGACAATGATCAAGCCATTTGTCTCCTGCCATCCCTCTCCAGCCTCTGACAAACAGAGGCCAAGGACACCATTTTATCCCCTGGCTAATAGCCTTTTATGGACCTAACCTCCATGAAATTATCTAGCTTCTCTTTAAACTCTATTATAGTCCTAGCCTTCACAGCCTCCTCTGGCAAGGAGTTCCGCAGGCTGACTACACGCTGTGTGAAGAAGAACTTTCTTTTATTAGTTTTAAACCTGCTACCCATTAATTTCATTTGGTGTCCTCTAGTTCTTCTATTTAGGGAACTAATAAATAACTTTTCTTTATCGGCCCTCTCCACACCACTCATGATTTTATAGACCTCTATCATATCCCCCCTCAGACTCCTCTTTTCCAAACTGAAAAGTCCCAGTCGCTTTAACCTCTCCTCATATGGGACCCGTTCCAAACCCCTAATCATTTTAGTTGCCCTTTTCTGAACCCTTTCCAAGGCCAAAATATCTTTTTTGAGGTGACTGGCCACACTAGAGCTCTGAGGGGACACCGGCCACACTAGAGTCCTGCAAGGACACTGGCCGCACTAGTGCCCTGAGGGGACACTGGCCGCACTAGAGCCCTGAGGGGAGACCAGCCGCAGTTGAACGCTGGCTTCCATCTTTCAGAGCAGTTCCAGAGGACCAAGACCGACACTCCATGACACAGGTATTGCCACACTCTCTCGCTCTCCCCCCACAAATGATTGGAAATGGACATTTCTTGTGGGACTATCAGCCACCCTCCCATTGCCTGTAGGGGCTTGTCTGCATGTAGTACTTTAGTGGAGATGCTACTTGACCAACAAAGAGCTTCTCCCCTCAGCATGGGGAGGCCCACCAATGGCTAGGGCAGTGTAACTCTGCCACACAGGGGTGTGGATTCATCACGCCTCCTTGTTTGAACCAGCGAGGGAGGTTAAGGGAGGGCTCTGTTCCCTGGGAGCCCAGCACTGCCCCATGACCCAGCCCGCCCCTTTGTGGCTGTCAGCATGAGCCAGACGGCTCCTTGGGAGCAGTGTGTGTGCGTGGGAAGATGCTGCTTCCTGCAGACTGCTCACTCTGGATTCAAATTGAAGAAGACAATTAACAATTAGCAAAAAGCTAAGCAGACAGGTAATTAGATATTCCCCAACCAGTGTTTACTGGAATGTAGTGACCCATTCACAATTAAGGCAAAGTATAAACTTATTAACAGTCACAGAGTCTGATGCCAATTAAACAGCTTTTTGATGGGGCAGCAGAGCTATTAAGGGCTTTATTATCCTGGAATGCTTCCGCATGCCTGGCACATGCCAGCGGGCGAGATTAGGAGCTGATGAAAGAGGTTGGAAAGAGGCTTTATGTTTGCAGCAAGAATGGCACATGAAGGAGGGTTTAATTTTGTAACAATAAAAATGTTAAGCATCCTTCCGGCTCCAGCACACCGCGCACACATACCAAGTAGGGCTGGCACTCAGAGGCATAGTAAGGATGTTATGCGCCCAGGGGAAAAGGCAAAATTTGCGCTCCCCAAACATTTGTTACTACCTGTGGGACTTTACATATTCCAATCTGCGCTGGGAGGGGAACATATGAACAGGACCCTCTGTGCTGTCCCCATCTGGCCAAAGTGCAGAATTTGCCACATGGGAAGCAGGAGCTTATAGCCCTCAAGGCGAGTGGGGCCCAGAGGTCTGGGTTGACAATCAATTGCACCCACATGGGCAGCTGAGGCTGGAGAATTGCTTGAGCTCTGCGTGGAGACAGTGTGCTGTGTGCATCCGTTGTGTCCGCGCCAAGCCTGGCAGCATGACGGTGGCTTGTGGGAAGTTCGGGACCTGGGGCTTCCGAAGGAGGCTGATGAGGCCGGGCTGCAAAGGGACCGGGGTTAAAACTGTTGTGAGGGTCCCGGGTGGCATTGCATTGCGAGCAGCCGCTGCAGCGGACCTGGAGTGGGAGCTGGTCTCTGTAGAGCACTAAGCAATGTCCCCAGCTTTGCTCGTGTTCTTAAGCAGAGGGATGGGACATGTAGAGGGGTTCGGGACAGGGGGTTCTGGTGTCAGGAGGCTGGTTTGGGACAGAGGGCTGCGGTTTGGAGGGGTGCAGAGGGAGTTCAGGAGTGTCATAGGCTCCTTCCCCACTTTGGTACGATAAATGCAGAAGTGGGGGCCCGCAAAAGTACCCCAAAACCCAATCTTTCCAGGCTCTGGTATAAAACTTCCCCCCAAAATCTTAAAAACCTAGATTTTGGGGATAAAATCCACTGCCACCATCCAAGTAATGATAAGAAAAATCAGGAGAGAGACCACTTGGGAAATCTCACCCCTAAAGTAAAAACCAGGACACAAAAATTAACCAATACTAGGTTAATAAAAGAAAAGAGAAAGAATTTTTATTATCACCACAATATTCCTGTTGCAAGCATAATGACTAGATGGAAAAGTCACAAAGTAATATACTCATGGGGGGAACCCCACCATGGGCCAGGAGCTTAGTTAACAAAGGAAAAGAAAACCCATTTTTAAATGCACAGACATCAGATTTCATTTCCCAAACCATAAAACAATAAAACCTAACGGATTTATCTAAACTTTATCCTACTTACATACAGTGCAGAGTCTTTTCTTGGAGGGAGACATTCTGTCTGTCTCCCTCAATAACTGGAGAGTAAACTCCCCAGAGACAAAGGAGGGAAACCCCAAAAATTCCTTTTTCCCAGTTTGAAAATCCTAGCTACATTCCTATTGGCCAACTCTACCTGGCTTAGGTATAGTTAACCCCATAGTCCCCAGGCTGCTGGCTAAACCTCATGATTATGACAAGGAGTCATGGGGGGGGTTGGGTTTGGGGGCAGGCTCAGGGACGGGGGGGTGAGAGTGCAGAAGTCAGGGATGGCAGTGGGAGGTGAAGGGCTCACGGCAGGGCACTGGAAGGCGGCAGTAGCTTACTGGGGCTGGCCTGTGGTGAGTGGGACGCAGCTCTTGTGGTGGATCCTCATGGGAGAAATGGACTCCAGACGCTGGCCTCGGTTTCCATCTACTCCCCTCCAGCGAGTGGAGAGGCCTAGCTCTAGGGTCGGCCCTCACCTGCAACTGCCCCTGCAGCTCTTGGAGGTTTCATAGCTCTTGGGTCTGCCCGGCCTGCACCTGCACACCAGCCTCCAGCCGGACCGGAAGAGGGCGGAAGTCAGAGTCAGCCCTGAACTCCAGCTGCTACCCCTCCATCCCTCGAATTCAGGGTCGCCACAGTGGGGTTGCTCCGATCTCACACACAGACTATCAGCGTAAAAAGAAGTCGGGTCTCACTGTCTCGCCCAGGCTGTGCTGCAGGGGTTATTCACAGGCAGCTAAATTGGCGCCCCCCCTAGCGTGGTACCCAGGGAAAACTGCCCCCCCCCCCGGCTCCTCCCTTGCTGCACCTCTGCTGGCACTGCCTCCTCCCTCCAAATCCTGCTCCTACGCCAGGAATCTCTCCCTCTGCTCTGCCTTCATGAGGTGGGCTGGCTGAAACAGGCTAGGCATCAGGGGCGACTTGTGAGGGGGTTCAGGAGACCCACCGGCCACGTGGCACCTCCAGCCTGTGGAAAGGCCGGGACAACGCCTCTCCGCCCCAGCCCCGCCTCTCTTCACCCCTGCTCCACCCTCTCCCAGCTTCTTCACTGCCCCGCCTCTTCCTCCAGCTGTGGTGGCCTGGGGGACTAGCCGGGCCAGCACTGGCAGTTGGGCCTGGCCACCCCGTGCTCACCGGCAGCAGCGGGGCAAGTGGCGCAACATGGCCCTGGCTCGCTCTCCTACCCCAGTTGCATCGCTCCGCTTGCCGCCGGTGAGTGCGGGGCTGGTCCTGCCCCTCCCAGTGTGCCCCAGCTAGGGGAGCGGTGCAGGCGGGGGCCACACTGCTGCACTTTCCCTGACACTGGGAGAGCCACTGCTGCGATTACAAGGCCCCCCTGCCAATCCCTCCTGGCTGCTCTCTGGCCTCTTGCCCCTTGCCCCTCCCACCCACTGTGTTTGCGGGGATGAGAGGTTGCATGCCACCCCAATTTGCCCCTGCTAAGCAGAAAAGAGTAAATCTGTTCGGCCTGCCTCTCATGCACTGCACGTTGGTGCCAGGTTTTTATGTGCTCCGAGGCATGTGGGAATGTGCACTGCCAGTAGAAACAAAACCAGTTGTGAGCACCCTGCTCATCAGCTGGGTGGCCTTGGAATCTCTCCTGAGCTGCCACATGGGCGCCCAGCTTCCAGGGAACCCTGCTGGAGGTACCCAGCCCCAGCCCCTACAGACCACCCTGGGATACACCCAGAGCCAGTATTCTACAGACCACCTTGGAATACATCCAGACCCAGCGTCACACAGACCGCTCTGGGTTACACCCAAACCCAGCATCCTACAGACCACCCTGGGATACACCCAGCCCCAGTGTCCTACAGACCACCCTGGGGTACATCCAGCCCCAGCCCATACAGACCACCTGGGATACACCCAGTCCCGGTGTCCTGTAGACCACCATGGGATATGCCCAGACCCAGCCCATACCCAGTCCCACTGTCCTACAGACCGCCCTGGGATACACCTGGACCCAGCATCCTAGGCTACATCTCGTCTACATGGCTCCGTTGATGGAGCCATGTAAAATAGTTTATTCGGCATAGTCAAAGAAGCGGGGATTTAAATAATCCCCACTTCATTAAAATAAAAATGGCCACCGCGCTGTGCCAACGATCAGCTGATCCGGCACAGTGTGGCAGTCTAGACACAGCGCGGTCGACAAAGGAAGCCTTTGTCGACCGCTCCAGTATGCCTCGTGAAACGCTTCTTTGACTATGCCGAATAAACTATTTTACATGTCTCCGTCGACAGAGCCATGTAGTCTAGACATAGCCCTACTGAGCACCCTGAACACACCCCAGTATGCACACAGACCTAGGCTCCTCTACATCATCCCCAACACCCTTTGTGATACACCCAGGCCCAGTTTCCCTACACTGCCCTGAACATCATCTGGGATAAAAACAACCTAAGGATGGCCCTGGTGGGTCCATCTAGCCTGATGGGTCCACCTGGTAGGGCCAGATGCTTCAGAGCAGGGCGATTTATGGAGCGATTCAGCCCCTGTCAACCAGTTCCAGCTTCTGCGAGTCCGAGCATGGAGTCTCCTCCCTTAGCATGTGGGCTAACAGCTACTGTTGGGCCTGTTCTCCATGGACTTCTCCAGTTGCTTTTTGGAACCCAGCTATACTTCCCGATGTCCCCTGGCAAAGAGCTGCACAGCACAGCTGTGGGCTTCATGAAGACATGTTTCCTTTTGTTTGTTTGCTGGCTGCCTGTTACCTCTATTGGGGATCCCTGGTTCTTGTGGGAGGTGAAGGAGTAAATAACCCTTCCTACCTTCCTCCACACCGGTTATGATTTTACAGACCTCTCTCATCTCCCTCGACTCGTCTCTTTTCCAAGCTGAATGGTCCCAGTCTTAGTAATCCCTCCTCATGTGGAAACTTTTTGCTCCATATGCCTAAGAATTGTGTTGCTCTTCTCTGGACTTTTTCCAGTTCTAGTCTAACTGTTTTGAGATGGGGGACCAGACCTACATTCGGCATTCGAGGGGTGTGCGTGCCACACCAGGGCATCAGAATATTTCTGTTTCATTATCCTTTTCCCAATGGTTCCTAACAGTCTTTTGGCTCTTCCGGCGTACACTGGGCAGATGTTTTCAGAGAACTATCAGCCACTCTGAGACCTTTTCCTTCAGTGGCAACAGCTAACTGGGAAAAGGGTGAACAGGGAGGTGGCAAAATTTGCAGATGATACAAAACTGCTCAAGACAGTTAAGTCTCAGGCAGACTGAGAAGCAGCAGCAACTGCTGAGGAAGGACACGGGGGAGGGGCACCATCCATGTGATCAGTCCCTCCATGAGACTCCTCCCTGTGCCACTGATGAGTACTGTGCCCTGTGGATCACGTGTTGATTGCCTGGTCTGTTCATTCCCTCTGGGGCACCTGGCCCTTGCCACTGTCAGAGGGCAGGACACTGGGCTAGATGGATAGAATCATAGAACTGGAAGGGACCTTGAGAGGTCATCGAGTTCAGTCCCCTGCCCTCACAGCAGGACCAAGCACCATCTAGATCATCCCTGACAGGTGTCTGTCTAACCTGCTCTTAAATATCCCCAGTGATGGAGATCCCACAACCTCCCTAAGCAATTTATTCCGGTGTTTAACCACCCTGACAGGTAGGAAGTTTTTCCTAATGTCCAACCTAAGCCTCCCCTGCTGCAGTTTAAGCCCATTGCTTCTTGTCCTATCCTCAGAGGCCAAGGAGAACAATTTTTCTCCCTCCTCCTTGTGACACCCTTTTAGATACCTGAAAACCGCTATCATGTTCCCTCTCAGTCTTCTTCTTTCCAAAATGAACAAGCCCAGTTCCTTCAGTCTTCTTCATAGGTCATGTTCTCTAGACCTTTAATCATTCTTGTTGCTCTTTTCTGGACCTTCTCCAATTTCGCCATATCTTTCTTGAAATGTGGTGCCCAGAACTGGACACAATACTCCAACTGAGGCCTAATCACCACAGAGTAGAGCGGAAGAATGGTTTCTTTGACTTGCTCACAACATTCCTGTTAATGCAGCCCAGAATCATGTTTGCTTTTTATGCGAAAGTGTCACACTGTTGACTCATGTTTAACTTGTCGTTCACTGTGACCCCTAGATCCCTTTCTGCAGTACTCCTTCCTAGACAGTCACTTCCCGTTCTGTATGTGTAAAACTGATGGTTCCTTCCTAAGTGGAGCACTTTGCATTTGTCCATTTGCCCCTTTTGTCTTAGGTTCTTATATTCTTAATTTAGACCCCATCATTTTGTATGTGTAGCTGGGATTATGTTTTCCAATGTAAATTATTTTACACTCATCCACTTTGAATTTCATCTATTTTCTTTCCTAGTCACCCCATTCAGTGAGATCCCTTTGTAACGCCTCGCAGTCTGCTTTTGGACTGAACTATCCTCAGGAAGTTTGTCTCTGGAGGACTCCTTTATTTATGCTTTCCATTGTGAAAACTGACTATTTACTCATACCCTCTGTTTCCTGTATTTTAACCCATTACTGATCCACAAGAGGCCCTTCCCTTGTATCCCGTGGCAGCTTCCTTTGCTAAAGAGCCTTTGGTGAGGGACCTTGTCAAAGGCTTTCTGAAAGTCCAAGTACACTGCATCCCCTGGATCACACTGGTCCACATGTTTGCTGACCTCCTTAAAGAATTCTGCTACAGAGTGAAGATTAATAAAAATAATTCATTTCACTTATCCTCAGTGCCTTGTCTCCCTAGAGTGTTTTTTTAGCTCCTGGATCATCCAGGGGCCCCACCGACTGTTTGGCAGGGTTTTGACTTCTGATGGGCTTAAAACAATTGGCTGTTTGTAATTGTGTCTTTTGCTAGTTGCTCTTCACTATCTTTGCCAGCCTGCCTAATTGCACTTTTACATTTGACTTGCCAGAGTTTATGTTCTTTTCTGTTTCCCTCAGTAGGATCTGACTGCCAGTTTTTAAAAATACCTTTTTGTCTCTAACTGCCTCTCCTCTGGCTTCTATTCTCTGTTGTTTAGCCCTGCTGGCTTATTTTTTTGTCCTCTGAATTTGGAGTATACATGTCATCTGAGGTGCTATTACAGTGTTTTAAAAAGTTCCCATGCAGCTTCCAGGCATTTCACTCTTGTGAAATGGCCATGGAGGTGAATTTAGTTAACATGAGACTCCCAAGAGAGCCCCCAGAAACCACAAATCAGATAAGGATTGAAAGCACCCGAGTAGGTTTATTGCCAAGCTGCATACAATAATAGTTGTCAGCGAACAGAGTCGCTGTTGCACCACTACACCTTATGTAGGCTATGACAGTGGACTAACACCCAACTAAGTGCTCTGTATCATAGCGCTGTCCCCCACAGTCATCCGACAATCATCCTTTGGGGTGCACTTTTATATACAGGTACAAACAAGTTACACATCACTCCTGACATCTCAGATTGCCACCCTCTGTTACCTAGTTACCACCTCTTACCTCACACAAGAGGGGTTTCCGTTACTATCTATCATGCTGTCAATTTAGACTTGGTCCTGAAATTGGGTAGGTATGTCTGTTATTTGTGAGGTGTGTGTTGGTACCAAAGTGTTTCTTAACAAGGTGTTCTGTTATGACCCCTCTGGAATGTGCGCACAGCCTGTGCCTGGTGCCTCTTAGGTCTGAGTATTTCTGTAATATCAGCCCTGTTCTTGCCAATTTCTGTGAGCAAGGCCCGCCTTTTCCTCACAGCTTAACGTTGCTTTATATAAGCAAAATCTTGACCATTGCTGTCTAGGCCACAGGCCTCAGACCTGGCCTGTGCTACATGGGCTTATGTTTCAGACCCTCATCTTACTACATTCCCCCACTTTTTGTTTTTTCTGGGGAGGATGTTTACCCATTGTCCCAGAAAAGCACAATGCATGAACTGAAGGTGACCCAGTGGTCCAAACACTGTTATGTGGCCACCTCACTTTACCGTTCACACATTCATGCCTCATCCCCTTCCAGTTTATGAGCCCCCCTCTACCGTCCCCACCTTTTTTTAATGTAAGATAAATACAGACTTCATTTTGTTGGAAACCAAACAGGTGTTTTTATTGCGAGGTCAGGGAAGCGGTAAAGGGAAGGGTTGTGAAAGGGATGGGGCAGCAAGCCAGAGGTCCTTGTTGGGGAGGCCCTGGGGAGAGTTACTGGGATCCTTGAGCGAACCTCTCCCGCAGGGCCTCCTGGATGCACACCCCAGCCTGATGGGCCTGGCAGATGGCAGCTGCCCGTGGCTGCTCAAAGGCTCGCCTCTCGCGGCCAGCGTCTGCCCCCCACCCTGGGAGGAAGGCCTCCCCCTTCCTCTCCACAATGTTGTGGAGGACACAACATGCCGTGACCACCTCGGGGATGTTGTGCTCCTCCATGTCGAGGCAGGTCAGCAGGCACCTGAACCATGCCTTGAGGTGACCAAAAGCACACTCGACTTGGATCCTGGCCCAGTTCAGGCGGGGATTAAATTGGTTCCTGCTAGGGTCATAAGAACATAAGAATGGCCATACTGGGTCAGACCAAAGGTCCATCGAGCCCAGCATCCCATCTGCTGATGGTGGCCAATGCCAGGTGCCCCAGAGAAGGAGAACAGAAGACAATGATCAAGTGATTTATCTCCTGCCATCCATCTCCTGCCCTTGTTATGAAGGCTAGGGCACCATACTTTATCCCTGGCTAATAGCCATTTATGGACCTAACCTGCAAAAATTTATCAAGCTCTTTTTTAAACCCTAATAGAGTCCTGGCCTTCACAGCCTCCTCGGGCAAGGAGTTCCACAGGTTGACTGTGCGCTGTGTGAAGAAAAATTTCCTTTTATTAGTTTTGAACCTACTACCCATCAATTTCATTTGGTGTCCCCTAGTTCTTGTATTATGGGAAAAGGTAAATAATTTTTCTATAATCACTTTCTCCACACCATTCATGATTTTATATACCTCTATCATATCGCCCCTCAATCGCCTTTTTTCCAAACTGAAAAGTCCCAGTCTCTCTAGCCTCTCCCCATATGGGACCCTTTCCAAGCCCCTAATCATCTTAGTCGCCCTTTTCTGAACCTTTTCTAATGCCAATATATCTTTTTTGAGGTGAGGAGACCACATCTGCACGCAGTACTCGAGATGTGGGCGTACCATAGTTTTATATAGGGGAAGTATGATATCTTTTGTCTTATTATCTATCCCTTTTTTAATAATTCCTAACATCCTATTTGCCTTACTAACTGCCGCTGCACACTGCGTGGATGTCTTCATAGAACTATCCACTATAACTCCAAGATCCCTTTCCTGATCTGTCGTAGCTAAATTTGACCCCATCATGTAGTACGTGTAATTTGGGTTATTTTTTCCAACATGCATTACCTTACACTTACCCACATTAAATTTCATTTGCCATTTTGCTGCCCAATCACTCAGTTTGCTGAGATCTTTTTGTAGTTCTTCACAATCCCTTTTGCTTTTGACTGTCCTGAACAACTTTGTGTCATCTGCAAACTTGGCCACCTCACTGCTTACCTCATTTTCTAGATCATTGATGAACAAGTTGAACAGGATTGGTCCCAGTACTGACCCCTGGGGAACACCACTAGTTACCCTCCTCCATTGTGAAAATTTACCATTTATTCCCACCCTTTGTTTTCTGTCTTTTAACCAAGAGGTTTACAGGATCGGTCGACAACGGCTTTTTTGTCGACCGATCCCCCTCTAGACTGCCACTTTTTGCCGGCAAAGTGCCACGTCGGCAAAAAACGGCGGCCATTTTAATTCAAATGAAGCGCGGGATATTTAAATCCCTGCTTCATTTGCAATGTCGGTATGTCTAATTTACATCCCTCTGCCGACAGAAGGATGTAGTCTAGACACACCCTAGGTGTCCAGTATAAGGCTTCATAAGCCATGGCATCAGGGGTAAGTCGTGTCCCCCACGATGCACAATGGCATCTGCACATCCCCAACTGCTAGTTCATGGTGGGGAAAGAATGTGCCCATCTCCAGCTTTCCATACAGGCTAGAGTTCCAAAACATGCAGGCATCATGTGCCCTGCCCAACAACCCGACAAAAATGTCCATGAACTGTCCATGGTGGTCGACCAAGGCCTGCAGCACCATCGAGAAGTAGCCCTTCCTATTAATACACTGGGCTGCTCGATGCTCTGGTGTGCAGATCAGTATGTGGGTCCCATCTATGGCTCCAGCACAGTTCGGGAACTCCAGGGCAGCAAATCTGGCCACGATCAGGACCAGGTGTCCCAGGCAGATGACCCTCCGCAGCAGGATAGAGTTGATGGCCCTCACAACCTGCAGGAGACAAACACACAAAACAAACAGAGAATGAGAGAGTGCCTGAGCCCTTGGGAGGTGCCCCCCCCGCCCTTTCCCTCCCCTCCCTAAACACTCCAGGAGCCATTTCCTATGAGGCCACCCCCCCCAGCAGCAGGGCTGTGTGAGGGCAGGATGGCACAACCCCCTGGGGATGGGGTCCCCCCCCCACTCCACACTCCATAGCCTCCAACCTCCCTTTCCCTAGGGTCCCCCTTTTCCAGGACTCTCCCCTTCCCACAGGGACTGCAGCACCAGAGTCCAAGAAGAGGGCCCCAGCAGTGGACTTCCCCATGCCAAACTGGTTCCCCACTGACCAGTATCTGTCTGGAGTGGTGAGCTTCCGGATGGCAATTGTAACCTGCTTCTCCTGGCGGGCCGCAGGTGGGTGTCACATCTCCAGAGGGTGGGGGCGAGCCAGGCACACAGCTCCAAAAAGGTGGCCTTCCGCATGCAGAAGTTTTGGAACCACTGCTGGTTATCCCAACACTCCATGACCAGCCAGTCCCACCAGTCCGAAATGGTGTTGGGCCTCCAAAAATGCCTCTCCACTGTGGGGTGCAGTTGCCAGAGTGTAGCTCCTGCACCCAAGGAGAGGGTCCCAAGAATGAGCTCAGGGTTGAACTTGGTCAGGACCAGGAAGGCAGCTGGCACAAAGTATTGCAAAAACTGCAGCATGGCCGTATGGGGCCATCACATACCCAGGGGCAGCTCCATCTCTGTGGCTCACAGGAAAAAGCTGAGGCATTCACAAAAGCAGGGCAACCACAGCAGGCACTGCCAGAGCTTCGCTGTCCCTTGAAGAGATTGGCAAGCCCGCAGCAGAAGCAGAGAAAGGGTTGCCCAGGGGGGATCCCTTTACGCGCGTGTCTCTGCAAGAGTCCGGCACCAGCACTCGGCAGCAACTGGTGACCTAAAGCCCTGGCTGAAGTGGTTCCGGGTGGCCTTTTATGCAAGAGAGCGTCCGATCCGTCATTTGAGGCTTTGTTTGAATTTAGGGGATTGTCTGTCAGTGAGAATTGGCCTTTCCATCAACCTCAGCCTGGATCAGTCCACACAAGAAATCCACTTCCTTGACTCTACAGTACAATTAAATGATGGACAAATTTCCACCACCCTATACTGGAAACCTACCGACCACTACACTTACCTTCATGCCTCCAGCTTCCATCCCTGACACATTTCTCAATCTTTTTTATACAGCCAAGCCCTAAGATACTACTGGATTTGCTCCAATCCCACAGAGACAAACACCTACAGGAGCTATATAGGGCATTCTTAAAACTGAAATACCCACCCGGAGAAGTGAAAAAACAGATTGACAGAGTGAAAAAAGTACCCAGACATGAACTACTTCAAGACAGGCCCAAAAGAGAAAACAACAGAATTCCACTTGTCATCACCTACAGTCCACAACTTAAATCTGTCCAACACATTATCAACAATCTACAACCTATCCTGGAACATGACCCTTCACTCTCAGAGGCCTTGGGGGAAAAGCCAATTCTCGCTTACAGACAACCCCCTAATCTCAAACAAATTCTTTCCAGTCACCACTCAACACACCTCCATCGTTATCATCCAGGAACCCACCCCTGCAATCAACCCCGGTGCCAACTCTGCCCACACAGCTACAACAGTGATTTCATCACTGGCCCCAACCACATCAGCCACCAAATCAGAGGCTCATTTAACTGCACATCCACTAATATGATCTAGGCCATCAAATGCCAATAATGCCCCACTGTAATGTATATTGACCAAACTGGACAGTCTCTGTGGGAAAGAATTAATGGACACAAATCAGATATCTGAAAGGGCAGTACACAAAAACCTGTTGGAGAGCACTTTAATCTGCCTGGAAACTCATTAATGGATCTCCAAGTCACTGTTTTGTTTCAGACCAATTCCACAAGCCAAATACACAGAGAAAGGTTGGAATTTAACTTCATTCACAAATTTAATTCTTATGCAAATAGTATGAACCGGGATATCGGATGGTTTGCACATTATCTTCCACAGGTTAATGACTTAACCAACCAACCAATGAAGGTGCTAACGGTTCTTATCAGCCTCTTGTAAATATTTAGTCTTTAAGGTACTTCTAGACTATTTGTTGTTTTTTTAGTTTTTCCTGTTACAGACTAACTCAACTACCCCGCTGAAGCTTATCTACTCACTGTCTCTCTTTTTGTCTTCCTCCCCCCATTTTTTCTCCTTTTTTCCTTCTCCCCACCCCCCCTTCCCTTATTTATTCTGAGAACTGGACTTCTAACACTCCTGTCATCTGAAAAAAATGGGTTGTGCCCATGAAAGCTCATGATACCATCTACATGTTTTATTAGTCTTTAAGGTGCTACTAGACTATTTGTTGTTTTTTTAAGTTTTTCAACTATTAGTCAGTGGTTAGGATTAGAAGCTGAGTCTGAATGTCTGTTGCTTAGCAACCTTATCTTCAGGAAAGTAGTGGGTAATTCTAGCTCTTGCATTCCTGAAGGGTTAAAATAATTAATTTACTACATTTATTTAGAGCAAAGTTTTTACCTTGTTTTCTATTTGTTTTCATTCTGATCTGTTTTTAATTGCTATATATTCTGAAGGTTTCTGTAAAAATTAACTTTTAATTTTTAACAGAGCGAGAGAGTCAAAGGAAGGAGAGGTGGAGGAAAGGGGCGGGGGTGAAGAGCAATTTAGGAAAGTAGTGAGACTTGATCCAAGAGAGATTTAACTCTCAAAGTTGTCTTTAGGTAGAGACAGGCAGCAATATGTTTAACAAACTGAGAGAGGCTCTAAAGCAGGGCTACTCAACTTTGGAAGCCCCGGGGGCCACGATACTCACAGCACATGCCGAGGGCCGCAACTTAAGCGTGATTGCATATACATGCAAATATATATGCAAATATATTCAAATAGCTTCTTTCACACTGACAGTCATGAATACAAAGCAATTCCCACAATGCCCCTTCGCTCCTGGCACCTCCTCCCTGGAGGCTAGAAACGCCGACACCCTGTACCCATCTGTTCCAGCCAGCCTGTCCACTTGCATCTTTCAATGCTCACCCCACCTGGAAGACGCATCTCCCACCTGTGAGCTGCATGTTGAGCCCCGCATAAACTCAAACCGCACCGCAGGCCGCAAACAAATGGGCCACAGGCTGCATGTGGCCCACGGGCCACATGTTGAGTAGCCCTGCTCTAAAGGAACACATATTGGTATGTAAGACTACTTCAGAAAGAAGGGTACATTTTTAGCTGAGTGAGGAGTGTGCTTCCATGGGTCAGTGCAGTTGGGAACCTGTACTAAGGGTTTTTATCCTAACTCTAAGGGTGTGTCTAGACTACAGGGTTTTGTTGACAAAAGTGGACTTCTGTCGAAAACTATACCTGCGTCTACACTACCGCCGAGTTCTGTCGACATAACGGAACTCGGCAGGTTTGTTAACGGCGGTAAACCTCATTCTACGAGGAATAATGCCTTTTGTCGACAGAGTTCTGTCGACAGAAGGCGTTATTGCATCTACACTGTCCTGTGCGTCTACACTCTCATGTCAACAAAGCGGCTTGCTTTGTCGACAGAACTGGATTTAGTCTAGACGCTCTTTGTCGACAGAAGCTTTGTCAACAGTATCTGTCGACAAAGCCTCTGTCCACAAAAGCCTGTAGTCTAGACGTACCCTAAGATTAAAGTGGGGCTAGTTACCTGCGCTTGTAAAAAGTGATTTTGTTCTCCCTGTGTGTGTTGCTGTTGTCTGCATGCCAGATGGATTGCAGGAGTGCCCGTACATGCTGTATTTAACTGTTTTGGGGGCAATTCCATGAATTAATGCATCAATTCTTGTTAGCCTATTTAATCTTGCTTTCTCACTTTGAAATTCTTTTTTAATCACTTCCATGCAATCAAGTCACAGCTCCTGTCTTCTAGGGTACATCTACACTGCAACACTATTTTGAAATAACTAGCGCTATTCCGAAATAACTTAGTCCACGTCTACACAGCAGGCAGTTATTTCAAAATAGTGTCAAAATACTGTCAAGCTGGAGGACTTCTTACTCCAACTCGTGTAACCCTCATTGTACAAGGAACAAGGGAAGTTGGAGGAAGAGTGCTCTATTTCAAAATAAGTTCTGTATATACATTTCCTATTTCGAAATAAGATACACAAATGACGTAGCTCAATTTGTGTAGTTTATTTTGAGTTAAGCCCTGCACTGTAAATGCACCCCTCGTGTGCTCTGTGCACTGTTCCATTTTTCCCTTCATGTTATTTACCTCTTAGGTCTGAGTGTTTCTGTAATATCAGCCCTATTCTTGCCAGCTTCTATGAGCAGGGCCTGCCTCTTGCTCACAGCTTAACTACGCTTTATATTAGCAAAGTCTTTACCATTGCTGTCTAGACCTCAGGCCTCATACCCAGCTTGTGATACATGAGCTTATGTTTCAGACCTTCATCTTACTACAGCAACTTTTTAAATTAAAATGAAAAATTAATTTGAAATTTTAAAAACGCTTAATAACTCATGTCAAGATGATTTTTTTTTGTCTATTTCACCTTTAGCTGTTCATTTTAACAACCATCCATCCACTCCACTCATGGGGATCATGCATATTCTCTTTTTATTTGATTGGTCAAGAAATCTTTCCATTATCATATGAGATGGTAAACTCTGTAATCCTCTAACAGTAAAAATAGTAAAGAGAAAGAGAGATGACAAGTACTGAAATTTTCGAAAGGTGTGGACAGACTTGTATGCATTTATGGATAGGTCTGGATCTCCACACTGTCTCATTTTTGGTGAAAGACTGTTCTCAAACAAAAAAAGTAATTTCATGACAAAACATGCAGCATTTGCTACAAAATACCCCGAGGGCAACACACGAGAAAAAAGTCTGCAAGGAGCTGCAGCAAAAAATGAACATTGGACAAAACAGCCTGCTGGCATGGTCAAAAAAAGGTGGAAGCTTAAACTCAGCAAGTTTTGCAGACTCATACAGCATCATTTGAGAGGGGAAGTCTTTCACTGATGGGGATTACTCGAAGAGATGCATGCTAAAAATTGGCCATGAACTATTTGACAAGTTTTGCACCAAGGACAAAAATCTTACAGAAAATTCAAGACATGCCATTATTGGCAAAAACAGTTTGTGACAGAACTGTGAAAATGGCCCATTAAATCAACAAGGAACAAATGCAAAATTTAGTACAGCTGCTTATTTTTTGTTTAGTTTGGACAAGACAATTGACATATCTGATGTTAATCAGGTATGTACTCCGGGACGATATATTTGTGGAAATGCTGTGCATGAAGAAATGATTGAGATATTACCAATGACAAATCAAACAAGGGGCAAAGACATCCTTAAAACTGTGATGAGCTTTGTAAATGAGAAAGAAATACTATTGGATCATCTTGTGTCTGTGTGACAGACGGTGCACCTAGCATGGTCGACAAATCCAGAGGATTCATTACTCTTTTGTCAGAACAGCTGAACCACCCACTTTTGAACTTTCATTGCCTTGTGCATCAGGATGCATTTTGTGCACAATCTTGTGGAAATGTAATGGGACTGGTCATTCACATTGTCAATTGGATTCTTGCCTGAGCCCTTAATCGCTGTCAATTTCAGTCACTGCTTGAGGAAGTAGATTCCGAATACCCCGATCTTTTAATGCACAATGTTTGCTGGTTATCTCGTGGCAGAATTTTGTCTCATTTTGCAGCCTGCATTAATGAGATTAAGTCATTTTTGGATATGAGGGGTGTCAAACACACCGAACTTTCAGACCGACTGGTTGCTCAAGTTTTACTATCTCGTCGACATTTCCTGTCATAGAATCATAGAGCTGGAAGAGACCTCAGGAGGTCAAGTCTAGCCCCCTGCCCAACGCAGGACCAGCCCCAACTAAATCAACCCAGCCAGGGCTTTGTCAAGCCGAGACTTAAAAATCTCGAGGGATGGAGATTCCATCACCTCCCAAGGTAACTCATTCCAGTACTTCACCACCCTCCTAGTGAAATAGTTTTTCCTAATATCCAACCTAGACCACCCCCACTGTAACTTGAGACCATTGCTCCTTGTTCTGCCATCCATCACTACTGAGAACAGTCTTTCTCCATCTTCTGTTGAACCTCCCTTCAGGAAGTTGAAAGCTACTATCAAATCCTCCCTCACTCTTCTCTTCTGCAGACTAAACAAACCCAAATCCCTTAGCCTTTCCTCAAAGGTCATGCGCTCCAGCCCCCTAATCATTTTGGTAGCCCTCCACTCAACCCTCTCCAATGCGTCCACATCCTTTCCATAGTGGGGACCCCAGAACTGGACACAATACTCCAGAGGTGTCCTCACCAGTGCTGAATAAAGGGGAATAATCACTTCTCTAGATCTGCTGGCAATGCTCCTCCTAATGCAACCTAATATGCATTCGCCTTCTTGGCTACAAGGGCACACTATTGACTCATATTCAGCTTCTCATCCACTGTAATCCCCAAGTCCTTTTCTGCAGAACTGCTGCTTAGCCATTCGGTCCCCAGCCTGTAACAATGCTTGGGATTCTTCTGTTCCAAGTGCAGGACTCTGCACTTGTCCTTGTTGAACCTCATCAGATTTCTTTTGGCCCAATCCACTAATCTGTCTAGGTCACTCTGGACCCTATCCCTGCCTTCCAGCATATCTACCTCTCCCCCTAGCTTAGTGTCATCTGCAAACTTGCTGAGGGTGCAATCCATCCTCTCATCCAGGTCATCAATAAAGATGTTGAACAAAACCGGCCCTAGAACCGATCCTTGGGGCACTCCGCCAGAAAACGGCTGCCAACCTGTCATCAAGGCATTAATCACTACCCGTTGGGCTTGACAGTCTAGCCAGCTTTCTATCCATCTTACAGTCCATTTATCCAATCTATGCTTCCTTAACTTGCTGACAAGAATATTGTGGGAGACTGTATCAAAAGCTTTGCTAAAGTCAAGGTCTATCACATCCACTGACTTCCCCACGTCAACAGAGCCAGTTACCTCATCATAGAAGCTAATCAGACCGGTCAGGCATGAATGAGTTGAACCTTAAGCTACAAGGGCAAGGAAACACAGTCCTGACTCTCCAGTAGGCAGTGTTTAGGTTGAGTCAAAATTGACTGTCTTCATCAAAGATACCGACACAGCCAGATTGACACATTTTGAAAGATTACAAATGTTTTGTGATTTGCATCAGAGAGAGAATCCAAATAACAGCCTAGATTTGCAGCAGCTGCTGGGTTGGTTTCTGAGCTCCTGATGGCATTCAAGTCTCATTTTGTTGACTTTTGCAAACACAGTGCTCTGGTGAAGTTTATGATTCATCCACATAAAGCATCCATTGAAGAACTGGATTTGACAGTCATTCCAGGCGTCTCAGTCACTGATTTGGAAATGGAAATGGCAAATTTCAAGGAGTCGGATATCTGGGTGGAAAAATTTGTCAAGCTGAATTCTGATTTAGAATGCTCTTATCTAGCAGCCTCAATCTGATCTCCAGAACCTCTCTCATTGGTACCCACTTGTACCACAACCACCGTCTCCTTCCCAGCCCTGCTCATAGGTCTGTCCAGGTGTCTGGAGAGGTTCTCAACCTTCGCACCCAGCAGGCAAGTCACCCTGTGGTTCTCCCAGTCATGGGTGGGTGGTAAAGCCCCAAAGTGCACACAGGCTATCTGCCCACAAGGCAGGTACCTGTGTGGACTGCCCCCCGGTGCAGTGCGCTGGCTGGCCCTGCTCTGGTGTGGGATTTGGGCTGGTTGGTCTTTGCATATGTGGGTATTTTGGGGATAGAGGTGCAGCTGTTGGCCTAGGGTCAGTGAACGGTTGTTAGGTGTGTCTGGCTTTAACGTTCCCTCCCTCACAAAACTCCCATGTTTGCAGCTTCTGGTTGGTATCTCCTCTGGTCGCTGAGGAGCTGGCTACTGAGTTAGCCCTTGATAAGGAATTCTAAAGGGGTGGAGCTCAAAGGGAGACAGGCTAGAGCCTCGACCAGAAATTCCCAGGCCACTAGCTCAGCACACGGCCCCCTGAACAACTCTCACTATAAACATCAACCAAGCAGGCATGTGGCAGTCAGAGAGGAAAGTAACAGGTATTCTCCCGCCCCTCAAAATGCTGCCATTTGTTGTTCCTGCCTCTTGGTTTTGGGATCCAGTTTCTTTCCTGCTTCTGACCTCCCGGGGTCCTGACCCTCCCATGCTTGACTCCTGTCTCGTGACTGCAGATTCTGGCTCCAATTACAAGGTCTCCCTGCCCAGGGCCTGGCTGTGAGGCTCATTTATTGGTGTCCACATGCACCTGTCCTTTGCCTGCCATCCTCAGTCGAATGGGCAAATGAAAGAAACCAACTTGCCGTGCTACATCAGCCTTCCCCCTTGCTCTGTGCAGAGTTCTCATCCAATAACCCAACGTCACACCCACAGGACACCCACCATGGCCCACGTCTTCCCCAAGCCGCGTGCTTTTCCCTCACACCCCAGGCGTGAGGAAAAGACATTCTGAAAATGTGAAGGACTGCAAAAGGCTTGTGGACAAGCACAGACAGGATCAAAGTGCTGGCTGGCTTTCAGCAGAGACCGCCACATGGACAGAGCCCTCCAGGAACTAGACTCACAGTTCCTTGGCCTGTAATGGATTCAGCAACACCTCAGCTGGGGGGGTCACCTTCAAACTCCAGCACCCGCAGTCCCTTGATCCCCCTGTATTCCACCTCTCCCTTGTAAGACCAGCCCTGAGTGTGCACTTCCCCATGCAGCCCAACCACACCCACCCTGGCACCAGTACAGCGTCAAGGGGAAGACATTTTTCCCAAGGTCATCAACAGGAAGCAAGGGGCTTAAATTGCAGCAAGGGAGGTTTTGGTTGGACATTAGAAAAAACTTCCTGCCTGTCAGGGTGGTTAAACACTGGAATAAACTGTCTAGGGTGTGTGCGGAATCTCCATCTCTGGAGATATTTAAGAGCAGGTTGGACAGACACCTGCTGGGGATGATCTAGATGGTGCTTGGTCCTGCCGGGAGGGCAGGGGACTGGATTTGATGTCCTTGTGAGCACCCTTCCAGTTCCAGTGTGCTAGGATTCCAGGATTCTATGACTCTCATATCCAGTGGGCGAATGATAGCCTCTAGTTGATTAGAAGGATGATAGCCCAGAGGAACACACTTGGGCACCAACTGAAAGCCTCCCATTCCCACTTGCGCCCTTTGGAGAAGCTTGCCCAAGGGCTCCCCTAGGGCATGGGGGATGTCCTCCCTCCACAGGGCTCAACCAGGCCAGCAGTATGATGGGAACAGCCCCCTCCAACTCCCCCCGGTAGCCAGCTAACATAGCTCACCTGGGACCCGGAAGCCTGGCCTGCATGAGGCTCCACCCTGAATGGTCTGAATGGTGAGTGCTGCCTGGAGTGCTGAATAGGAGGCGACTGAACAACTGGGCCCTGCCCTACTGTGGACTGTGAGTACCTGGCACTTCCTGTTACTTGCTTCCCGCTCCTGCTGCCTGCACCTTCTTCCTCATGGCATCTGACTTGCTCCCACCTCCAGTTAGCCCCCTTTCTGCCTCTGCCCCCTGCTATCCCGACCCAGCCAAGCGGACTCCTCTCTCATGACTGCAGACTCTGGCTCTGACCACTAGGCCTGGCTGCTGTGACATCTGCCAATGGGCACAATCGAAGGGGATTTGTTAGGAAACTGGACCGGCTCTTCCCAGGAACACTGTCTAGGGACTTGCACTGCCCCTCCCAGGCACTCTCTGGGCAGCTGAAGCCCCAGATTCAGGGCATGACTCTTGCCATGGTGAGTTCTCTGCACCTGTGCAAATGCTGCACTGGGAGCAGATCGCATTGTGCACTCCTTCCCCCATGTAAATGACTGTGCAGTGGGCAGGCCAGGCGCACCCCAGAGCCTTGGCTTGTGCTATAATCAGAGCAGAGAGCTGCTCCTTCCACGTGCCCACTCCCCCATGCTGTGCGGAGCCGTCTGGCATACGGCACCTCATTATGTACCTCCCCTGCGCTGTGACTCCTGGATGCCCCCCAGTCCCAGCCGCACTCGTGTGTGGGTCACTGCTGTTAGCTGCCTCCCAAGTTACAAGAGTCATAACATTATCCTCCAAAGGGAAACAATGCAGCAGATGCCACCTCCATATTCCCTCAAGCCCCGACATGCACATGATCAATAGCCCAGCCAAAGAGATGTCAGAAGCCCTTCCGGCGTGATCCCTGGGATCCAGACACTGCATAATATCTGCTGCTCAAATCCAAGGGAGCTCAGCACCCCACTTTTAATAAAAGGCCACAAACAAGGAGCTAATGTAGGTTTAACAAGACAGTTATTGGGTTCTAAGTTAATCAAGTGATGATGGATTATTTAAAAACCCTTTATCTTGCATAAGGAGCTGGAGTGGAGTGGCAAAACCAGACTAATCCTTGGCCTGGTGGGTAGTTAGCAGGCATCAGACGCTCCGGGAAATGGAACTAAAGCATGCAGGTGAGGGACAGCACCTGCAGCAACCCCCATGAAGCTGTGGGGGCTGAGAGCCTGGCTCTTCAATGGGCCCCAGCTGCCAAAGGACAAGTACGAGGAACCCGGGGTGGGCAGGGGAAGCAGGTGCTGAACCTGGCTGAATGGAAGCTCCTGTAGCCAGGCCTGTTAGCTAGTGACAGTGTACACACATGGACCCCTCTGCAAGGGCCCCGTTGTCCATACGTGGGGTGGGGAGAAGGGCATGTTTTGCTCAGCAAAGGGCAGCACCATACAGAGAGCTGGTTACGGAACACCCTTCTCTTGTGTTTACAAATCCAGCTGCCCTGGCTGGGAATTGCTGCTCTTTGGACAATGGGGCCCAGACAGGCTAATTTGGTGTGTGATCATTGTCACACCCCCTCCTTTGTTTTCCTTTCAAAGCCAATCTTCCCGACCCAGATGGGTTAATACATAATGCAGGCGTGCAAGTAATTGGCTGCCTTTGTATAGCAGTCAGTCATGGCTCCCTGTCCTCTGATCCCCTATTAGCGACCATGCAAACACTCCTTCCACCTAATTAAGCACAGCTTTGAAACCTCCCTTCCCAATGATGCTCCGGCCCCAAACTAGCAATTCGCACATGAGCCACTACCTGTTAAGCCCCCAGCCTCCCTCTCTTGTGGGGCAAACCTCCCTAACTCCTGCGGGCGGCCCAGCTGCTGGAGATGTGCAGGCCCCAAAGGGAGGGCCAGATGACAAATGAGCTCTGCAAATGTTCTATGAAAGAAGTGAAAATGGGATGTTAATATACCCCAAGCCGCTCATGTAGGGAACACATGGGCTGCAGCTTCCTGAATGCCCTGAAATAAGGGCAATCGGGGAGGGCTGGGGAAATGACCCCCTAGCTCCTGGCATGAAGAGCACAGAGCTGCCTTGCCTTCACCTTGGTGCCAACGGAGCGTGCAGAGACACTCCAGCTGGCCCTGCCTGTGCACCAAGAGGTCCTATGCGCCCACTCGAGATCTCAAGGCAGAGTCATTCTGATTTTTGTTGCTTTTGCTTCCGGCTTGACACTTACGCCCAGAAACTGGAGAAATTCCCCTGGCTTCCAAGCAGATGTGAAGCCCTTGCTTCCTTTGGACTGACTACAGAGCAAATTCTCTCTCTCTCTCTCCGGCCTGAAGCTCTGGGCCCCACCGAGCACGGATGTTTCTACCTCCCATTCCAGAGTGACAGTAGCAAGCCCGTCAGCCACTCTTCTCCCGGCCCTGCCTACTCAGATCCAGCACCTCTGTTAACACGCGGCACACGCTGGCACGCAGACAATGGGAATGCCAGTGTTCCTACTAAGCGCCTGGGGAGCTCTCACTGCACAGAGGTTTATGTGGCGCTCAGAGCTCGGGAAGGGAATGCAAAGGTGATGAAACGTAATCACCTTAGCGAGGGCACAGGGTTGGCACTCTAAAGAGCTGGGTTCAATTCCCATTCTATGTGACCTGGAGTAAGTCTGTCTGCAGCCGTGCACCATGGTGCAGGCACTACCCCCGTGGGATCAACAGGTATGAGGTGCAATCTGACCCATGAGCACAAAGCCCACATTGGCTGTTAGTTCCATACTGTATGGAGATTTCACAAGCCCCCCTACCAAGTGTGAACCCCTCCCAACAGTGCTTTGGGTACTCCCAGCTGTCTCAGAACCCTAGTGAGCCAGCCTGTGTGGTAAATGGCCCCTTGTACCAGGATCACAGCTATGTTCCCTGGGTCCATAGCACTTTAGGTCTCACACCACAGGCAAGGTGGGCAGCTTACCCTGCAGTCCATTATCTAAAGCATTGTTATAATGGACAAGGGAACAAGGGCAAAGTGTCACCATAGCAATACCCAAATGAGGGCCAGTCCTACCTTCAGCAACAGAAGCGTCTCTAACAAATGAGCTCTCTGGGTACGTCTACACGGGGATTAAAGAGCCCAGAGAGCTGACTCCAGCAGAGGGACAATGTTGCTCTGTAGACATTCGGGCTTGGGCAGGGGCAGGGGCAGAGGGGCGGGGGAGAGGTCCCAGGGCTGGGACATCAGCACAGCAATTTGTCAGCACCACAGCCTGAGCCCTACCAGCCAGAGTAGCTGACCCGGGCCAGCTGCAGGGTTTTAGCCCTGTGTAGACATCCCCTATGTGTCCTTTCAGGCTAACTCAGGTTTAGCACTGGGGATTTTCTGCATGTGCCTAGCAGTCCTTGGCCCCCGCACCCAGCATCTAAGCCACATAAAGATGCAGCTCCTCCTCCTTCAGGGGTTTTAGTCCCTTCCCCACTTCTGCTTCGAGCTGCAACCTCAGCAGAGGGAGGAAATCAGCTTGCAAGACCCGTCATTTTTCTTGCAGGCGGAGGAGCAAACAAAGACATCTCTTCTCATCATTGTTAATGTTCCTCCACTGCACCCCAGCAGCAGGGTTTGGCCAGGGCATGGCGGCAGAGCCTCCTCACCCTGCAGAGTCCTAGGGCTGGGTTCACATGTAAGGACCCCTGGGCCCGATATGTCCAAGGGCTGTGACTGACCAGGGCCAGAGCCTCTTTCACTTAACAAAAACAAAACCTGCTCCAGAAATCTCCCCCCGGCCTGCTGCAGTGGCAGGGCCTGCCCCTGTTCTTCTCCCTGCAGGGCCCCTTTACTGAGCTCAGATACCGGCCGGCGCAGTAACTCTTGGGCAAGATCCAAGCACTACAAGTGCTCCTGGGGCGTGGAGCATATCCCCTATGGCAGTGGGCCTGGCCCACTCTGCTCCTGGGATGTGAAGCATATCCCCTGCAGCAGCGCCCTGACTGCACACCCTGGCACTGTCTGCTCCTGGGGCACAGAATGTATCCCCTACAGCAGCACGGCCTGGCCCACTCTGCTCCTGGGGCGTGGAGCGTATCCCCTGCAGCAGTGGGCCTGGCCCCCTCTGCTCCTGGGGCGTGGAGCGTATCCCCTACGGCAGTGGGCCTGGCCCACTCTGCTCCTGGGGCGTGGAGCGTATCCCCTACGGCAGTGGGCCTGGCCCCCTCTGCTCCTGGGGCGTGGAGCGTATCCCCTATGGCAGTGGGCCTGGCCCACTCTGCTCCTGGGGCGTGGAGCGTATCCCCTACGGCAGTGGGCCTGGCCCACTCTGCTCCTGGGGCGTGGAGCGTATCCCCTGCAGCAGCGCCCTGACTGCACACCCTGGCGCTGTCTGCTCCTGGGGCACAGAATGTATCCCCTACAGCAGCACGGCCTGGCCCACTCTGCTCCTGGGGCGTGGAGCATATCCCCTATGGCAGTGGGCCTGGCCCCCTCTGCTCCTGGGGCGTGGAGCATATCCCCTACTGCAGTGGGCCTGGCCCACTCTGCTCCTGGGGCGTGGAGCATATCTCCTACTGCAGTGGGCCTGGCCCACTCTGCTCCTGGGGCGTGGAGCATATCCCCTACTGCAGCGCCCTGACTGCACACCCTGGCGCTGTCTGCTCCTGGGGCACAGAATGTATCCCCTACAGCAGCACGGCCTGGCCCACTCTGCTCCTGGGGCGTGGAGCGTATCCCCTACGGCAGTGGGCCTGTCCCCCTCTGCTCCTGGGGCGTGGAGCGTATCCCCTACGGCAGTGGGCCTGGCCCACTCTGCTCCTGGGGCGTGGAGCGTATCCCCTATGGCAGTGGGCCTGGCCCACTCTGCTCCTGGGGCGTGAAGCGTATCCCCTACAGCAGCACGGCCTGGCCCACTCTGCTCCTGGGGCATGGAGCGTATCCCCTACGGCAGTGGGCCTGGCCCACTCTGCTCCTGGGGCGTGGAGCGTATCCCCTACGGCAGTGGGCCTGGCCCACTCTGCTCCTGGGGCGTGGAGCGTATCCCCTACGGCAGTGGGCCTGGCCCACTCTGCTCCTGGGGCGTGCAGCATATCCCCTACGGCAGTGGGCCTGGCCCACTCTGCTCCTGGGGCGTGGAGCGTATCCCCTACGGCAGTGGGCCTGGCCCACTCTGCTCCTGGGGCGTGGAGCGTATCCCCTACGGCAGTGGGCCTGGCCCACTCTGCTCCTGGGGCGTGGAGCGTATCCCCTATGGCAGTGGGCCTGGCCTACTCTGCTCCTGGGGCGTGGAGCATATCCCCTATGGCAGTGGGCCTGGCCCACTCTGCTCCTGGGGCATGAAGCATATCCCCTGCAGCAGCGCCCTGACTGCACACCCTGGCGCTGTCTGCTCCTGGGGCACAGAATGTATCCCCTACAGCAGCACGGCCTGGCCCACTCTGCTCCTGGGGCGTGGAGCGTATCCCCTATGGCAGTGGGCCTGGCCCACTCTGCTCTTGGGGCGTGGAGCATATCCCCTACGGCAGTGGGCCTGGCCCACTCTGCTCCTGGGGCGTGGAGCATATCCCCTACTGCAGTGGGCCTGGCCCACTCTGCTCCTGGGGCGTGGAGCATATCCCCTACTGCAGTGGGCCTGGCCCACTCTGCTCCTGGGGCGTGGAGCATATCCCCTACGGCAGTGGGCCTGGCCCACTCTGCTCCTGGGGCATGGAGCATATCCCCTACTGCAGCGCCCTGACTGCACACCCTGGCACTGTCTGCTCCTGGGGCACGGAATGTATCCCCTACAGCAGCACGGCCGGGCGCTCTCTGCTCCTGGGGCGTGGAGCGTATCCCCCTGGGCAATACACCCTTCTTGTCTCAGCGGTGAGGCAGAGGAGATGGGTGCAGTGGGATACCCAATGCAGGCTCTGTTCATTTTTATTTCTGCTAGTGCCCACAGACAGGGCAGCTGACTGACCCCTCTGAGGTTGTTTCCAAGCCCACAGGCTTTAGCTGCAAGAACTGTCTCAACTCTGTCCACACAGCTACACAAGCAACACCATCACAGGATCTAACCACATCAGCTCCCACATCAGGGGCTCATACAGCTCCACATCCTCTGATGTGATCTATGCCAGCAAGTGCTAGCAGTGCCCCTCTGCGATGGATAATTATATAATGGTCAAACCAAACAGGCTCTGTGACAGAGGATAAATGAACATGTCAGACATCAGGAACAGTATCACACACAAACTGGTAGGGGAACATTTTAACCTGCCTAGGCACTTACTCATGGATTTAAAAATAGTCATTCTTCTGCAAAGGAATTTCATCAGCCAATTACAGAGAGAGCCTGTAGAATTGGAATTTGCCTACAGATTTGACACCGTTACCAGAGGCCTAAACCAAGACACTAATTGGTTTGTGCATTACAAAACCAATTTCTCCTACCTTTAACATCTTCATCTCCACATCAAAAGCCATGTATGGGACTCATCCAGCCCACTTAATTAGCATCCTTAACACAGGTCCTATAATCAATAGGTACTTCTGCTGTTATATATCTCTTGGTTTCTGTTACTTCCACTCCAGCTCATTTGAGGAAGTGGGTTTTGCCCACAAAAGCTAATGATTCTGTCTATTATGGTTAGTCTCTAAGGTGCCACAGGACACTTGCTGGTGTAACGCCCATAAGCCATGGGCCTTGTGGCCCACCCCAGAAGCCAGGAGAGGCAAGCAATGGGTCAGTCATATCGGATAAGGTGAGAACCAGACCAACATGACCTTTGCTCACAGCATGAAGGAAACACTTTTGAGAGCTGGAAATGTGAAGTCGATTCTGCTTTTCATTGTGCACCTGAAATGGTTCCAAGGTCTCAGAGGCTTATCCGGGCTGCCTGGCAGACCGTCACTGTGACTGTGGCCACAGGAGGGCAGCTGCTCCAGAAGGAATAGCACCTGGGAGCTAACGGGGCTCTCTTAAGGATTCAACATGAATTTTGGGCAGAGACTCAGCTCAGCTCTGGCTTCATCCCACTGCCCCCTCATCTCCCTGTTAACGCGAGCTGCTGCTGATGGCTCCTGTGCTTTGGGCGTTGGCCTGGGACAAAGGAGACCCCAGGTTCAGCTCCCTGCTGTGCCACAGATGCCCTGGGTGGCCTTGGTCACGCTGGGCCCTAGTTCCCCATCTGCAGGTGTGCATGTTGTGATAAGAAGAGCTCTGTGGAGTGCAGAAGTGTGTCTCTTGCACAGTAAAAGCTATCACCTCCCCCACGTATTCTGGGACTGACGTGGCTACAGCAACCCCGTATACCATTCAGACTATTGGGCACTAAGGCACCATGGTAACGTGGCCATGGAACTGCCATAGACTTAAACTGCAGCAGGGGAGGTTTAGGTTGGACATTAGGAAAAACTTCCTACCTATCAAGGTGGTTAAACACTGGAATAAATTGCCTAGGGCGGTTGGGGAATCTCCATCACTGGAGATATTTAAGAGCAGGTTAGACCAGTGTTTCTCAACTTTTTTTTATAAAGCACCCCTTTTAAAAAAATAAGTACCCCCAGTACCTACAGTTTTCAGGCACACAAATTTTTTTTCTACCATTGCAACATATTTGTTAAAACAACTTAATCATATCCAGGTGGGCAATGACATTTTTGGATGTAAAAAGTACAAAAATAATAAAGTGCTGTAAAACTTAAAACAAAAATTCAGTTTTCTCCAAATTTCAGTTGTGTTGACAAACCCCGCCCCCCCCCCGCGACGTCTCTCTAATATCCCTAAGTGTACTCGAACCACTGGGTGAGAAACACTGGGTTAGACAAACACCTGTCAGAGATGATCTAGATGGTGCTTGGCCCTGCTATGAGGGCAGGCGACTGGACTTAATGCCCTCTTGAGTTCCCTTCCAGTTCGAAGATTCTATGACAGGTATAGATTGGATCCATGCTGATTTGGGCAATTTTAATCTGATCTCATCCCTCAGAGAAACTCCTCTCGCTGGATTATCCCTGGAGCTTCCCATCAAAGCATGATTTGCTTGAAGGAAACAGGGAAGTATTTCTTCTTCTGCTGTGTGGAGCACAGCCCAACTGGCCCTGGGCATGATGGGAAAGTTAACTGGTATCCCCGGGATACCAATTGGCCACTGTTAGAGATGGAGACTGGATGGGGAACATTGATTCTGATGGAACCTCCCTGTCTGCGTGATGCTCCCTGGGCCAGATTCTCATCTCAGGGACACTGGTGTCAAAGCCAAGTCTCCCTCCCAAGTCAGGCCAGTATCCCGGAGCACGGAGCCAGTACCTGTGATTGCCCGGAAGGGTGCATGGGCAATGGGGGGCTGCCCTTTTGGAAAGTGAACCAATTTAGGGTGAATTCTTCCCAATTTGGAGTTTAAATCGCACCTTCAAAATGTGCTTAACTGACTCTGCTTTGTGCCCAGTGCACCAGACTCTAGGCTGATGCAGGGGCTCAGCAAACATGGTCCTGCGGGCACAACTGCCTGTGAGAGGGCATGATGTAGGCCCATCTGTGTGTGCTGCAGGGCTCACGCTGTCATGCCAGGATGCATGTGGGAGAAGCACCACACTGCCAGGGTGCTTCAGAGTAGCTGCGCATTCCCCAGGCATGGTAAATTGCAGGCCTGGAGCCTTGGGCCACGGCAGCAGATTTGCACTTGCTGTTCACTGGGGAGGAAAATGCATCAAGGCTGCTGCACAAAAGTCTGGTCCTTATTAGGGTCTGTTTCCATCCCAAGTCCGGCCTAAGCTGGAGCATGTGGGGGTGGAGGAAGATAGGTAGATCCCCTTCCAGCCCTGCTGCACATTTCCTCCTTGCTGCTTCATCAGCAAACCCACCCCATGGCTGCAGCTGCTGGGCAGCCGCAGGCCTTCCTCTGTGTTAATAGCCCTCCTGAGTTCCTGAAGTGGCGTCTGATTCCACTGCCAGTTCACAGTCTCTGAGCCATCCCAGCTAACTCCTTGAACACCGGCCTCTGGGGCTTTCCCATGTGCTCTGGGTTCCCTGATTTGCTTGGAAATTGAGGCCCTTTTGATTACCAGCCACCCCGTCTCCCAGCAGCAGCCCATGGAATTCACACTAAGCAGTCACGCCACATACCAGGGTGTATAAATATTCAAACCAATGAATTTCCAGGCAGCTGAGCAGATACAGTCAACAGAGAGCCACACTCCCATGGGACATGCTAATGGGCAGACATGACAGAGGTTTCCATTCCTGCCATTGGCATGGAGAAGCACAGGAGTCTGTATTTCATTCATGTGCCCATACAATTGGCATGCCACTTGCCATTATGCCCCTAGTCACCAGCCTGCAGCCAGCTAGCACATTGCCCTGCTCTGCCGGGGAGCCTGGGCAGAGACCGTGGGAGAGTCACTGTCATTCAGCAGCGGAA
Source organism: Pelochelys cantorii (assembly GCA_032595735.1). Taxonomy (NCBI): domain Eukaryota; kingdom Metazoa; phylum Chordata; order Testudines; family Trionychidae; genus Pelochelys; species Pelochelys cantorii. The sequence goes on along the minus strand of CM064352.1, from coordinate 797,785 downwards.
TCAGCAATGCCACAGCAAGCTTGGGCCAGAAACCTGCCCCAGGCAGCAAGCAGAGCAGGCCAGAGCGTCCCTTGGGAATGCCAGGGTGATGCAGAGTTCGTGTCAGAGCCACCGGCTCAATTTCAGCTGGAAGCAGCTCCAGCACTTGACCTGCGCTGCAGGGGGCGGGGGTGGTGGAAGAGCAGGCCATGGCGGAGTGTGGCCAGGCCAGGTCACTTGTGTAGTAGCTTAGCTCCTGGCTAAGAATGCATCTGGTGTGTGAACCCCATGAAAACTGATGGGCTGTGACTTGCCTTGTGTTCACTTAGCGGGACCCGCTCATAATGGAACAAACTGTTTCCATGTGCACCCCCTCCTACCCAAACCCCCCACCCGAGGAGCCCCATGGAACGCTAGTGAAGGACCCTAACAGCCAAGCGCTAGCGCCAAGGCACCGGGCCTAGTGTGGGACGGCCAGCGGCAGAGACAAAGTACATTCCTCACTCACACTCAGCTGAGGGAAAGCCCTGGTGGGGAGAGACGCTGGCCGCTCGCTCTCCTGCCAAAAGCGGCAACAGGTAGGATTCACGTCTACACTGCCTGGGCTTGTCCAGGGATGTGAGCAGATGCCAAGGGCAGAGCCCAGGGACAGCTGGGGTGTCTGGACAAGACGTCTGGGAGTGTAGTCTATCCTGGCTGCCCCTTCTCATCTGAGAAATAATTTGTCAGTTGACGACAGGCTTGGCTGCCAGCGTGGACGCTGGGATCAGGTCTAGAGGTCCAGTTGATCTGGGCTAAGTGGCTGGTCTCTGGGACCGGGAGCGACCAGACATGCTGTGACTTCTGGTGTAAGTGACCTTTTGTCCAGTTTGTCTGGGACGTCAGAGGGACTGGAGAGTGGACAGGACACTCTGAGACTCCATGAAAAGGCTGGGAGAGGGATCAAATAGTCTCTTCATTTTCCATGGGAAACTGAGCCTCTCCCCTCCCTCATATTCCTCTTGCCTGCCCCATCCACCCTGCAGTGGGCTCTGCAAGTGCAGGGTTACAGTTGTAGCTGGTGCTGGGAGAGTGGGGGGAGGAGGTTCCTTGTGCCCTGCCCCCCCCCGGCAAAGAGCAGCTGCTCTCTGACCCAAAGCAAACACTAGCAGGCACCCAGATACTCAGCCTGTACACTGGGAATTTGCCAATATTGTACCCAAAGCACAGAGGCCAGTGTGGTTAGAGTGCTGGCCTATGACTTGGGAGGCCTGGTTCTGTTGTTGGATGTCATAAGAACATAAGAACGGCCGTACTGGGTCAGACCAAAAGTCCATCTAGCCCAGTAGCCTGTCTGCCGACAGTGGCCAGCACCAGGTGCCCCAGAGAGGGTGGACCGAAGACAATGATCAAGCCATTTGTCTCCTGCCATCCCTCTCCAGCCTCTGACAAACAGAGGCCAAGGACACCATTTTATCCCCTGGCTAATAGCCTTTTATGGACCTAACCTCCATGAAATTATCTAGCTTCTCTTTAAACTCTATTATAGTCCTAGCCTTCACAGCCTCCTCTGGCAAGGAGTTCCACAGGCTGACTACACGCTGTGTGAAGAAGAACTTTCTTTTATTAGTTTTAAACCTGCTACCCATTAATTTCATTTGGTGTCCTCTAGTTCTTCTATTTAGGGAACTAATAAATAACTTCTCTTTATTCGTCCTCTCCACACCACTCGTGATTTTATATACCTCTATCATATCCCCCCTCAGTCTCCTCTTTTCTAAACTGAAAAGTCCCAGTCGCTTTAACCTCTCCTCATATGGGACCTGTTCCAGCCCCTAATCATTTTAGTTGCCCTTTTCTGAACCCTTTCCAAGGCCAAAATATCTTTTTTGAGGTGAGGAGACCACATCTGTACACAGTATTCAAGATGTGGGCGTACCATAGTTTTATACAGGGGCAGTAAGATATTCTGTGTCTTATTTTCTATCCCTTTCTTAATAATTCCGAGCATCCTATTTGCCTTTTTGACCACCGCTGCACACTGCGTGGAAGTTTTCAGAGAACTGTCCACGATAACTCCAAGATCTCTTTCCTGATTTGTCGTAGCCAAATTAGCCCCCATCATACTGTACGTATAGTTGGGGTTATTTTTCCCGATGTGCATTACTTTACACTTATCCACATTAAATTTCATTTGCCATTTTGTTGCCCAATCACTCAGTTTGGTGAGATCTTCTTGGAGTCCCTCACAGTCTGCTTCTGTCTTGACTATCCTAAACAGTTTGGTATCATCTGCAAACTTTACCACCTCACTGCTTACCCCTTTCTCCAGATCATTTATGAATAAGTTGAACAGGATTGGTCCTAGGACTGACCCTTGGGGGACACCACTAGTTACCCCTCTCCATTCTGAAAATTTACTATTTATTCCGACCCTTTGTTTCCTGTCTTTTAACCAGTTCTCAATCCAAGAAAGGACCTTTCCTCTTATCCCATGGCCATGTAATTTACACAAGAGCCTTTGGTGAGGGACCTTGTCAAAGGCTTTCTGAAAATCTAAGTATACTATATCTACTGGATCCCCCTTGTCCGCATGTTTGTTAACCCCTTCAAAGAACTCTAATAGATTAGTAAGACAGGATTTCCCTTTACAGAAACCATGTTGACTTTTGTCCAACAAATTATGTTCTTCTACATGCTTCACAATTTTATTCTTTACTATTGTTTCGACTAATTTGCCCGGTACTGAAGTTAGACTTACCGGTCTGTAATTGCCTGGATCGCCTCTAGAGCCCTTTTTAAATATTGGTGTCACGTTGGCTACCTTCCAGTTATTAGGTATGGAAGCCGATTTAAGGGATAGGTTACAAACCACAGATAATAGTTCAGCAATTTTCCATTTGAGTTCTTTTAGAACCCTTGGATGAATGCCATCCAGTCCCGGAGATTTGTTAACATTAAGTTTTTCTATTTGTTCCAAAACCTCCTCTAATGACACTTCAATCCGGGACAGTTCCTCAGATTCATCACCCACAAAGGATGGTGCAGATTTGGGAATCTCCCCAACGTCCTCAGCCGTGAAGACTGAAGCAAAGAAATCATTTAATTTCTCCGCAATGGCTTTATCGTCCTTGATTGCGCCTTTTATAGTTCGATCGTCTAGGGGACCCACAGGTTTTTTAGCAGGCTTCCTGCTTCTAATGTACTTAAAAAACATTTTGTTATTTCTTTTTGAGTTTTTGGCTAGCTGTTCCTCAAAATCTTTTTTTGCTTTTCTTATTACATTTTTACACTTGTTTTGATAGTGTTTATGTTCCTTTCTATTTATCTCACTAGGATTGGACTTCCACTTCTTAAAAGATGCCTTTTTGTCCCTCACTGCTTCTTTTACATGGTGGTTAAGCCACGGAGACACTTTTTTAGGTCTCTTGCTATGTTTTTTAATTTGGGGTATACATTTAAGTTGGGCCTCTATTATGGTGTCTTTAAAGTGTTTCCATGCAGTTTGCAGGGATTTGGCTCTAGTCACTGTGCCTTTTAATTTCTGTTTAACTAGCCTCCTCATTTTTGTGTAATTCCCCTTTTTGAAATTAAATGCCAGGGTGCTGGACTGCTGAGGTGTTCTACCCACCACAGGAATGTTGAATGTTATTATATTGTGGTCACTATTCCCAAGTGGTCCTGTAACGGTTATTTCCTGGACCTGATCCTGCACTCCACTCAGGACTAAATCGAGAATTGCCTCTCCCCTTGTGGGTTCCTGCACCAGCTGCTCCAAGAAGCAGTCATTTAGGCCATTGAGAAATTTTATCTCTGCTTCTCTTCCTGAGGTGACATGTACCCAGTCAATATGGGGATAATTAAAATCCCCCATTATTATAGAGTTCTTTATTTTGGTAGCCTCTCTAATCTCCTTCAGCATTTCAATGTCAGTATCACTGTCCTGGTCAGGTGGTCGGTAATATATCCCTACTGCTAATTTCTTATTATTGGAGCATGTAATTACTATCCATAGCGATTCTATTGAACATGTTGATTCACTTATTTTTATTTCATTTGATTCTACATTATCTTTCACATACAGTGCCACTCCACCACCCACCCGGCCCGCTCTATCCTTTCGATATATTTTATATCCCGGTATGATTGTGTCCCACAGATTTTCCTCATTCCACCAGGTTTCAGTGATGCCTATTATGTCAATCTCCTCATTTAATACTAGGTACTCTAGTTCACCCATCTTATTAGTCAGACTCCTAGCATTTGTGTAGAAGCACTTTAAAATTTGCCACTGCTTATTTGTCTGCCCTTCCCTGGTGCATTGGATTCCTTTGTATGCGGTTGTTTGTCTGCTCTGGCCCATGGTTTGCCCTCTCCTCTCCTCTCTTTCTGACTACAGCTTAGAGAATCTCTATCAATGGATTCTCCTCTAAGAGAAGTCTCCCTCCGATTTACGTGCATCTCCGCACCAATCGGCTTTCCCCCATCTCTTAGTTTAAAAACTGCTCTACAGCCTTTTTAATGTTTAGTGCCAGCAGTCTAGTTCCACCCTGGTTTAGGTGGAGCCCATCCTTCCTGTATAGGCTCCCCCTCTCCCAAAAGTGTCCCCAGTTCCTAATAAATCCAAACCCCTCTTCCCTACACCATCGTCTCATCCACGCATTGAGACTCTGAAGCTCTGCCTGCCTACCTGGCCCTGCGCGTGGAACTGGAAGCATTTCCGAGAATGCCACCATAGAGGTCCTGGATTTCAGTCTTTTTCCTAGCAGCCTAAATTTGGCCTCCAGGACATCTCTCCTACCCTTCCCTACGTCATTGGTACCTACATCTACCACGACCACCGGCTCCTCCCCAGCACTACGCATAAGTCTATCTAGATGCCTCGAGAGATCCGCAACCTTCGCACATGCACCCCCGAGCCTCACTGAATATAAAAACATAAGAACAACCATACTGGCCTCAGTTTCCCCTGAAATGAAATGGAGACAATGCTGCCACATCCCCCGCCTCCCCAGTGGAGGGCTCTGGCGATGCAATGGGCTCTGTAAGAGTCGGGTCTCCTTAGGCAGCACAGGAATGTGCAGAGCAGCTGGCAGGATGCATGGCTCCACCCCAGTTGGAGGAAGACCTCACTAAGCTAACTGGGAGCCAGCAAAGAGAGACAAGAATGATCACTCAGCCGGTAGGCCTGGGCCAGGGGAAAGACCAGACGTTAGATCAGTGTCACAAAGGGGTGCATGGGCCAGGGAAGGACAAGCACTATCATGGGCATAGGGGGTGGGTCCTGCCTGCTCTGAATTTGGCCGACAAATCAATACAGATGAGCTTTTTGGGTTCTGCTTTGGTCTTAACTATCTTGAGCAGTTTGGTATCATCTGCAAATTTTGCCACCTTACTGATTACCCCTTTCTCTAGATAATTTATAAATAAGTTGAATAGGATTGGTCCCAGGACAGACCTTTGTGGGATCCCACTAGTTACCGCTCTCCACTCGGAAAACTGACCATTTATTCCTACCCTTTGTTTCCTGTCTTTTAATCAGTTCTCAGTTCCCTCTTGTCCCATGACAACTTACTTTACTTAAGAGCCTTTGGTGAAGGACCTTGTCAAAGACTTTCTGGAAATCTAAGTACACTATATCCACTGGATCCCCCTTGTCCACGTTTGTTGACCCCTTCAAAGAACACTAGCAGATTAGTAAGGCATGATTTCCCTTTACAGAATCCATGTTGACTTCCCCCCAACAAATTATGTTCATTTATGTGTCTGATAATTTTATTTTTTAACTATAGTTTCAACTAATTTGCCCAGTACTGACATTAGACTTACTAGTCTGTAATTACCAGGATCACCTCTAGAGCCCGTTTTAAATATTGGTGTCACATTAACTATCTTCCAGTCAGTAGGTATGGAAGCTGATTTCAAGGATAGGTTACAAACCACAGTTAATAGTTCCTCAATTTCATATTTGAGTTCTTTCAGAACTCTTGGGTGAATGCCATCTGGTTCTGGTGACTTGTTACTGTTAAGTTTATCAATTTGTTCCAAAACCTCCTCTAATGACACCTCAATCCGGACAGAAAAAGGAATGGCTCAGGTTTGGGAATCTCCCCAACATCCTCAGCTGTGAAGACTGAAGCAAAGAATTCATTTAGCTTCTCTGCAATGACTTTATCATCTTCAAGTGCTCCTTTAGCATCTCAATTGTCCAAGGGCCCCACTGGTTGTTTAGCTGGCTTCCTGCTTCTGATGTACTTAAAAAACATTTTGCTATTACTTTTTGAGGTTTTGGTTAGCTGTTCTTCAAACTTCTTTTTGGCTTTTCTTATTATACTAGCCAATTAGCCCGTCATAAGACGGGATTTTCAGGTCTCTCCTCCACGTCGGTCTTCTCTCCTGAGCCTCCGGTCTCTCACTCCGTGTCTCTCTCTCTCTCTCTCCTCCTCCTACTGCCTCCCCCTCTCTCTCTCTCAGCTCTCCTCCACCTCCTGCCTCTCTCTCTGTCTCTCTTTCTCTTCTCCTCCCCCTCCTGCCTCTCACTCGGGGGACCGCGGAGCCCAAACGGCAGCTTGCACTGCTTGCTCCCCCACGGTGGCTCGGCTGAGCGGTGCAGAAGTCAGCCGAGCGCCATGACGGGAGGCGAAGGACGTGACTCAGGCAACAGTGCCACCCAGAGGGAACAGCCAGGGAGGCAACAGCGCCAGGGAACAGCCAGCATTTCAGCGTTACAGAGTCACAGACATTGGGCTACTATATATATGATTTTTACAATTAATTTGACGAAGTTTATGCTCCTTTCTATTTTCCTCACTAGGATGTGACTTCCACTTTTTAAAAGATGTCTTTTTATCTGTCTCTGCTTCTTTTACTTGGTTGTTAAGCCACAGTGGCACTTTTTTGGTTCTCTTAGGGTATGTCTACACTACAGCGCTATTTCGAATTATCTTAATTCGAAATAGTTAATTCGAATTAAGCTAATTCGAATTAACACATCTACACACAAAATCTATTTCAAAATAGCATTTTCGAACACATCCACATTGAGTGGACCCTGAACTGAAGTTAAGGCGGGCCGGAATCAGTGCCAGCAGGGCATCAGGTTAGGACTTAGTGTGTGGGGCTGCTGCCTGAGGCTAACTGAGCTCCGTGCTTAAAGGACCCGACCCCCACCCTGGACAAACAGTTCTCAGGGTTCCCCGCTTGCTTGTCTACCTCGATGAGGGACAGCAAAGCAGTCCTGTCTTGGAGTGCCCTGAGTGCCCGCACTCGGGACACCACAGCACTCGGCCACATGGAGCCAGAGCTGCCCCCGGGCACGCCGGTGCGTCTTGTGGGATCGTTGCCATCAGCCCGGCTGCACTTGCTGAAGGCTGCCATCCGGGGGTCCATCGGGGGGGGGCTGTCAGGATCCAGGAGGCCCTGCGGGAGAGCGTTCACCCCAAGGAGTCTTCAGAGCCATCCCGGTCCTCCCCACCAGGGTCTTGTGCCCCATTCCTCCTTCACTTCCTTCCACTTACCCCTCCCTAGCCCCCCTTCCTGATGTCAAATAAAAGACACGTATGTTCAAAAATAGAAACTGGGTTTATTGAACAAAACTGGGGCGGGATGAACCTCTGGGGAGACTGGGAAAAGGAGGTGGGAGAGGGGAAGAGAGAGGGTGGGAGAGGGGAGGGGGAAACCTGGGAGGAGGGAGCTGGAAGGGGGAAGCAAGTGGAAGAAGTGGGAGGGGAAACTCAGGGCCCAGGTTTGGGGGTCTTGCCGGACCAACTTGATTTTCATGCAAACCTGCTCTTGGGTTCACATGTGGCCTTTGGTGGCCAGGCTGGCAGCTATCCTGCTATAGACGGCTGCATTCCTCCATCTAGTGTGGAGATCATGGACGCTGGGGGCATCCCCCCCAAACCTGAATAAGGTCCATGATCTCCACCCTGGACCAGGAAGGCGCCCACCTTCTCCAGCCCCTGTCAGGCTCCTGGGAGCTGGCAGGCTGCTCCTGGGGAGCGGTGGAGGGCTGGCTGCCAGTGGCTTGCTGGCTCATGTTTTGGGGCCACTGGGTCAGGGGCCCTGGTGGCCACTGCTGGCTCTGGGCAGGCAGGCTTGGAGCTGGCACAGGCACTGTGGCCAGAGTCTACCCCTTTAATGGCTCCGGGGCTGGGGGAGAGAAGAGTAAGTTTTCCTGGTTGTGCCCAGAGTGGCCACCAGAGCTCCCTGGGAAGGGCTGGAGGCCCCCTATTTCAAATTAAGTGTCTACACAGCACTTAATTCGAAATAGCTATTTCGAATTTGGCATTACTCCTCATAGAATGAGGTTTACCGAATTCGAATGAAGCGCTCCACTATTTCGAATTAATTTCGAAATAGCGGTTTGCATGTATAGACGCTATTAAAGTTAATTCGAAATAACGGCTGTTATTTCGAGTTAACTTTGCAGTATAGACATACCCTTACTGTGTTTTTTAATTTGAGGTATACATTTAAGTTGGGCCTCTATTGTGGTGTCTTTGAAAAGTGTCCATGCAGTTTGCAGGGATTTTACTTCAGTCACTGTACCTTTTAATTTCTGTTTAACTAACTTCCTCATTTTCAGGGCTCGACGATTGCGGCAAAAACCACTCACCAACCCCACACTGCACATGCGCGAGACCCGCACTGCGCATGCGCAAACCGCCAGTGAACAGGGTGACCGCCTGAAATCTACTCGCCACGGGCGAGTAGATAAGCGGATTTGTCGAGCCCTGCTCATTTTTGTGTAGTTCCCCTTTCTGAAATTAAATGCTACAGTGTTGGGCTGCTGAGGTGTTTTTCCCACCACAGGGATGTTAAATTTTATTACATTATGGTCACTATTTCCAAGCGGTCTAGTTATATTTACCTCTTGAACTAGAACCTGCACTCCACTCAGGACTAAATCGAGAATTGCCTCTCCCCTTGTGGGTTCCAGAACCAGCTGCTCCAAGAAACAGTCATTTAAGGTATCAAGAAATGTTCTCTCTGAATCCCATCCTGAGGTGACGTGTCAGTCACTATGGTGATAGTTGAAATCCCCTACTATTTTTGTTAGCCTCTCTAATCTCCCTTAGCATTTCATAGTCACTATCACTGTCCTAATCAGGTGGTTGATAATATATCCCTACTGCTATATTCTTATTCTTGGAGCATGGAATTACTATCCATAGAGATTCTATGGAACATTTTGGCTCATTTAAGATTTTTACTTCATTTTATTTTACATTTTTTTCACTTATAGTGCCACGCCCCCACCAGCACAATCTGTTCTGTTCTTCCGATATATTTTGTACCCTGCTATAACTGTGTCCCATTGAGTGTCCTCATTCCACCAAGTTTCCGTGATGCCTATTATATCAATATCCTCCTTTAAAACCAGGCACTCTAGTTCACCCATTTTACTATTTAGACTTCTAGCATTTGTGTACAAGCATGTCAATAATTTGTCACTATTTATCTGTCTGCCATTTCCTGATGTGTTAGATCTTTTTCATTTGATTGTGTCTCATCTGATCCGACCCATACTTCCCTCCTCTCCTCCTGACTAGAACATAGAGCAGTGGTCTCCAACCTTTTTAAGCACGAGATCACTTTTGAATTTAAGTGCAATCCAGGATCTACCTCAAACCCAGATACCCTTGTCCCGCCTCCTTTGTGCCCCTTCTCCGAGGCCCTGCCCCTGCTCACTCTGTACTCCTTCCCTCTCCCATTCTCCCTCACTTTCACCAGGCAGGGGCAGAGGGTTTGGGCAAAGCCTCTCGTCTTAGGCTAAGGGATTTGGTGAGAGGGACTCTGAGCTGAGCCTGGGACTGGGAGTTGGGGTGCAGGAGGAGGTTCAGGGTACAGGTTCTGTAAGGGAGTTTGGGTGCAGGAGGCTCAGGGCTAGGGCAGGGGCTTGGGGTGCATGAATGGGGCAGGGGTTTGGGATTCTGGCTCCAGCTGGACACTGCTGACCTCAGGTGGCTCCGGGGTGGTGGTGCAGTGGGGCTAAGGCAGCTCACCCCTGCCCTGGCCCTGCACCACGCTCAAAAGCAGCCAAACTCCTGCCAACCCAAGCCCTGCTGTCCCCTTCCCTCCATTCTGTGGAGACAGAATACAGGGTGGAGAGGAGGCACCGTGACATCTGTGTGCCTCCTCTCCCTTCCCTGCTCTGCACAGCAAGCAGGACACTCCCCAGGGGAGGGGCAGCGCCAAGGCAAAGGGCAGGAGATGCACACCAGTGGGGGGAGGGGCAGCGGACATGCCAGCACTGGACAGCCTCTTGGCCAAACCAGTCAGGATCACCTGTCAGAGGCTCCAAGATCTACCAGTAGGTCCCGATCTACTGGTTGGTGACCACTGACACAGAGCATCTCTATTAATAGACCCTCCCCTAAGAGATGTCTCTGTCTGATCCATGTGCTGCTCCACACCTGTTGGCTTTCTCCCAGCCCTTAGTTTAAAAACAACCTTTTTAATGTTAAGTTTGAGCAGTCTGGATCCACTTTGGTTTAGGTGGCATCCATCCTTCCTGTATAGGCTCCCTGTGACGGGGCACCGGGCTCCGGGTGAGCGGAGTCCACGGCGCCCCGCACTCCCCGGCCGTCAGTGGAGGCGCTCGGTGGCGAGCGGGCCGCCAGGAGCTCTAAGGAGGGGGCGGGAAGCCCGGGGACCGCTGAGCACCCGGGTACCCGTGCGACACCCCGGTGCTCCTGTCCGGCCTGTTCCGGGGCCATCGGGGGCAGGACAGAGGCTGGCCAAGGGGGGATGCCGGGTGACTTCATCAGCCCATGCCCGGAGGGGTGGGGCGGGGCCGCGTCCGGTGGCCCGTTCAAATGGCACACGATCCCGGAGAGCAAGGGGAGGAAGCCAGAGGAGAGCCCGGAGAATAGAGGAAGGAAACTGGGGGAGAGCCCGGAGAGCAGGGAGAGGGAGCCGGGGGAGAGCCCAGAGAGCAAAGGGAAAGAGCTGGGGGAGAACGCCGGTGGAGAGAGATGCGGAGGACCAGAGGCAGGCCGGACGCCGGGCCGACGACCGCCGTGAGAAGGAGGAAGTGGCCCAGGACGGGGACAGGAGGAGGAGTCGCTCCAGACCCCGAGGGTTGGTGAGTTGCGGGGAACCCCCTACCAACCAGACAGCGTACACGCTTTGCTGTCTTTAGGGTCCTGGGCCGGGACCTGGAGCGGGGGGCGAGCCCGAGTCCCCCTCCTTCTCCGCAGCCCATAGGGCCAGGCAGGCCTCTGTCTAAGGAGCGTGTTTATTGGGATCCAAGAACTGATAGACTACGGGAGTAACAAAGGGGGGAAGCACTGGGTTATGGGTGGAAGTTGTGTAAATTACATTGCCATGGGATAAGAGGGAAGGTCCTTTCTTGGACTGAGAACTGGTTAAAAGACAGGAAACAAAGGGTAGGAATAAATAGTAAATTTTCAGAATGGAGAGGGGTAACTAGTGGTGTCCCCCAAGGATCAGTCCTAGGACCAATCCTGTTCTACTTATTCATAAATGATCTGGAGAAAGGGGTAAGCAGTGAGGTGGTAAAGTTTGTGGATGATACCAAACTGTTTAGGCTAGTCAAGACGAAGCAGACTGTGAGGGACTCCAAAAAGATCTCACCAAACTCAGTGATTGGGCAACAAAATGGCAAATGAAATTTAATGTGGATAAGTGTAAAGTAATACACATTGGGAAATATAACCCCAACTATACGTACAGTATGATGGGGGCTAATTTGGCTACGACAAATCAGGAAAGAGATCTTGGAGTTATCGTGGACAGTTCTCTGAAAACTTCCACGCAGTGTGCAGCGGCGGTCAAAAAGGCAAATAGGATGCTCGGAATTATTAAGAAAGGGATAGAAAATAAGACCCAGAATATCTTACTGCCCCTGTATAAAACTATGGTACGCCCACATCTTGAATACTGTGTACAGATGTGGTCTCCTCACCTCAAAAAAGATATTTTGGCCTTGGAAAGGGTTCAGAAAAGGGCAACTAAAATGATTAGGGGTCTGGAATGGGTCCCATATGAAGAGAGGTTAAAGCGACTGGGACTTTTCAGTTTAGAAAAGAGGAGACTGAGGGGGGATATGATAGAGGTATATAAAATCATGAGTGGTGTGGAGAGGACGAATAAAGAAAAGTTATTTATTAGTTCCCATAATAGAAGAACTAAAGGACACCAAATGAAATTAATGGGTAGCAGGTTTAAAACTAATAAAAGAAAGTTCTTCTTCACACAGCGTGTAGTCAACCTGTGGAACTCCTTGCTAGAGGAGGCTGTGAAGGCTAGGACTATAACAGAGTTTAAAGAGAAGCTAGATAATTTCATGGAGGTTAGGTCCATAAAAGGCTATTAGCCAGGGGACAGAAATGGTGTCCCTGGCCTTTGTTTGTCAGAGGCTGGAGAAGGATGGCAGGAGACAAATCGCTTGATCATTGTCTTGGATCCACCCTCTCTGGGGCACCTGGTGCTGGCCACTGTCGGCAGACAGGCTACTGGGCTAGATGGACCTTTGGTCTGACCCAGTACGGCCATTCTTATGTTCTTATGAAGACAGGCTCGTGGGGGTGGGGCAACCCCGATGATGACAGGGCTGTAAGCCTGAGGGGGAGCTTGCCCCATAACGCTCCCCCTATCCCCAAAATTTCCCCAGTTCCTAATAAAGCTCAACCCTCCTCTACACCGTCTCATCCACACATTGAGCCTCTGAAGCTCTGCCTGCCTACTTGGCCCTGTGCATGGAACTAGATGCATTTCAGAGCACACTGCCATAGAGGTCCTGGACAGGGACTCTGTGCGTCCTGCTGCCCCAGTAATACGTGCTAATTATGCACCCGCCGCCTCCACCAGGGCTGGGCAGGACACACTGAGAGTCAACAGTTGATCTTTCAAGTGTTAATGAAGTAGAGCTAACAGTGGCTTGAGCATGGGGGAAGCCGGGCGCTAGGCTCCACAGATTAAAAGACTTGGGGGATGGAGGCAGACGAACGCATCCAGTGCTAACACCAGCACCTCACGATGTTTGGAGAGGGGCTGTGCAAATGTCTCCCCAGCGCAGCGAACCTCCTCCCTGAACCCTCTGCAAACAGACTCTCCTCGCAGCGGGAAGGGGCAATTACCTGCCAGGCCCACAGTAATGACACTCCAAACAGGAACACCTCCTAGCTGCTGCCACCATTACACAGGGCCTGGTCTGCCCAGCTGATTGACAGGAGCCAGTCGAGGGCATGATTCCCCGGAACAAGCCCAGGCATGGCTTTGTCCAGCTGGGCTGGAGGAACTGCATTTCTGCCACAACAGGCCAGGGCCAGGGACTGACTTTGGTTTCCCCAGCGAGGTGGGTTTGCAGCATGGACAGAAATTGATCCTGGACTGAGGTACTGGTGTATCCACAGACATTAATCCTGTGTCAGTGAGGGGCCCCGTTGGTCAAGCCAGACCTCTCCCTCTAGTGCTTGGCTTCTCTTAGAATGGCTCCACGCAGGGCCTGGGCGCAGCCCATCATGTTGAGCACAGAACGGCCACCCAGCCTGGAGTGCTAAGGCCCTGCCTCACTGCGCCCAGGGTCCATCTGGCAGACGGCCTCTCCCTCCCCTGCCTAGAACAGAGAACAGACTGGACTGCCCAGCTCTGCCTGGAAACACAGGAGCAAACTGGCTCCAAACACGCCATTCCCAGGGGCAGCCGGTATCTCTACCAGCCTCTCCGGCTGCTTCTCCCAACCTGCCTGCTTCACCTCCGTCCAGTCAGGGCTAAGCTTGGCCCACAGGCGCCAGACCAGTCCTAGTGCCAGCTAGCTGCTGGGGTCACACAGACCTGCCCAACCCTGGGACACGGGGGTTCCTCTCCTCAGCAGCTTTGCCATCAACCCTGAGCCAGTGAGCTGTATCCCGCGAAAGCTTCGGGCCTAAGAAATCGGTTCACTCCGAGGTGCTACCAGGCTCCTTGTTGGTATTGCTGAAGCAGACTCACACGCCAGCCCCTGAACCCAAAAGAGAGTCGAGGCTGCTCTGGTCTGACCCCCTGTGGGATGACACCAGGCTGGTTCCCATTGGAGCACTGGTCGCTGCAATTGCCTCCATTAGCCAGTGTCCCTGGGACGGGACAGGTCGGGAGTGAGGGTCCCTGGCCTGCGTCCGTCCAGCTCTCGGAGAAGGCAGGTTAACCTTCCATTCCTGTCAGCCTCTGCCCAGCCAGTTCTCCCTGGGGTGCCCAGCGTGGGGGCACACCCCAGGCCTGCCCTTCGACACCCACCCACACAATGCTAAAGAGATCCAGAGCCTTCTTGTAAGCACATTTGCTCTGCCCAAGAGTGGCTGCAACTTCCCGGACTTTCCTGTCACGTTGACTAGTGGCTTTTCGTATTTCACAACCCTCCTGGAGCCCCAGAGCGCGGCTGCAAAGCCAGGGATCCTACTGGGGGCTGCAGAAACACAGGTCCCGGGTGCACGGGCTCACAAGCCACTGTCTGCGGGGGAGCTCAGACCATCGTGCAGTGAAAGGAGTCACCACACTGAGGGTATGTCTACACTACAAAGTTAACTTGAACTAACAGCCGTTAGTTCGAATTAACTTTCATAGCATCTATACATGCAAACCGCTAGTTCGAACTTAATTCGAACTAGGTAAACCTCATTCTGCGAGGACTAACGCCTAGTTCGAATTAAGTAGTTCGAATTAAGGGCTGTGTAGCCACTTAATTCGAACCAGTTGAAGGCTAGCCCTTCCCAGCTTGCCCTGGTGGCCACTCTGGGCCAAACCAGGGAAACTCTTCTGCCCCCCTCCCGGCCCCGGAGCCCTTAAAGGGGCACGGTCTGGCTACGGTGCTTGTGCCAGCTGCAAGCCTGCCAGCACCCAGCCAGCAGACCCTGCACCTGGCACAGCATGAGCCAGCCACCCGCTGCCACCCAGCTCTCCGCCTCTTCCCAGGACCAGGCTGGCGGCTCCCAGGACCCTGCCCGGGGCCACAAGAGGCGGGTTCCTGCCTGGTCTAGTGCGGAGATCGTGGACCTCATCGAGGTTTGGGGGAGGCCTCCAACGTCCACAATCTCCACACTAGCCACAGGAATGCGGCCGTCTACAGCCGTATGGCTGACAGCCTGGCCACCAGAGGCCACATGTGGACCCGGGAGCAGGTCCGCTGCAAAATCAAGGACCTGCGGCAGGCCTATTCCAGGGCCTCCCAGCCAGGGGCTGACCCGGAGGCATGCCCTCATTATGAGGCCCTGGACCGCATCCTGGGGGCTCACGCAGTCCATGCCCCCCGGGTGGTGATCGACCCCGGGGCAGAGGGCCCCGTCCCTGACACAGAGGAGGAAGAAGAGGATGCCGAGAGCCAGGAGCCTGCAAGGAGCCTGCCCAGGACCCAGGACCGCCGAGGCATCCAACAGAGCACATCGGCTGTGTCGTCCGAGGCTGGGGAGGGCTCCACATGTGAGTGCCATCATGCTCCCCTTATGTGTATGCGGGGGGTGGAGGGAGAGGGAGCCCGTGCGCCTGGGCCTTGCCCACCATGGAGCAGCAGCTGGGTGTCATGCAGGGGCCCTGGCCTGTTCCCCACACGCCGCCCTCGCCTTGCACAGGGGGGCTGGGTTTCACCCACTGTGTCCCCAAGGAGAACTGACCACTGCTCTTGTTTCACCACAGCCGCAGCACCTGGGACTGCAGAGCGCACCACCCCGCCTGCAACAGCCACCTGCACCCGGGCCAGCAGGCGCTCCAGGAACCTGGAGGACTACCACCGGCAGCACCTGTGGCTACTGGAGCACCAGCTCCGCACCCAGGACCACTGGGTCCGGGAGGACCTGCGGCTGCGGCAGCGGAGCTTGGAGGCGCTGGAGGAGCAGGGCCGTGCCCTCAGAGGTCACCTCCAGACCCTGGTGGACAGGTTCCTTCCTCCTCCTGCTCCAGCCCCTGCGGCCGCCCCAGCTCTTGCTCCTCCTCCCACCCCTGCTCCGCCTCCTGCTTCCTCCGCACCCCCCGTCCCTCCTGCCCCACCCTCCACACACCCCCCCCGACACCCCCGCACCCGCAGTGCTGTCAGATGGGAGAGCCAGCAGGACCCCCAACCCTGAGCTTTCCCTTTCCTTCTTCCCCTTCCTCCCCCTTCCAGCTCCCTCCTCCCAGGTTTCCCCCTCCCCTCTCCTACTCTCATTCTTCCCTCCCCCCACCCCAGTTATGTACAATAAAGAGAAGTTTTTTTGGCAAAACAGGTGTTTTTATTTTACATTAGGAAGGGGGGTTAGGGAGGGGAAAGGGGAAGGAGGGGAGGGTGGAAGAAGGCCCCAGTGGGGCATGCAGGGAGAGTTCAGTCCTCCTCCTCCACCTGGAAGCTCTCCCACAGGGCTTCCCGGATCTGGACGGCCCCCCCACTGGGCCTCCCAGACGGCAGCGGTGCGGGGCTGCACGTACTGGCCAGGCATGCGCTCAGCCTCAGCCATCCAGGCTGGCAGGAAAGCCTCCCCCTTCCTTTCACATAAATTGTGCAGCACACAACATGCTGCCACCACGGGAGGGATATTGTGCTCGGTGAGGTCGAGACGGGAGAGGAGGCATCGAAATCGAGCTTTCAGGCGTCCGAAGGCCCCCTCGACCACAGTGCAGGCCCTGGTGAGCCTGGCATTGAAGGCCTACCGGGAGGGGTTGAGGTGCCCCGTGTACGGCTTCATCAGCCAGGGCTGTAGGGGGTAGGCTGCATCCCCCACCAGGCAGACGAGCATGTCCACGTCCCCAACCCTGATGTGGCGGTCGGGGAAGAAGGTCCCGGCCTGCAGCCTCTGGCACACAGAGGAGTTGCGGAACACCCTGGCGTCGTGTGCCTTGCCGGACCAGCCCATATTAATGTCCGTGAACTGGCCCTGGTGGTCAGACACGGCCTGCAGGAGGACGGAGAAGTACCCCTTCCTGTTGATGTACTGGGAGGCCTGATGTTCCGGGGCACGGATGGGGATGTGTGTCCCGTAGATAGCCCCCCCCCCGCAGTTGGGGAAGCCGAGGGCGCCGAACCCCTGGATGATGGTGTCCGGGTCAGCGAGGCGGACCACCCTGCGGAGCAGCACCCGGTTGATGGCCTTGACCATCTGCAGAGAGACACAGCAAACCGCGAATCACTGGGGCGCCCGGGTGGCTGGGAGTGTTCGTTCCCTGGCACTGCCCCGTGCCCCACTCCCGGAAGCGACCCCCGCTGCGATCCTGGCTGCCATGGGCAGCCTGTAGTACGGCCGGGACAGACCGAACCCTCCCGTGCGGGGCACTTTCACCTCCCCCTCCCCCCCCGTTTTCCCTGGGGCGGCCCATCCCCTCCTTGCAGCCCCCCTCCCCGCCCCCGGCCCAGTGACCGGTGGGTGCCGTACCTGCATGAGCACTGCTCCGACGGTGGATTTCCCCACGCCGAACTGGTTCCCGACAGATCGGTAGCTGTCCGGCGTGGAGAGCTTCCACAGGGTGATGGCCACCTGCTTCTGGAGGGGGATGGCAGGCCTCATGCAAGTGTCCCATTGCCGCAGAGCAGGGGCGAGCCACTCGCAGAGCTCCAGGAAGGTGTCCTTCTTCATCCTAAAGTTCTGGGTCCACTGTTGGTCTCCCCAGCGCTCCAGGACGATGCGGTCCCACCAGTCGCTGCTGGTGTCCAGACGCCAGATGCGGCGGGGCACGCTGGCGTCCAGCCGCTGCTGCGGCTCCTCCACGACCCCCAGGGAGGCCAGGGGGAGAAGCAGGAGGCTGACGTGCACCAGATGGTGCCAGGCAGCCTCCAGCCATTGCTGGCAGGCTTGCAGCAGCAAGTCCAAAAACTGGAGCAGCATGCCCAGGGCGAGCTCCGGCTCCATGGTGCCAACTGCGGCAGCGTCCCCAATGGGAACCACCGACACAGGCAGGTGGAGAGAAAAACGCTTTGCTGTCCCTCAGCGAGGTAGGCAAGCAAGCGGAAAAGCTGAGAACCGGCTGTCCAGGGGGGTCCCTTTAAGCACGAGCCTCAGATAGCCTCAGACAGCAGCCACACAAAGCAACTACTGACCTGATGCCCTGCCGGAACCGGTTTCAGCTGCCCTTAAATGCGACCCAGCGTCCAATCAGTGTGGACGCGCTAGTTCGAATTAGCAAAATGCTAATTCGAATTAGTTTCGAATTAGCTTAGTTCGAATTAGCGCTGTAGTGTAGACATACCCTGAGAAAGCGCTTGGTGACTTCACCTGAGACCATGGTCGCCCAGCCCCCAGCTAACCCTTGTATGTGCGTGTGCATACGAGTGTGCGTGTGTGTTCTGGGCCTGATTCTGAGTTAGTTTGCTCTGGGGCAAATCAAGTGTAATTCCCTGCAAGCCATGGGCGGCGGGTAACCCCCTGGTCCCACAGGCTAGCCCACTGGCCCCACCCTTTCCCCTGAGGCCTCACTCCCACCTACTGGACCCCCAACGCCCTCACCCCCTGTGGCTGGAAGAGCCCCAGCCTGCTTGCCACAGCTGCCAGCCAGTTCGCCCCAGCCACACCAGCTGGCTGAGCACTGGTCTGAGTACCCCTTCTCCCTGGGCCATCCCAGCTTCTAGCTGCTGGCCAGCCCGAGCACCAGGTCTCTGGCTTCAGGGCAGGGGGAGTGATGGGGAGGCCACTTCCTGGGCTAGGGTTTGGCCTCCCTTGGCCTGTGATCCCTGACACACTGCTGGAAGCCAGGGCACTACCCCAGTGCATGCAAAAGGCGCCTCGGACCCAAGCTGTCTGGCAGCAGCATGGCTCCTGCTGGAGGGACTAGGACCACTGTGCTTTGAAGGCTCTCGCTAGAGTTCTGCGCGGAATCGCACCTGCCAGAGGGTATGTCTACACTAGCCCCCTAGTCCGAACTAACTGCCCGCAGCTACATGCGGCAGTCAAAAGTTAACTTGAACTAAGTCCTTAGTTCGAGTTAACTGTTACACCTCATTCCACGAGGTGTAACAGTTAACTCGAACTAAGGACTTAGTTCAAGTTAACTTTTGACTGCCGCATGTAGCCGCAGGCAGTTAGTTCGGACTAGGGGGATTTAAAAATGGCGCCCAGACGGGAAGATGCAAATAAATCCCGGGATATTTAAATCCCGGGCTTCATTTGCAACTTCGAATGCCTACATTAGCCACCCTAGTTCGAACTAGGGGGCTAGTGTAGACATACCCAGAAGGGCCACAGGTCTCCATGGGTTTGCAGGGCTCTAGGTCGCCTCTCGGGGGAAAGCTCCCACATGCTGCATGCACTAGAGACCCTCCAGTCTATCTCGGCAGCAACCCTGGCGAGGGGTTGGAGCCTGGGCACTGAGATCAGCTGCACCGGGACCACGCAGGATGGGCCCTGTGTGAACCACACAGAGCTGAGCGCCCGTGACAGCCCTTGCAGCCCTGAGACAGAGACAATGAGCCACAGCTGAAGTGGGCAGAAGAGAGAGCGGCTGCAGCAGGCTAATAACCCATGATCCATCTGCATTGGCGCAGCAATGGGTGAGCGGAGGGCGTGCTGGAGACAAGCGGCAATCAAGGGGCCTGATGCCTGGAGAGGGAATTGAGGTGGGGGAGAGACCCAGGCTGAATGCGCCGTTTGGAATAAATCTCCCTCAGCCAGAGCTCATTAAATCTCACTTGCGACAAGTGAGCTGCTTGGCCCGGCGATGAAGTGGGGGCAGGGCGGAATGGCAGCCAGGCGCGGAGATGGACCCGACAGAAGCAATCACAACGCTGCTGATTGCATGGGGCGGAGAGCAGACGAGGGGCCCTGCACAGCACAGAGCAGGAGAGGAGGGAGATGAAAAGCAGATTATCTGCAATTGATGGTATTAGCCTCCTCTGGAAAGCGCTTGCAGCTCCTGATGGCAGGACTCACTCTGCCCTGCAAAGCTGGAGCCATCGCAGCTCCACTCAGGCTTTTTGCCCCTCGCCTGGCCCAGACAGAGCGGGGATGATAGGTGCCTGGCAGGAGCAAGTGGGGAACCAGCAACCTGAACCCATTTCTGCAGGACGTTCATGGAAAGTGGAATGCAGGATTTCCCCGTGCCCCGGAAACCCACCTGAAAGAGTCTTTCCCCTCAAAGAGACATGCCCTGTGGCCCCTGCATCTGCCTGGCGAATGGCTCTGGCCACAGGGTCAGCTCCGAGAGGCTGGCCCTGGCTGCAGACATTCACAGACAGTGAGAGGTGACAGTGTGGCAAGAAACCAGTCCCCAGGGGCTAGCCACCACCTCTCAGCTTCACCTGCAAGAGGTAAATGCAGAGCTGGCCCAAAGGAGGGCGAGATTCCAAGGCCAGAAGGGACCTTTCGGCTCCCCTGCACCACACTGGCCAGAGTCCTGCCCCCCGATCATTCCTAGAGCAGGGTTTTCAGAAAAGCACCAGCTTGTTGTTAATGTGGTAAGTGATGGAGAAGCCACCATGTCCCTTGGCAAATTGTTCCGGTGGTTCCTGCCAAGAAGGCATGCCTTCTTTCCTGTCTGAATGTGTGTCGCTCCCAGGCACCGGCCTGTGTGAACCAGTAGTCCCCATGCAGGCACTGACAGGCTGTGACCATGTCTCTGGACCTTCCCTTTGCTGAGCCCAGCCATAAAATGGGCGGGGTGCTTGCGCCCAGATTGCCATGTGATCCAGAGCACTCTGTGTTCCTAGCCTGACCTGCCCTTCACCCCTCTCTGTGTTTGTACAGCCCCACATGGTCTGCCTTGTGCCCATCCACCCCAAGCACAGGCAGGGGCGGCTTTCTGGGCTGGACATGGGGAGGCCTGGACGGGAGCGGAGATCCCAGTATAAGCAGCTCCGGGAGTTGCCTGATTCTGCTGGTCAGCCAGGCCCCTCCTGCCCAAGCGGCTCACCAGGGGTACGTCTAGACTACAGGCTTTTGTGGACAGAGGCTTTGTCGACAGATACTGTTGACGAAGCTTCTGTCGACAAAGAGCGTCTAGACTACATCCAGTTCTGTCGACAAAGCAAGCCGCTTTGTTGACATGAGAGTGTAGACACAAAGGACAGTGTAGATGCAATAATGCCTTCTGTCGACAGAACTCTGTCAACAAAAGGCGTTATTCCTCGTAGAATGAGGTTTACCGCCGTCGACAAAACTGCCGAGTTCTGTCAACGTTATGTAGACAGAACTCGGTGGTAGTGTAGACGCAGGTATAGTTTTGTTGACAAAAGTCCACTGTTGTCGACAAAACCCTGTAATCTAGACACACCCCAGGACTCCAGGGCTGGCAGCAGGGTTGTTTCCATGAAGACGAGAACCTGGCAATACAGGTCAGTCTGTTCCTGGTGTGAGCCTGTATATCCATAAAACATGCACAAAGCCCTGCTCCCCTGAACACAAGAGAGAAAGCAGCAGCTGCAGAAATCGCAAGTCTGCTCTTGCAGTGAGCTCTGTGCCCAGCAAGCTCTGTCTCTGCTTGCTTTCCAGGTCCCACTCACGTTGCTTGGCTTTCTCTGCCCAACACACCCAAACTACTGCCAGCATCCTAGCCCCAAAGTTTGCAGATTGCTAATCTATCTGCCTTGGATCTACATCCAGACCTCACAGGAATGTAGGGCCCTAAGCCCAGTGACATCAATGGGCCCCAGTGCCGTGGGCAGTCACTCCAAAGCCCCCAGCTGCTTTTACTACAGAAAAGAACTGGATTGAGCCTGCTGTCGAGCCCGAGGCTGCGGCTGTCTGTGGAATCAAGCGTGGTTGCAGCCGTGTCAGTCCCAGGACACTAGAGAGCAAGGTGGGCGAGTTAAGATCTTTTATTAGCCCTGCTTCTGCTGGTGAGAGAGACCAGTGTGGAGCCACACAGAGTGCGTCTTCAGATCCGGGCTGGGGAACAGCTCCATGTAGTGTGAAAACTGGTCTCTCTCGCCAACTTAAGCAGGAGCAATGAAAACTATCGCCTCTCATCGCCCCAAACCCCACTCTCTTTCTTCCATTAGCTCCTTTCTGCCCCAGGCCGGGAGGGTCTGCTAGTGGCAGTGGGAACTCTGCAGAGACCAGCAAATTCCTCTTATAGCAACACCTGCCATCACCCAGCTGTGGACTTGAGCCCCCGCCAGTCTGAGCTGGTGTGATCCTGGCAAAAGATCTGAGTTCCTAAGGCAGGCTGTGTGTGAAACTCCCGACGGCTGCTCCTGCTCCATTGAATATGCCAGCAGAATGTGGCAGCTCATTCAAATGACTGTAGAGAACAATTGCTGTGATAATTGCTTGATAACCTCTTACTTTTCAGGTAATTTATTTCCCACTTTTGCCGCTGGATGAATGCTCCCGCATCCCTGAGCGCCCCACACCACAGCAGGAGCAAAGGGACGGGTCTGTGTGCCTCTGGAATGAATATTTATTTGGTTTCTTTGCTTACCCAAGAACAAGAGAGAGCATGAATAATACATAGGCCCAGAGATACCCAGATAGGAGGCTTTCCCCGCTGAATGCCAGCAGGGAAGAATGTGAGGCGCACAGGCAGGCATCACACAAGCAGAAGGGAATGTAGGGCAAAGGGAAAGCTGGACCCAAGCTACAGGTGACAGAGAGAGGGAGCCATTATGGGTCAGGGGGAAAGGGGAGCTGCTCAAACGGGGCAGAGGCACCTCACAGAGCCAAGGACTGGGCAGGGAAGGGATGGAGAGAGGTGCTGGCTGGCCAGGGCTCACTGATGGTGCTGGGGGTGCTTGCCACAGGGGACGGTCATGTGGTGCCAGACAGTTCCTAGGTAGCCAAAGGGCCCAGTGTCCCAGCAGCAATGCAGGTGCCTGGTGGTGGGGGCTGTGAAAAGCAGCTCTGCAGACCCAGGCCGTAGCAAGCCTTGGCCCTGCCCCACAAAGCTCAGGGGAGCACTGTGGGGTGGTTCTGTGTCTGTGAAGGCCCCTCTGACTGTACAGCTCTAAGCTGGAGAGATGGGGACGGAGGAACTGCAGGCTCCAGCAGGCTTGAGGCCTGCAGGGAAGGAGCCCTGAGAGTCAGGCAAGCTGGAGCCTGATCTGACTCACAGGCTCTACCTAGTGGGGGGAGGCAGCGTAGGGCAGGCCTCAAATCTACTAGCCAGGGTCCCCATACGCTCCGGTGTGAGGGAAGTGTGAAGACCCTGAGCAGGGGCTTTTTCTCCCCATCAGCCCCCTGACTCCCAGCACTAGCCAGAACACTGGGAATGAACTTCCAGCCCCTCTGGGACCCTCCCAATGTGCTTGGCTTCCCAGAGCCCTGGGGACTCTGCCAGGGGAGGGCTGGGGGACATGTCTCCTGTTTCCCCTCCCAGCCCCGGTGGAAGGGCCAGGTAGGGAATGCAGGGGGCCTGCAGACAGGATGAGAAGGGGACACGGCAGAGCCCTGCTCCTCATGTCCTGTGTGGCCACAGGGTCCCTCAGAGGTCCCAGAAAGCCAGGGAATCTGTGACTCCTGTGACCTCTGTGGCAAACTCACAGCCCTCCCAAGAAGTGAGAGACAGAATTGCTCTTGTATCACTCATTGAGGCCATTGGCCGGTCTTTGGATCACTCTGACACTGGGCTTGGGCTCACAGGGTAAACGCGATAAAGCCACTTCTTGAGCTGGGGTTAGCACTCTAAAGCTGTAACCCCCTCTCCCGTGGCAGGGCTCAGCTCAGTCTCTTGACATTAGTACATTTCAGTTATTCTTAATATTAAGCAGTTGCTGCATGCCTAGAGGAGATGTTTTTATACGGCAGGAATAAATACAGATTTACAAGTCCCAGCATGCTATTTACTGTCCTCTGTGAGTGGGACCAGTCTAGGGTTGCCAGATGGTTTAAACCAAAAATATCAAACACACACACACACCCCCCAAAAAAAAACACAGGGGAAAAAATTCTGTTGAGAAAAAAAAGGGGGAGACCAAAGTTGTTGAGCAAAAAAAAAGGACCCCGAGAGCTAGTAAGCAAAAAAAAAAAAAACCAGCATGGCCCCTTTAAGAACAGGCTGGGCTCTGCCTCTCCTAACAGGCAGCTGGTGGCCATCTTGTCTCCCGGCTCCAGGCCAGACAGCTCCCCTGCAGAACCAGGTAAGTGGGGGGGGGGGGGAAGGGGACACTGGTTCCGGTTGCTGAGTGTGTTGTAGGGTTGCCAGGTGTCCAGTATTGACCCGGACAGTCCAGTATTTTTGCCTCCTGACCGGGAAAAAAATCAGAAAATATCTGACATTTTAGGTGTCCAGTATTTTCTGAATTTTTTTACCGGACAGGAGGTGAAAATACCGCACTGTCCGGGTCAATACCAGACACCTGGCAACCCTAGACCAGTCATGCCTACAAACGGTGCAGCAAAGTCACAAGATGGGCTACAAATGCAATACCCAACAGGGATTCAAAAGTGTAGTGCCTGAGGGAGGAGACGCCGAAGATGCTCCATTAGCTGTGGGTTGACCCTGCAGCCCAGCGCACACAGCGTCCCCCCGCAGGGGCTGAGGCCTGCCTCTGTCCATTAGGGGTCTGGCTGCAGGAGTGGATCTAACAGCCCAGGGGAGGCTGCAGCCAGAGGAGCGATAACATGGGTGACTCTGGCTGATACTCTGGTTCTGGGCCCAGCCACTTCCTGCCCTGGCCCAACCCCAGCAATCCCTGTGCCCCGTCGTGCCCAGTCACTCCATCAGCTTGCTGTGCTCTGGGGAGCCTCTTCAATGGAGGGGATTCCCCTGGGGAAGCACCACCTGGCTGCCATGGTTATAAACTGGAGTGTCCCTGCAGATCTCCAGTGCCATGGGGAGAAGGGGGGCAGTGACCATGTGATGCTGATGGCAGGATGCCAGGACACACTGGCACTGCCCCGTCACTCTGGGGACGAGTAACCCCTGAGGCAGCAGCAGGGGCGGGTTAAGAAAGAGGCTTTAGGGGCTGCAGCCCCGGGAATCACGTGAGGCCAGTGCCTGCAGGGCAGCATGGGACGCACAGAGCCACCTGTCCTTCCTCCCTCCCCACCATTGCCAGCTCCTTCACTGGCTGTTGTTAGCAACAGCACCCTGGGCTAGCCAGAGCTCAGCTCTGAACATGTGCATCTGCACTCCCCAGACCAGAGGGGCCCGAGGCAATGGATTCAAATGGGGAGGGCAGGCGGTAATTTGGCTTGAAAATCAGGAAAAACACCCTGCCCCCTGTGGAAAGGGCTCACAGAGCAGGAGCAAGGCCCAGGGCTTGGCCATTTCAGTCTAGATGGAGAAAGTTCTGGAGCTGGCTCCCCTCCCTGCTTTGCACCAGCCAGTCCAGGATTCCTGTCCCCCACAGCTGCTCTCTTTCCCCACATCTCCCCTTGTGCCCGGTGCACAGCCCCCTGGGCAGAGACAACACTGCTGGGAACTGGGTTGGATTTGCAGCAAGGTACCCAGGTGAAGAGGGTGATGGTGTCTGGGAGAGCGATTAACCCACTAACCATCCTGGGCTCCCTGTAATGGCCTGTCCTGGGGGGAGTTACTTCCTGACTCCTGCTGGAGAGTGGCTGCTTGGCCCTGCAGCATGAGGGCTTTTCCCTTGTATCCAGGTTGGCAGGTCACCAGCACTGGGCTACAGAGCCACCCCCAAGGGGCTCGGAGATCCCACCTGAGGGCTCGATTGAGACTCAAACTAGGTGTTGCAGAGTGAAGTCAGGAAGGGAAGAGACTCCTGGCCTGCCTTCTTGCCTACCCAGACCTGGGCAGGCAAGTGGGCTAGGAGTGCCAGGGACTGGGCAGAACCCAACCCAACCCACCCCAACGTGCCAACTGCAGATACAGGCAACAAAGTCTCAGTCGCCAAGTGAGGGCAGCCCGGGAGGGGCTGAGCCCAGAGGGGGGGTCTCCAAGAAACAGCGCCTACAGCACTGCCATTTCCATGGACAATGCAACCTGAACAAACAGCAAGCGCCAAACGTTTGAGGCCACTTGTCGGAGCATGGAGGAGCCGGCGAGGCAGGGATGCCTCTCCTCCCTTCTGCAGAGCTCCCCTGGCACGGGGCTTTCACAGAAGCCTTTCCACTTCATTGCCTTGTTTTCCTGAGCAATGAGAACATCAGGTCACTGCTAAGGATGTTAAGTAGTGGGTATTTCACTAATCGAAAAATCCATGCATTTTTGCAGCAACTATTCGATTCCTAGACTGGAATGGACCTCACGAGGTCATCAAGTCCAGTCCCCTGCCCTCACAGCAGGACCCAGCACCATCTAGATCATCCCTGACAGGTATCTGTCTAATCTGCTCTTAAATATCTCCAGTGATGGAGCTTCCACAACCTCCCTAGGCAATTTATTCCAGTGTTTAACCACCCTGACAGGCAGGAACTTTTTCCTAATGTCCAACCTAAACCTCCCTTGCTGCAGTTTAAGCCCATTGCTTCTTGTCCTATCCTCAGAGGCCAAGGAGAACAATTTGTCTCCCTCCTCCTTGTAACACCCTTTTAGATACTTGAAAACCGCTATCATGTTCCCTCTCAGTCTTCTCTTTTCCAAACTAAACAACACCAGTTCTTTCAGTCTTTTCTCATAGGTCATGTTTTCTAGACCTTTAATCATTTTTGTTGCTCTTCTCTGGACCTTCTCCAATTTCTCCACATCTTTCTTGAAATGTGGTGCCCAGAACTGGACACAATACTCCAGCTGAGGCCTAATCAATGCAGAGTAGAGTGGAAGAATGACTTCTTGTGTCTTGTTCACAATACTCTTATTAATGCAACCCAGAATCATGTTTGGTTTTTGTTTTTGTTTTTTTGCAACAGTGTCACACTGTTAACTCATATTTAGCTTGTGGTCCATTATGATCCCTAGATCCCTTTCTGCAGTACTTCTTCCTAGACAGTCACTTCCCATTCTCTATGTCTGAAACAGATTGTTCCTTCCTAAGTGAACCTAAGTGAAGTAAACTTCATCCTATTTACCTCAGACCATTTCTCTAGTTTGTTCAGATCATTTTGAATTATGACCCTATCCTTCAAAGCACTTGCAACCCCTCCCAGCTCGGTATCATCTGCAAACTTAATAAGCATACTCTGTATGCCGATATCTAAATTGTTGATGAAGATATTGAACAGAACCGGTCCCAAAACAGACCCCTGCGGAACCCCACTTGTTATGCCTTTCCAGTATGATTGTGAACCGTTAGTAACTACTCTCTGAGAACAATTATCCAGCCAGTTATGCACTCACCTTACAGTCGCCCCACCTAAGTTGTATTTGCCTAGTTTATTGATAAGAAGGTCATGCGAGACCATATCAAATGCCTTACTAAAGTCTAGGTATACTACATCCACTGCTTCTCCCTTATCTACAAGATTCGTTATCCTATCAAAGAAAGCTATCAGATTGGTTTGACATGATTTGTTCTTTACAAATCCATGCTGGCTGTTACCTATTACCTTATTTTCTTCCAGATGTTTGCAGATGAATTCCTTAATTACTTGCTCCATTATCTTCCTAGCACAGAAGTTAAACTGACTGGTCTGTAGTTTCCTGGGTTGTTCTTTTTTCCTTTTTCATAGATGGGCACTAGATTTGCCTTTTTCCAGCCTTCTGGAATCTCTCCCAACTTCCATGATTTTCAAAGATGATAGCTAAAGGCTGAGATACTTCCTCTATCAGCTCTTTGAGTATTCTAAGGATGCATTTTATCAGGCCCTGATGACTTACAGACATCTAACTGTTCTAAGTAATTTTTAACTTGTGGGTTTTTTTATTTTATCGTCTAAACCTACTCCATTTCCACTAGCATTCACTATGTTAGGCATCCCACCACCATCAAACTTCTTGGAGAAGACCAAAACAAAGAAGTCATTAAGCACCTCTGCCATTTCCAGGTTTCCTGTTATTGTTTCTCCCTCTTCACTGAGTAATGGGCCTATCCTGTTCTTGGTCTTCCTCTTGCTTCTAATATATTTATAGAATGTCTTCTTGTTACCCTTTATGTGTAAAGGAATGGTGTCCCGAGCCTCTGTTTGTCAGAGGGTGGAGATGGATGGCAGGAGAGAGATCGCTTGATCATTACATGTTCGGTTCACTCCCTCTGGGGCATCTGGCATTGGCCATTGTCGGCAGACAGGATACTGGGCTGGATGAACCTTTGGTCTGACCCAGTATGGCCATTCTTATGTTCTTATGTTATGTTCTTATGTCTCTAGCTAGATTGAGCTCATTTTGTGCCTTTGCCTTTCTAATCTTGCCCCTGCATATGTGTGTTACTTATATTCATCCTTTGTAATTTGACCTAGTTTTCACTTTTTATATGACTCCTTTTTGATTTTTAGATCATGCAAGATCTCGTGGTTAAGTCAAGATGGTCTTCTGCCATACTTTCCATCCTTCCTATACAGCGGAATAGTTTGCTTTTGGGCCCTTAATAATGTCCCTTTGAAAAACTGCCAACTCTCTTCAGTTGTTTTTCCTCTTAGTTTTGCTTCCCATGGGACCTTACCTACCAGCTCTCTGAGTTTACCAAAATCTGCCTTCCTGAAATCCATTGTCTCTGTTTTGCTGTTCTCCCTTCTACCATTCCTTAGAACCATGAACTCTATGATTTCATGGTCACTTTCTCCTAAGCTGCCTTCTACTTCCAAATTCTCAACCAGTTCCTCCCTATTTGTTAAAATTGAATCTAGAACAGCTTCCCCCCTCGTAGCTTACTCAACCTTCTGAAATAAAAAATTGCCCCCAATGTAGTCCAAGAATTTATTGGATAATCTGTTCGCCTGCTGTTTAGTTTCCCAACATATGTCTGCATAGTTGAAGTGTGTGCTGGGTGGTGGTGCTGGTGACCATATCAATAGGTGACAGTGTGGTGATACTGATGACTGGACAGTCAGATGATTGGGTGCCAGTACTAGTTAGTGTATCATGGGGTGACTGTTGCAGTGTTGGTGACTGCACAATTGGGGTGACTGAGCGGCAGTGCTGTTGACTTTATCAGAAGATAACTGCCTGGCGGTACTGTATCAGCACTTGACTACACACTGGGGTAGCTGTTGCGGTTCTGGTGAGTGCATACAAGGGTGGCCATTGCAGTACTGGTGACTGCGCACCGGAGTGGCTGTCGCAGTGCTGGTGACTGCACATTGGGGTGGCTTTCGTTGTGCTGGTGACTGTATACTGGGGTGCCTGCCGTGGTGCTGGTAACTGCACAAAGGGCTGGCCATCGCGGTGCTCGTGAGTGCGCACAAGGGTGAGTGTCCCGGTGCTGGTGAGTGCGCACGAGGGTGGGTGTACTGGGGCTGAAGGAGGGTGGCAGAAAGAAGGGAGCCCAGAATTTTCTTTTTCTCATGCAAAGTAGAAAGGGCATTGCAGAGCCGGGGCTGGTCATCCAGCCATAAGCTGCCACCGACCCGGGGGAAGGGGCAGTTTCACGCTGCAGGGGGTAGACGGGGAGGAGAGTGCGGGCCTGGGGACACACCTGCCCGCTATGCGCTGAGGCTCCAGCACGGCTGGGCTCTGACTCCTGTGAGCGGCGCGAGGGGCAGCCCAGTCCGGGCTGGTGCGATTCAGGCCTCGTCTCCCCAGCCCTGCTGAGCCACCCGAGCCCCCAGCGCCCCTGGGAATAGCGGCCCAGTTGCGCCGCGCCGCGCCCCTCTCGGCCCGGGCCGCTGGACCCAGCCGAGCCTGCGGGGGGAGCGGTCCCGGCGCTGCAGCGCGCTGGGCTGGAGCCACTGCCCCGCCCCTGCCCGCGCCCCCCGGGGCCATTAATCCCGCAATTAAACATTTATTGGCACCCGCACCTGCTGCCAGTGTCCGGGGCCGGCCGGGAGACTGCGGCGCTGCCCGCTCAGAGCGCCTGGTGCTTGCGCGGCGCCAGGCGGCTCCGCTCCGACTCGGCCATGCTGCGCTACCTGCTCAAGACGCTGCTGCAGATGAACCTGTTCGCGGACTCGCTGGCTGGGGAGGCGGGCAACTCCTCCGAGCTGCTGCTCGCCCTCAATGCCTCGCTGCCCTCGCTGGACCTGGCCAACCTCACCCACGCCAACGGTAGGAGCGGTTGCGCCGGGCAAGTTCCCAGCCGGCGCCGGGCTGGGGAGCGGCTGTCCCGGGACTGCGCGGCGGCCGGGCGGGCACGGGATGGCTGTCCCGGGACGGCGCGGCCGGCGGGCGGGCGGGCGCGGGGTGGCTGTCCTGGGACAGCGCGGCGGGCGGGGTGCGAGGCGTCCAGCCTGTGCCCATCTCTCTCTACTTCGGGCAGGGAGTTGGGACCCGCCTACGGGGTTTGGGCTCCTTAGTCCCATTT
The DNA here is from genome assembly GCA_032595735.1 of Pelochelys cantorii. Lineage (NCBI taxonomy): Eukaryota > Metazoa > Chordata > Testudines > Trionychidae > Pelochelys > Pelochelys cantorii. The sequence goes on along the minus strand of CM064352.1, from coordinate 767,697 downwards.
TTAAACGTGACCGAGGCATTAGGTCCTTCTCACTAAACGCCGGTCCCCGGGTCCCTTCGGCGCCGGGTCACTTGGGCGCGCCAAAGGGCAGCTGCGCAGGGGGCGCTGCCCAGCCGTGGCCTGTTGCCAGGCGAGCCCCATGCCCCGGGGGGCGCTGGCAATAGGGGGTGCGCTGCGGTGGCGTTCGGCCGGAGGTGGGTGCACCCGAGGCTCTGTGGGCCTTTGCCCGGCTTCGCACCTGTCCCCGCTCCCGCTGGGAAGCGCTGTTTCGGACACGAAGGTGGCACGTGGACTGGCCCGCGGGCTGGGGGAGAGTTGCCGGACTGGGCGGCTGCTGGCTGGGGAGGCCCGCGGCGAAACTCGGGGTTCTGGAGAGGCTGCGAGGCGTCGCGCGGTGCTGAGACTGCGCTCCGGAGCGGGGCCCGAGGAGCCTCTAGGAGGGCGTGGGCGAAGAATACGCTGGGTCGGGTCCCGGCAGGGCGGGGAACGCGGCTCCCTCCGGTAGCTCAGCCTGGGAGCTTGCGCCTGTTTGGGGGCCCAGCTGGGTAGTGCGGCACAAGCGGCCCGGCCCGATTCGGTTCTTGCAAAGCTGCCGGGGCCTCCCGGCTGCGCAGAGCCCGCTCCTGCCCCAAGGGAGAGCCCACCCGCCGGCGCCGAGCCAGGAGCACCCGGAGCGGATCGCACCTCCCGGGCCGGGCACCTTCCCCTGCCTTGGGCGCATTTCCCCGCAGCCGGGGGGAGCCGGGAGCTGGTGTTTGCGGGGCTCGAGGCTTTGCCTAGCCGGGATCTCAGCTTCCGCCCGCCACAGCTGGGACACTGAGGCAGCCGAGCCGCCCTGCCCCGCGGCTCGGCGAGTAGCACGGGGGCGCGGCAGGAGCCAAAGCGCGGTAGCCCTTGGCGGGGAACTCTCCCGGGAACCAGCCCCTGGGGCCCCGCTCCCTGGGCGCTTTCCCTGCCGGGCCAGGAGCGGGCAGGCCGGATTGTGTAAGGGTGGATCGGGAGGGGGCGAAATGTCCCAACGCCCCTGAGAGCAGGATCCGGCCGCTCCCCCGCTGGGCAACACCGGGAGATCCCCCTTTGTCTGCGCCTCACCTGCACTCGCCCCCCATACTTCCCTGCAGCCCCCCGCCCCCTCCCCCCGACCTGGGGGTGGAGGTGTCGGGTGAGGGGCTGGGGCAGAGCTGTGTGTGGAGAGCCTGGGGCTGTGGGGCGGACAGGGGTAGGGCAGAGCTGTGTGGGGAGCCTGGGGCTGGAGCAGCAGCAGGGAAGTTTGACATTTAAAAGGCAGCAGCAGATACAGATACTTTGCATCAGAGGGTTTTTACGCAGATGGTGTGCGGGGCTGGCCGGGCCCATCCCGTGGGTCTCTCTTGGTGCACTGGCCAAGTCCCAGAAGGCCGGAGGAAAGTGAATGTCCTGTCACTGTCCAAGAGGGTGAACAGGGTGACCCAGGTAATTCTGGCCTGTCAGCCTGGCAAGGAGCCTGGGCACCACAATGGAACGCCTGAGGCAGGGCTTGCTGAATAAAGCCGTAAGGAAAAGCAGGATCACTGGTGCCAGCCAACAGGGGCTTATGGAAGTTAAATCCTGTCAAGCTAAATTGACGCCTTTTCCTGCTGAGATTGCAGGTGATAAAGGAAGCAGCGTTGGTTTCATATCGCCAGAGCTCTGACTTAGCGCTGCGGGCCATTGGGCGAAACCCCTAGCACAATATGAAATGACCATGGCGCACAGTGCAGGGATTAAAAACTGGTGCCGGATCAGTCTCACCAAGTCTCTGTAACTCACCGAGCAGGAGTGTTTCTAGCGGGCCTTGCAGGGCTCAGCTCTTGGCCCAACGCTATTTAAAGCGTTTCCTAATGAGCTGGAAGATAACATAAAATCACCGCTGAGCGAGGCTGCAGGGGGCATGCTGGGGGAGTGGTAAATAACGAAGGGGACAGTCCCTGAGAGAGTGATCTGGTGCCCAAGTGGTGTCCCCAGTGACTGCGAGCCTTGGGGCACTAATTTCCCTGCCCTCATGATGGGGAGCAGGCTTTTCTTAACAAGCAGAAGCTGGGGGAATTGTTGTTTTCCTTTGGGTGGGGGTGGGGTAGTATCTCAAGCAGGGAGCAGATGCTGGTTTCATAGAACCATAGACTCTCAGGGCTGGCAGAGACCTCATGAGTCATCGAGTCCAGTCCCCTGCCCAAAGCAGGACCAGTCCCAACTAAATCATCCCAGCCAGGGCTTTGTCAAGCCGGGACAACCTCCAGGGATGGACATTCCACCACCTCCCTAGGGAACCCATCCCAGTGCTTCACCCCCTCCTAGGGAAATAGTTTTTTCCTAATCTCCAACCTAGACCTCCCCCACTGTTCCCCATGTTGGATATGCAGCATGGAAAGCAGGGCTATACCTGGGATCTCCACAGCCTCCTCTGTGCTGGACATAGATGCAAAGAAACCATTTAACATCTTTACAATGTCCTTATCCTCCTTAACTGTGCCCTTTGTCCCTAGCTGTCCAGTGCTGACAAGCACTCTCACGGGCATCTTGCTGCTGACTGAGATTTTCGCCTCTGCCTGTTTTTATGCCTTTTGGTGATTTGCTGGTTGGAGTCTCTATTGTATCCTAATTTCCACTGTACATTTCCCTGGCTAGGGATCCTGAGCTCAGGGCACATGCCTTTAGTCATCTGATCGGTGACCCAGAGCTGGCTCCCGAGCCCCATGTGTGACCAGGCAGGTGTGTCTCTGGCTTATCTGCCTCCTTGTGGGTTGGGGGGTGACTGTGCCTTCAGAGCTCGGGATGGGTTCTTACGTCACCTTTGTGCAGGTTCAGCGGGCTTAATTCCCTCACTTCTGCCCTCAGGGCTTTCTGAAGAGCCTCCCCATTTTCAGATCTCCTGTTCTGGAGCCTTGTGGCTCCTGACTACACTGGTCCCTTCCTCCGCCAGCCAGGCTGGGCTTAGAGCTGAGCCTCCCGGTGAAACGAGGTTGGGGTAACGCATTGCTCAGGGCGGGGGGTGAAAGGCCCATGCCACTCCCCTGAGCTCACGCTGTGTAGACAGTGAGGTTTTCCCGTCACCCTGGCCATTGCCTCTCAGGGAGGGGGAGCGCAGCTGTCAAGTGTGGAGCAGCCCTGAGTTACACCGTGGGAACTTGACAGCTGCTCCCTTCTGAACCACCTCCGTGTGGCTGTCGGGCTTGAGTGGTGTGTCCCCTGCCTGCTCCCAGAGCTGTTCCTGGGGCAGTCGGTTACAGTGTCTGTCTCCTGCCCTACGTGAGGTTTGGCCCCTGTCCCCATTGCTAGCGCTGTATTTAATGCTGCCTCCCAGCCTCCCCATGCTGCAGCCTGTCCCAGCCCTTGGCTTGCAGCTGGCACAGCGCCCCAGCCACGCCTGGCTAGCTTCCTAGCACTTGGGATTTGCCTCCCTACAGATTCTACTTTGGGCTCCAAATGGAGTCTTGAGCATCTCTGGGGCCTTCTAGACACAGTGCTCCCCCCCTCCCCCACCGGTAGTGCACAGCCAGGTGTGGCAGGGCCCACCTGCTCAGCTTTGTCCTGCAGAACATAAGAACATAAGAATGGCCGTACTGGGTCAGACCAAAGGTCCATCTAGCCCAGTATCCTGTCTGCCAACAGTGGCCAATGCCAGGTGCCCCAGAGGGGGTGGACCGAAGACAATGATCAAGCAATTTGTCTCCTGCCATCCTTCTCCAGCCTTTGACAAACAGAGGCCAGGGGCACCATTCCTTACCCCCTGGCTAATAGCCTTTTATGGACCTAACCTCCATGAATTTATCTAGCTCTTTTTTTAAACTCTGTTATAGTACTAGCCTTCAGAGCCTCCTCCGGCAAGGAATTCCACAGGTTGACTGTGCGCTGTGTGAAGAAGAACTTTCTTTCATTAGTTTTCAACCTGCTACCCATTAATTTCATTTGGTGTCCTCTAGTTCTTATATTATGGGAACAAGTAAATAACTTTTTTTTATTCACCCTTTCCACACCACTCATGATTTTATAGACCTCTATCATATCCCCCCTCAGTCTCCTCTTTTCTAAACCGAAAAGTCCCAGTCTCTTTAGCCTCTCCTCATATGGGACCCATTCCAAACCCCTGATCATTTTAGTTGCTCTTTTCTGAACCCTTTCTAATGCCAAAATATCTTTTTTGAGGTGAGGACACCACATCTGTACGCAGTATTCAAGATGTGGGCGTACTATAGTTTTATATAGGGGCAGTAAGATATTCTTCATCTTATTTTCTATCCCTTTTTTAATAATTCCTAGCATCCTAATTGCTTTTTTGACTGCCGCTGCGCACTGCGTGGACGTTTTCAGAGAACTATCCACGATAACTCCAAGATCTCTTTCCTGATTAGTTGTAGCTAAATTAGCCCCCATCATATTGTATGTATAGTTGGGGTTATTTTTTCCAGTGTGCATTACTTTACACTTATCCACATTACATTTCATTTGCCATTTTGTTGCCCAATCACTCAGTTTGGTGAGATCTTTTTGAAGTTCTTCAGTCTGCTTTGGTCTTTTGCAGGGATGCAACCAGCTGCCTGCTGTACTTGCAGGGGTGGCATGGAGGGACGTGTAGTTGGGAACCACAGTGCAGCGCCCCTGCTGACAGGTTTCCACTATCCTGGCATGTCTGTGGCACTAGCCCGGGAGGTGGGGGTGGGCAGCCAGGAACATAGGCCAGTAAATCATGGCTCCCAGCAGGGCTGTTGGCCCCCAGCACACACCACAGGCCAGCTACGCTGGGGCAGGCGGGTCCAGGAGCTGTACAGGGCAGCCCCTGGGGCAGGTCTCATGTGTGTTTCTTCCCCTGCTCGGTTGGTTGAGGGCAGAGTATGGGCAAAGGGCAGGGCAGACCCTCCTCTGGTGCCCATCAGCCTGGCTGCATTGCCTGACACCCACTGGGCTCCAGTCCTGTCTGCCCCATGCATGGGGCTCAGCAACAGGCTGGACTAGAACCAACACAGAGTGGGAGGGAAAATGGGGGGGAAAGCCAGGGGATCTGGCCCGGCTCCTCCCAGGGGAACTGGCTGCTTCCCTCGTCAGCAGAGGAGTTAATGGGCTGCTGGTCGAGGGCCGATGTCCCGGTCTGGCCAGTGCTGTGCATGGGGACCATGGCGCATCTGTGTGGGGCACAGGGGTGCCTGCCCCAGGCCTCTCTATCTGGTCCTGTCTGAAGGGCCTGTGAGCAGGAGGCTCCTGGTTGCTGAGCTCGGCAACCGGCGTGCAGCCCCTCCCCCTAAACTTCCATGCTGGGCACTGAGTGCTGGCTAATTAGCAGCAGCAGCGGGGGCTGAGCTGACCTGGCGCTTGGCTGGCGGGGGCCCGGAGACAGCCGGGCTGCCACCCACAGTGTGCTGGGCCTGGCTTTGAACAGGGCCCTGCAGGGGCTGCCTTTGCTGGGGCTGTGCGGCCAGGGAGACACTGCCTTGGGTTAGCTGTGTGACATCCCCCCCTCATCCCTCCCAGGGTTGTGCCTGCCCTGCTGGGGGCTGGAGCAGGATGCTGGCCCTACTGGTCTGTGCAGCCAGAAACAGGCTCCAGCACTGGGAAACTGGGAGGCAGAGTTTAATGCAGCGATAGCAATGGGGGGAAATTGCATCCGGGAACCCCGAGTGGCTGTGAATGCCGGGTGTGGAATGCGAACACGCTGCTCGTCCAGCCGGGGCTCCGAGCTCACCTGGCACTGGCTTTGCCCACCCAGCGCTGGGAACATGGGAAGCCAGGGGCCTGCCATACTCTGCTTTCCTGACGCCAGGAGCTGGGCTGCCGGCTGCACTCAGGGTTACGAGGAAGTGCCCCTGATCCAGGCTGGGCTGCTCTTCCCACTGGCTTTCTGGGAGCCACAGGCTGGACTCTGGCTGCAGCCCCTTTGTCTGCAGCTGGAACCAGGCACTTGCCAGGCAGGGCCCAGTTAGCTGCTGGAGCTCTTCCAGCCAAAGCTGTGTGGGCTGGAGAGCGAGTGTGGTTGGTGAGCTGCCCTGGGCAGTGCTGGGGGATCCCCCCGTGGGGCTGGCTGAAGGATGCTGTGCTCAGCCTGGCAGGGGACCTGCTGCTGCTGCCTCCCCCAGGGGGCTCTTTCTCTCTGGATGTAGGGGGTGTCTGACAGCTGGGCTGTGCCACACGCTATTATGCCCCCTATGTTGACTGTGCTTAACAGCCTGCCAGGAGCTGGGGCAGCACCCGCCTGGTGCCGCCTCGTGTCAGTGTCAGAGCCAGGCCAGCTGTGGGGCTGCAGGATGGGTTGCTGACAGTGCCTGGGGCCCAACCTCCACATCTGGGGTGGCAGGAAGCTGCAGGCCAGGACTGAGCGCTGGTGTGTGAAACCCGGCTGGAAGAGCAGTTGGCTGCAGTCAAGTCTCACGCATGCTGGCACAGCTGGGTGGGTTGGGCAGGAGCCAGTGGCTAGAATAAGGGAGTGTGCAGGCTGGGACTGGGGCTCAGCAGGGTTGAGAGGGGTGTGCTGCGAGTTGCCCACATATGCCATGGGGCTGGGTCGTCCTGCTTTGCCCTGGCAGGATCCTCTGCATCTCTGCAGAGTAATGTGTGTCCCCTGCCTCCTCAAGAGTGGTAATCCCCCAGCTGGGGAGGGAGGGAGCCCCCTGTGTGTGACTTTCCTGCAGGTACTGGTTGGACCAGGCCCCCTTCCTCCCCCCCCGACTCTGATGTGACTTTGCTGATTGACACCCATGGTGGATCTGGCCCTGCGCGTACTCATCAGGTCCCTCTGGGCCTGGGGGCTGCCTGGCAAAGACCATTAGCATCGGGGCATGCTCAGTGGGTTCTCTCCTGCAGGGCCCTGGGCTGCCAAGTGCCCCCCATGCTCTGCTGTGGGTACAGATAACTGGGCTGGATGGCGCTGAGCTCTCCCATGGGTATAGAGCCTGCAGGGGCGGGGGCTGGGCTGGATGGCGCTGAGCTCTCCCGTGGGTACAGAGCAGTGGTCACCAACCAGTAGATCGGGATCTACCGGTAGATCTTGGAGCCTCTGACAGGTGATCCTGACTGGTCTGGCCAGGAAGCTATCAAGCACTGGCACTTCAGTTGCCCCTCCACCCACTGTCATGCTGCTCCTGTCCTCTGCCTTGGAGCTGCCTCCCTGAGAGCCTCCTGTTTGCTGTGCAGGGTGTGGGAGGGAGAAGGGAGGGGGTGCTGATGTCAAGGTGTCCTCCCTGCCTCCATTCCTGTACCCTGTCTCCACACAGAGAGAAGGGGATGGAGGGAGCCTGGCAATGGAAATCTCTGTCTGTCACACACACAGTGTGTGTGTGTCTGTCATTCTCACAAACACACACTGTCTTTCACTCTCATCTCCCAACCCGACACATATGTGGGGGGTTGTTGTTAGTACTTGCAAATTGGGTTATGTTTGGTTTTTGACTGGTCTGTGCAGTTCATAATTTTCATTTCTCACACTTAAATTTTATTCTTTGAATAAGGAGTTGGCTGGAGTCATTATCCCTGTGGTAATTGCTGCTCCTGGAAGTGGCTGGCATGTCCCTGCAGCCCCTGAGAAAGGCAGAGTAGGGGGTGTCCACATGCTGTCCTTGCCTGCACTACTCCTGCAGCTCCCATTAATCAATAATGGGAAACCGTGGCCAATAGAAGCTGTGGGCTCAGTGCCTGTAGATAAGGGGCGGCACATGGTGCCGTGGAGCCATTGTTGTACGTGCCAACTGCTTTCAGGAGTGGTGCAGGGCCAGGGCAGAAGTAAGCCTGCCTTAACTCCACCACTCCCTCACCCGGAAGCCGTCTCAGTTAAACAGTGCCCAGCCAGAACCTGCTTCCTGAACTCCTGTCTCAGCCTTGAACCTCCTCCTACACCCAACCTCATGTCCAAAACGTGAGTGCAGTGGGACTCAAACTCCTTCCCAGAGCTTGCACCCTGAAATCCCTCCTGAACTGCAATCCCCTACCCTGAGCTAAGCCTAGAACCCCTCCCACACTCTGAACCCTTTGGCCCAAGACTAGAGCCTGCACCCCAACCTCCTACCCCAGCCTGGTGAAAGTGAGTGAGGATGAGAGAAAGGGGATGAAGTGAGCAGGGTGAAGCTGTGGAGCTGGGGCAGGGCCTCAGAGAAGGGGTGTGAAGGAAGTGGGGCAAGGGTATGTGGGTTTGAGGTAGATTTTACATTGCCCTTAAATTGAAAAAGTGATCTCGTGATTAAAAAGGTTGGAGACCACTGGTATAGAGCCTGCAGGGGCACAGGCTGGGCTGGACGGTGCTGAGCTCTCCCATGGGTATGGAGTCTTCAGGGGTGGGCAGCTCCGGTGCTTGGACAGCACGGCAGCTGGGCCAGCAACTCCTGGCAGTGCCCTGGCGGTGAGCCAGCTGGGCACAGGGACATGCCCAGTCAAGGCAGAGGTCACCACTAATGGAGCCGCATATAAGTGCCCGTCCCACTGGGACTCAGCCAGGAGCCTCGCCCCCCCCCAATCCTGCAGGGGGTTGGGGTGTCGCATTGGGAGTAAGAAGAGAGGTGGTAAGGGGTGGGGGGCAGTAGGGCAAGCGGGAGTGGGGGACAGTGGGGTAAGGAGGGGGCAGTGCTGGGTAAGGCAGGGGTAGTGAGGGCACTCGGGCACCACAGGACACAGACAGGGTGATGCAGTCATGTGAGTGTAGCATATGTGTGCATGCACGTGTGCTTGTGTGAACACATACGTGTGATTGGTGCTTGTGTGTGTGAGCACGCACATGTGTGTCCCTCTCTGTCGGTGGTGGCGGCTCCCTGTGCAAGGGGGGAGAGATGGAGCTGTGACCACACAGGTGTGTTAGGTAGTGATGACACCCAGTGGCCACAGAAGGTAATTGCATGGGAATAACTGAGCTGGGATATAACACGGGGCCAGCTCCTTCTGTCCACGTCTGTCCATCTGCTTGTCTCAGAGAAACCCGCAGACTCAGAGCCGGCTTGTGACACACCCAGTGTGGATTGGCTGCTCCCCCTCTGTTCCCCCCCAGGCAGGCCAGCAGGACACCTGCCCAGCCGCCACCCCTTCCCCACCTCGGGGTTCAGATGCATGGACCAGACCCCAGACTGGGAGGCTGCCTGCAGATGGTCAGGGCTGGGCTGGTTCTCTGGTCTGAGCCCTCAGGATGAGAATGATGAGACTTTCCTAGAGTCCTGTGACTCCAGGAGATGGAGCCCCAATGGCTGGAGACACAGGACATAGCTTGGGGAGTTGGTGACGTGACCCCCTGACATCCCTGGCTCTTTCTCCTGCACCATCTCCTCTTTGGGGAGCCTGTCTGGCTGCAGCCAGGTCTCTGCTCCCTCCCCCAGTTCACACCAGGCCTTTTCTCCCTTTCTTGGGTAGGTGGCTGAGCCTCCTGGGACAACACCAGTCTCCTCCTATGCCCCTGCAGGCTCTGCAGCCAGAGTTTCCATAGGGACCTGCCTAGAGCTGTGCCAGTCACCCTGAAGGGATGGTGTAGGCACAGTGTGCCTGGCCCAGCTCCCAGCAGGTCTCTCTCTCAGCACAGTAGGCAGATCTGCTTGCAGTGAGTCAGCCATACCTCCCTCTCCAGGGCTGGGCTGGGAGATAGTGAGGAATGGGGAGATGTGGAACACACCGAAACCAGACCAGGAATGTGAGCCCCACTTCGCACTTGCCAGTGGTTCCTGTCTCTGTTTCTTAAAGGCAACTTTCTCCCAAAGTCTCTTTGGTAGAGCTGCTGATTTCCTTGGAGGTTACCCCAGCGTCAGTCAAATGCACCAGTGCTGCTTCTCTGGGGCCTAGGGATGTTACACGGCCCTGCTCTGGCTTCAAGCTGGTGGCAGGAGGCGCTCTGAGGCAACGCAGGGCTTGCTGCATGTGAGTGCGCTAGGTGGCTGGGCTGGAGAGAGGCTCTCAGCCTTTGAAACATGTGGGTTAAGTTTTGCTATATACAGAAAACGTTTATTCTCCTCTGTGCCTACAACTCATGGTGACGTTCCCCATCAGCGAGGCATCGGCTTCCCTGGGGCAGCTGACATGGCATTCTGCCTGGTGAATGCTAGGCCCACACTGAGTGAGGTGGAATGAGTTTGTCAGGCCTGTTGGTAGTGGCTGCTGCAGAGCTGTGAACCGTTTGCCAGCTGGCTCCCCAGCCCTGTCTTCCACTGACGTAACATGCCTCTCTGTCTGGGAGCCTGTCGAGGTGAAGAACTGGCCTCCCGGCTTCCAGTGCCCAGAGCTCTGCTCTGCTCTCGAGCCCCCCCCAGTGGCACACAGGCTATGCACATCCATGCACTCTAAGGAGCACCCGGTATCTAACCCTGCCATTTAAACTTAACAAACAACAAATGGTCTGGTAGTACTTTATAGACTAACAAAACATGTAGCTGGTATCATGAGCTTTCGTGGGCACAGCCCACTTCTTCACATGACTGGAGTTTTGAGTTTAGGATGTGCAGACCCAAAATAAATAGGGGAGAGGGGGGGAAGAAAAAAAGGAAAGGGGGCGAGAAACAAGGAGCAGAGAGTATGAAAATAACAAAGGGAAAAACAAGTAGGCAGAACTGGTAACCTATAAGCACTTGAAGATTGGATAGTTAAAAGAAGCAGATAAGGATCATAGGATAACAATTAGATAGGAAGGGTACTAATGCAAGAATCTACAGAGACAAAGAACTGTTGTTACCTTCATTGAATGTTAGGTTGATAATGTCCCAGCCATCCATTATCTCGATTGAGAAGGTTTTCAGTGGAGGAATTGAATTTGTGGATGAATTGTAATTCCAATGCCTCTCTGTGTATTTGGCTTGTAGAAATTGGTTTGTGACAAGACAGCTACCTGGAGATCTCTTAAAGAGTGATTAGGTAGATTGAAGTGTTCTCCAACAGGTTTCTGTATGTTCCCTTTACGGATATCTGATTTGTGTCCATTGATTCTTTCCCATAGGGAATGTCCAGTTTGTCCAATATATATAGCAGTGGGGCATTGCTGGCATTTGATGGCATAAATCAGATTACTGGATGTGCAGTTGAATGAACCTCTGATTTGGTAGCTTATGTTGTTGGCTCCAGTGACGAATTTGCTTGTATAGATATGTGGGCAGAGTTGGCACTGTGGCTGATTGCAGGGCTGGGTTCCTGGATGCTTATGATGTGGTTGTGTAGCATGGTTACCGTAAAGAATTCGTTTCAGGTTGGGGGATTGTCTGTAAGCGAGAATAGGCTTTTCCTCCAAGACCTCTGAGAGTGAGGGATCATTTTCCAAGATGGGTTGCAGATTGTGTATAATGTGTTTGAGCGGTTTGAGTTGTGGACTGTAGGTAATAACAAGTGGCATTCTGTTATTTTCTCTTTTGGGTCTATCTTTAAGTAGTTCATGTCTGGGTACTTTTTTGGCTCTGTCAGTCTGTTTTTTTCACTTCTCCAGGTAGCTATTTCAGTTTTAGGAATGCTCTATAAAGATCCTGTAGGTGTTTGTCTCTGTCTGTGCGATTGGAGCAAATCTGGTTGTATCTTAGGGCTTGGCTGTATACAATAGATTGAGAAATGTGTCTGGGATGGAAGCTGGAGGCATGAAGGTAAGTGTGGGTTTCTGGTATAGGGTGGTGGAAATGTGTCCATTATTTAATTGTACTGTAGTTTCCAGGAAGTGGATTTCTCGTGTGGACTGATCCAGGCTGAGGTTGATGTTGGAAGTTGTTGAAATCCTTGTGACATTCTTCAAGAGTCTCTTTTCCGTGGCTCCATATGATGAAGATGTCATTGACGTAGCATAAGTAATAGGGGTGTTAGGGGGCGAGAGCTGAGAAAACGTTGTTCAGGGTCAGCCATAAAGATGTTGGCATATTGTGGTGCCATGAGAGTGCCCATGGCTGTGCTGCTGACTTGGAAATACAAATTGTCTCCGAATTGGAAGTAGTTGTGGGTGAGGACAAAGTCGCAGAGCTTTGTAATCAGGTGTGCAGTGCTGTTATCGGGGATGATGTTCCTGATGGCCTGTAATCCATCTTCACGTGGAATGTTGGTGTAAAGGCCTTCTATGTCCATAGTGGCCAGGATGGTATTTTCAGGCAGATTACTGTTGTTTTGAAATTTCCTCATGAAGTCAGTGGTGTCGTGGCGGTAGCTAGGAGTGCTGGTAGCATAGGGTCTGAGGAAGGAGTCAATATAGCCAGATAATCCTGTGGTAAGTGTGCATTTCAATGCTTGAGATGATGGGCTGTCTAGGATTTTCCTACCATTTACGTCAGTTTCTGTACCACACGACTGGCTAATGTGACACTGTTGTGTGGTTCAATTTATTTTAGATTCAAGGGAAACCAGTACACTTCAGGGCTACTTAACCACTTTCTTATTTATTGCAAACTTTAAGCAGTTAATACAATTGTTTCAGTTTACAAGCCTTAAGAACAATTACTATACAATTTAAACCCTAAATACTATACATTTTAAAGCAAATAATACAGCACAAAGCAATGCAAAAGCAATTACTAAAAGATCTACTGTATACAATAATAAACCTTAATTCACTTACACTTCACCCGCATGCTACCTACAGTGCCAGGCAGGAGATCATGGTTCCGTCTTTTCCCACCCATAGGAACGCCACCAATGACGTAGCTGGTGTGAAGGGCCTAATCACTTCTAGTTACCTGGAGCAGGACATGTGGGTCAATCCTGCCCATTCCCTCCCATCGATGGTTCTTACTAAACCCAATTTATAGCAGAGAGAGACTTGGTCGTTCTAATAATATTTACCAATTGGTTACGTATTGTGTAGGCTACGTAAGAACCCCAATGCCCTATTAGGGGCACATCCTGCTTCTTAGGATGTTACTGCTATGTGCGCAGTTAACAGTTTCATGGCTGCATCTGTACTTTTTGCTTATCAGAAACAGAAGTACCAGTACAAGGCTGCTTGTCCTGTGTTCTTGATGTGGTCTCGAGTACCAGGCTTAATCTGCATTGTTATGCAAAACAATTCCTGACTCTTGGGCCTTGCTTGCGTGTTTTGTTACACCAGACTTGAGACAGGCCAGAAATCCACACTTTGGACAAGGCAGACATCACCATTTATTGCAAAGGCAGGGTAGTGCAGGGTCCCCCACAGACACCAGGTTTTAAGAAGGGCTCCAGGGGTAACCCCTGTGACTAGAGACTGGTAGGCCTGACTTCATCCCAGACAAACTGGCTGAAACTCTAGGTTGTGCTGGTGTGTCCGTGCCCGGGGCTGCCCTGGGAGGCAATTCCCTGCTCACGTGCGTGGGTCACTATAGGAGGGCATATTGTCAGCGTGTCCGAGAGACTCCAGCCAGGTGCTCTAGAGCTAGGCCAGAGCACTGTGCACAGCTTCACTCGCGCTGAGCCCAGTGCAGTGCCAGGCTGGGGTCTGGTCCTATGAGCATTTGTGATGTGATGCAAAGTAGAAATGTGGACCCCCCTCCAATCTGTCCCCACCTTGAGGGCGGGTGGGAAGGAGGCTGTGGGTAGTGGAGATCAGGCAGACACGAGAGCATGCTCTGCCACTGCCTTCCCATATGCCATTGGGTACATCACTTAGTCTCTGTACAATGAGGGTGTTGGAGGCTGTGGCGGCGCGTCGGGGTCCCCCGCCTCCTGCACGCCCGTAGTGGCACGAACAGACTCCACCAGCCAGTAGAATAGAGGGAGTTTATTGCTTATCCAGGATACAGCACAGCATAGATGTAATCTGGTTACAGGGCCAGGCCTAGGATGCCTCAGCTCCTCTTGGGATGGGGAGACTGGGCCCCTAAATCCCAGCCCTCCTTTGCTCAGGCTGCTTCCTCCATGATTCCAGACAGAAACTAACTCTTCCTTCCAGCCTTGCCCCCAGCCAGGGCTCCACTCCCCTCCTTCCCATTGTTCCGCTCCCTGGGGGATAACTCGTTGGACAGGTTTAGAGCCCCCTTGCATAATGACTCATCCCCTGCCCTGCTGGGCCGTGCTACAGACAGCAGCCAGCGGAGGTCACTCACAGCCCACTGCCCAGCATAGCAACCAGCAAGGTACCCACACTACGTCACAGAGGCTAGACACAGTAAAGCCAGTGACACACTCAGCTACTCCAGTGCCACAGTAGCTCAATAGAGAAAGGTCAGTATTTTGTCTAGTTCAGTGCTTCTCAGCCTTTGGGGCCCAGGATCTGTTTGTGGCCTGTTGAGGATGCAGGCCTTAGGATGGTTTCCAGCAGATCCTCGGGTCCTGCCCCACACTCTCCCCACAGCAGTAGCTCCTGAGCGTATGCTGGCTGAGCTTGGCTCTGCTCAAAGCAGGGCGATCTCTGTGCTGCTCAGGTTCAGCCCCTGCCTGGACCACATCTGTGTGAGTTGATCTGTGGCCTGGCTATGGGGCTGCAGGGCCACTCCCTCTCATCTGACCTACGCTGTCTCCCTGACAGTGGGGCCAGGCCCGAGGGGCTGCAGCTGGGAGCCGGTGGCAGTTAGTGCAGTCAGAGGCTCTGCCTGGGGATGGGGGGATCTTTGTCAGCGGCCCTGCAGTGCCTGGGAGGATGCTCTGTGAAGGGTTGTATCAGGAAGGAGGCGTCTGCCATTTTCTAGCTTAATTTCAAGACAAGCACGTCTGCCCCTCCCTGCAGCTGTTTGTTAGCAGCTCGCAAGCCCTAGTGCGCAGCCCTGGACTGGCCACCAGGCCACGTGCTTGGCCGGTGCGCTACACCTTGGAGGCTCACCTGGGGGTGCCTAGAAGCGCTGCTGTCCCCACATTCAGCAGCAGAGGGCGCCAAAGTCCCACCAGTGGCTTCGTTACCACTGGCAGGAGCTGAGCTAATTGCTGGGCTTTCCCTGCACATCACATTAATGGAGAATTCGTACCCCATGCCACATGCCCCGTTACTGTGCCAGGGCCTGGGCTGCACCGCTGCAGGGGCAGCATGGTGGGAAGGGAAGCAGGCAGGTGGCCACCATTAACACTTCTCTTGGGTGTTGACACTTCACGACCTAGCTGCAAACTGGCTCTGTGCAAGTGTGGCCATAGTTTATACTAGTCACTAATACCATTGCAGGTGGCATTAAAATTGGGGTGTGGTAAATAATGAAGAGGCCGGGTCACTGATTCAGAGCCATCTGGATGGCTTTGTAAAGAGCTTTAAGGGGGCTACATGTAAATGTAGAGGACCAAAGACTACAGGCCATATGTACGGGGGGCTCTCCCTGGGCAGCCAGGACTCTGACACAAATCTGATGGGGGGAGGGTGGATAAGCAGCTGAACATGATCTGCAGTGTGGCCCAAAGCAATTCCTGCTCTGGGATGGAGGGGTTCTGTGCTACAGAGGTCAGAGAGATGATCTAGGCTTGGGGTCAGAGTCCGCTGATGAGGGACATGCACTGGACAAGCAGGTGACCTCGATGAGCAGGCCTCAGCCCAGGTGAATGTGAGGCCTCCCAGCAGCCATGGCCTGATTCTGCCCTGCAGGATATCATAAAGCCATGCTCACAAGCTCCTGCAGATATGTCCGTGGCCAAGCTCCATGTGGCTTATCTCTGCTTTCTCTGGCACTCCAAGCCAGCCTGAGCCCCGGACAGCATGCCAGGCAAGGCTGCCTGCACTGGGAGCTGATGGGTTTTAGCAGAGCATTACTGGTGGGTGCTTTAGGAGGCTAAGGAACTCCTAGGCTTGCCTCACCCCAGAGCTCAACTGTGCCCAGCTTCAGAAAACAGGCGCTGCACAAAGGCTGTTGCCCAAGCAGGGCAGGCTCCCTAGGGGATGGCCTGTCACTGAGACCCGAGCATGTCAGGATCCTTCCCTCACTGCTCCATCTGCACTGAGGCTCCCTAAGGGTCCAGCCACCCCTGTATGTTCCCCATGCTCCCGACCTCTCCAGCAGGCCGGGTAACGCAGACCCTGCACGACAAGCCCTCTGCTGCTCCTGTCAGGGAGCGGCCCCACCTTTCCTTGAGCCCCTGCTCTGCATCTGATCTCCGCCCCTGCATCCCTTCCAGGAGGAGGGGAAATGCCCGTGATGAATTGCAGACTCTGCCCTTCAGCGTGACCTGTCAGTAGCTGCGGTCTGTGACTGCCCACGGCACCTGATATGGACAGATCTCCCCGCCCCCGCAGCAACAGCCAGATGTCTCCCAGAGCAGGCGCCCCCACCTGAGGGTCACCATCTGGCCCAGCAGTGCTGTCCCACCTAGTCATGAGGGGGCTGACTGTTCATTGCAAGGCAATTGCAGCTCCCTCCTCCTCCCCATTCCTGCCAGCCACAGAAGCCAGGCTCTGCTGGGGGTGGTTAGTCCCAGGACCCGGCGGATAGGGGTTCCAACAACTGCCATACAATTAGCCCCATGAACCCAAGTTGGCTGGCACGGGCCAGCCACAGGCATCTCCCTCTGGCTCTGCCACAGGCTGGCTCTGCAACCCTGGGTAAGTGACGCTGCCTCTTGTGCTGCAGCTTTCCCATTATGAAGCAGGAGTAAATTCCCAGCCTCACAGGAGAACCGCAAGGCCAAATCTATTTGGGGGGCACTCGGCTGTTACGGAGATGAGCATCATGGAGAGAGCCAGCTGCCAGGGCTGCTGTTCTGTCTCTCATGACCAGTTCCACACAAGGACCACTTAAGCTTCTTGGGTCGTCAGCTATTTTTCTTTCCACAAAGAGTGATCTAGTGAACCCCAGCCACTCCCTGCAGATGAGGCTGAAATGCAAAAGAATTGCTGGGGTCTGACTTGTCTGGGCCCCAGCAAGGCTGGGAGCTGGGCTCTGGGCCCCGGCATTTGAATGGTTATGGATGGCACAGGAGCATGTGAACTCAGCACAGGCCTCTCCTGCCCTGTGCCGGGTGTGTTGCGCTGTGGCAGCAGCGGCGTCCGAGAGGTGCCGTGTATCTGCCAGGAATGTCACTGACCTCGGGGAATTACTGACAGAACGGCTTGGCTGATGGGCTGTGACCTCTGACCTGAAGTCATGGATTCCATTTGGGACACATTGGTTATTGCACCTGGGAAATATGCAGAGGTCAAATGACAAATGGAGAGATTTTCTCTCCCCTCGCCCTCCCGCACTCATTAGAGGAACGCCTGTCAGGCTGCTCAGGCAGCAGAGAACATACAGGGAGTGTCGCAAGGTTCACCATGGCGTGTGGGTGCTGGTGCCCCTCTGCCAACAGGGCGATGCCCATGGGAGTGCAAGTCTCAAAGCCCTCGTTAAAATGTGTTGCATGAGCTGACTCTGGCAGTGAAATGGCATTTGCTGCTCTAGGCTCGCCTAATGCTCTGGGTTTTTCTGTCCCAAGTGGGACTTTGCACTTGTCCTTGTTGAACCTCATCAGGTTCCTTTTGGCCCAACCCTCCAATTTCCCTAAGTCACTCTGGCCCCTCTCCCTGCCCTCTGGTGCACCTACCTCCCCCCTTGCTTGCCCATTTTGTGGCTGTTGCTGCATGTCCTCTCTGCTGCTTGGCCTCCGCGGACACGGCACGTCTGGGAAAGGCAAAGAGGAGCCTCTGGTTTACATCAGTACAAAGGGTTCCATCTGCATTTCCTGTCCCAACCTGCACTGCTGCCTTTCTAGCATGGCTGCCTGCCGCCCAGGCTCCCTGAGGGACCAGAGGCCACTGCCCCACCAGCGCTCAGGGCTTTTGGCTGGTGCTAACGATCTCTGTAATTATGAGTTGGACTCCTGGCCTGCCCAGCTTTTTTGGTGCCTGTTAATCATTCCAACGGTCAGCAACTGATGGATCATTGATTTTTGCAGCCACCACATTGCCTGCTAATTTTGTTGCTATTTGTTTGTTTGCCCCACTCAGACCAGTTTGTCCTTTCTGCATGGAGCCTTGCTGGGCAGCTCGGAGCTCCAGTGCCTGGGTACAGGTGTCTCACCAGGTTCAAACGCCACCTGCATTTCGCCCAGAGCCCTCTCTGGCTGCAGTTGCTGGCATTCGAGCAACTGCATGTTTCGTTAGCCTGCGGCGTGCTGGGCCTGGGAGATGAGCCTGTGGGAGACAGGGGCTGGCTTCTACACCGGGAGGGTCATTAGGCAGGTGGGACTTGGCCATCAAGCAGACTAACTGGTGGGGAAGGAGCAGGGTTGCAGTGCGGGGAGAGCAGTACATAGACAGCTAGCCCTGTGCATGGGAATAGGAGCGCTGGCTGGGACAGCTGGTTCCATGGCTCTGCTCTGGAAACTGCCCAGTCTTTATCTCCTGTGTCCACCCTCAGCCCTGGTATCACCGGGAGGGGAGGCGGGGGTCTGGAGCTCAAGCAGGCTACTGAGTCCTGTTCTCCTGCCCCATCCGTGCGCTCTTCTGGGATGTCACCCACCACAATCGATGCAGCCCCATGGTGCATCAGCTGACAGTGTGTCTTTAGAAGCGTAGGTAAGATGTGCACAGCGGCAAACGCACCTTGTGCCTGTGTAGAGATCAGCCCATCTTCCTCGAATGGTGCTTGCCAAGCACACCTTCTGCGTCCAGCTGCCCCCGTGTCCTGCTAGAAAGGAGTGAGGCCCTGGCGATTTAGTACCTCGTGTCAAACAGCCTCCCAGGCCGAGGCATAAAGCAATTCCCCAAGCTATTAAAGGGATTTATGTAGTTGTGCTAACATGTCAGCTGTGTTAACAACTCTGGTGGGGAAGAAAAATTCAACCTAGCCCTCCCCCACTTCAACTTGAGACCATTGCTCCTCGTTCTGCCATCTGCCACCACTGAGAACAGCCTCTCTCCAGCTTCTTTGGAACCTCCCTTCAGGAATCCCTCCACCTCTCCAGCCGCCTAATCATATTCGTTGCCCTCTGCTGGACTCTCCAATGTGCCCACGTTAAGGCTCTAACAATGGGGCCGGGATCGCTGTTCTCCATGCCCAGGGAAGGCAGGTCTGGAGGAAGTGGCGGAATGTGCAGCAAGGCAGGCTGTGGTTAGACTTTTGATTTCTCAGGGTAGTTTAACCCTGGGAGGTTGTGAAACCCCCATCCATGGAGGTTTTTTATGGACAGACTGGAGAAGTTCCGGTCTGGGCTAGTCTAGGGTTATTTGGCCCTGCCTCAGCACAGGGGGCTGGATTTGGTGAACTCACAGTCCCTTCCAGCTCTACACTTCACCCTTGAATAATTCCTGCCCTGCTGCTTTTAGCACATCCACGTCCCAGAGCAGGCCACTGAAAGCCTGAAAGCCCTTTGGAAACAAACTCTTGATAACACTTTCTCCTTTTATGGTTCCTGCACCCAAGGGTTGCACAGCCCTTTATGGCCACTTGATAGTTTCCTGTCCAGTGGGGAAGTATCTTCTTTGAGAGCTGGGTAAACTGAGGCACAGGCTCATCCTAAGTCACACGACAAATCCATATTAGAGCCAGGAAAGGAGCCCAGCTCCCTGAGCTCCCATTCCTGTGCTTTAGCCACCGGATTGCATCTCTTTCCACAGGTGAAGAAAGATTAATGTTGGTGTATGTCCTAGTCTCATTAATTTGTATGTTATATTTAGTTAAACCATCACACTCCGATTTACAACCATTATCCATAATGTCTTGGCTGTCCCCTTCCTTCTGTTTGCTCACTTGCCTGGTAATTAGCTCCTTTAAAAATTTTCTAAGTGGTTTGTATTTATTGCCTCGAACATCAGTGTATGATGGGTACAAATATTGAAAAGAAGGTTTGGTCTGGAGAAGGGAGCTGCTGCTCTCACTGGCTCAGCACACCATACAAAAGGGATAATCAAAGGAATTAAGAGTAGCAAGGTCAAGAGCAGCAGAAGGAAATATACACCATGTGTGATTAGCCTGTGGGACTCCCTGCAACAGGATGTTGTGGAGGCCAAGAACTTGGCTTATTCAGAAAGGAGATGGACATTTGTGTGGATGACAAGACTTTCCAGAGTTATCATGGTTAATGAGAGCACAGATGTTGGAAGGGATATTAACCCTCCTGCCTCAGGCTTTAAGCAATCTCTAGCTATTAGCAATAAGGATTGGACCTAATGTGGGGGCAGATGAGCCCAGGTCCCATTGCATGCTACTGCTGTGAGGTTCTTGCATTTTTCTCTGGAGCATCTGGCATTGGCCCATTAAAGACAGGAGACTGGGCTGTATGGATTTGGGGTCTGATGCAATCTAGCGATTCATGCGTTTTTTATAAAGAAGCAAAGGAGCCCATTTCAAAAGGGCTTGCTGCAGACAGCTTTCAGTGTAACATGCACACCCCGAACCTGTATTTGGTGAGGGCATGCACTTCCATTGATGCAGCCCAGGCAAGAAGTACTGTTGTATGCCTGGGCCATTCTGATCATTAGTAGCAGCCAGGAGCCCAGAAAAAATACTTCAAAAGTGGGGGAGGGGGCAGGAAGGAAAAAGGAAGATAAAAGCTACAGCCCTTATGAAATCAGTGTCACAGCAATTTCATCCCCATTTTTCTCCAAGAAAGGCCTGGAAGGAAATGGAGCCCTGGGAAGAGCTCAATATATAGACATGGAGGCAAAGCAACCAATCAGCATTGCACACAGTCCCCAGCCGATCGATCAGATGATAAATTACAAATCCATATGGCATTTCCAGAGAGAGGGGCAGGGGCCCGTCCCAGCTATGGGCTTCAGCATGAGCATTGCTTGCAGTGACATGGCAAGCTACCAGCAGTTCAAAGCAGCGAAAACCCATGGAGCTTTGAGTACTAGCTGCTGAGCAGGAGTTCACTAGGTTTGGCCATTCCCCTCCCTCGTGGATTCAAGGGTGGTTATCTGAGTTCTGCATGAAGTCAGGGGCTCTTCGGAGTGACTCAAACAAGCCAGCCATGCCACGTGCTTTCTTTCAAGGTCTCTGGGTGCCTCCGAAAAGGCTCCATTCAGCACCATGCTCCAGACCCACAGACTAAGCGTTTACAGGGTGCCCTGCTCTCCAGCCCAAGACACAGTGCGAGTTCTGCAGGGGCTGAGCTGTGCTGCAGTGAGCTGTGCTAGATCTGGTTTGATCTCTGGTGAAAGACGTGTCCACAGTCAGGTGTCCCTTATGCTTCGGGACTGTGTTTGTTATGGGGTGTGAGGCTCTGTGCCAAGCAGGGGAGGAGACGGTCCTTGCTCCCAGGAGCTGACAGGTCAAAGAGGCCCAGGGGAGTGGAGGGGTCTAACACAGCAGCACAGTGAACCATGTGATGGCAAAACCTACACGGGAGTGCCATGACTTTGGGGCAGGGGTTTCTTAGAAGGGGCCACCCAGCTGGGAAGGAAGGGGAAAGGAAGGCAGAGGAGAGAGGGGAACAGGGGAAGGTGTAGAGTGAAGGGAGGGGAGTGGAAGAGTGGGACCAGGCAGCTGGCCAGCATTGGGCAGAGAGAGGCCCGCGGCAGGGTCTCTGGATGGCGACAGGACCAATGTCCCTGCTTTGGTGGCTTGTGCCCCATTGGCTGGAGTCTCTGCCATTTGCTGGGGTTCACACGCTGCCATTCCCTAGGCTGAGTGGTGTTTCACGTGACAACATGACCTGCAGCAAGCCAGCTGGGAATGGGGGGGCAGCACATTGACCAGGGCTGTCACAGCTCCCCACAGCCCCTCAGGTGTCTCGTCAGCTTGATTGGAGACACTGGCGGGGCAGGGATGTCTCTGGCTGGGCCTGTTCCGGTGCACGGCTAGGGCAAGGGGCTCAGTGTGTGGCTACCGGGATCAGGATGGGAGCACTCCCTGCCCCGGCAGGAGCTGCATGGGCAGCCAGGTCTGGGTTGGTCCCACAGGCCTTTGCAAAGCTGCTTGTGCAGCAGAAACCCTGGGCAGGGCAAATGCCAGCCCTGGTGCATCTGCCCCACAGCACCTGCCCCCTGGGTGGCCTGCTGCTGTTCTCTGGGCTGCTAGCCCAGGCCTTTGCTCTGGCTACCCATCCGGTTTGGCTTCTCCTTAGGTCACTGATGTTCATGGCAGGTGTAGCCTGCAGCTGGCTGGCCTCCCTCTGCCCAGGCAGGCAGCTGTGCTCAGCCTGACACCTTCCGCCCCCCCCCTCCCCACACACACTCTCTCTGCTGCCACTTGCCTTTAGGGCCTGGCTGCGCCTTTGCAGGGCTGCAGGCTTAGCATTCCTGGCTGCCTCATCTGTTTGCCCCCAGCGCAAGGTGCTCCTAATCAATAGCCCCATTAATTTTGTATGAGGCTGTGGCTGCCAGGGCTCCCATCCTGTGGCCAGCCCTTTTCCAGCAGTTTTCAGGGCATGTGAATCTCCACTTCACACACCAGCGAAGGGCTGCTGTGCTCTTGCAAGCTGCAGGGTTGAAGTTCTTCCTCTGGAGCCAGCAGAGACCATTATCAAGGAATAATCAGAGACTTTAGCTCCTGGCTGCGTGCACTGGGCACAGGATGAATCATCTCATACTGCGGCCTGTTTAGCAGTCATGCCCTAGAGAGGATTTTGCATACAGATGATTAAAGAATGTGCCGAAATTGTGTGTGCCCATAAGCCCAGCAGTGTGGCCAACTCTTGCAAAGGGGCGTGCTGACCACAGAGTCCTTGCCAATGACGGAGATGGCAAGTGGATGTGGCGGCTGGGTTAATATTAGTTTTGTAGTATTCTGTGTGTTTGTATTTGGCTAATGGGAGCTGAACCTTTAACAGCAGGGGGAAGCGGAGAATTGTACTGTCAAGCAGTGGGTCTCAACCTGAGATCTGGGGCAGGTTGCAGGGGCCTGCCAAGCAGGGCCAGTGTGGGCCCAGGACAGCCAGTGGGACAGGACCCCACAGGAGACTGCGGGAGGGGCTCGTTTTGGGCAGATGCTCTTCCAAGCTGCACACCAAGGAAGGTCCTGCCCGGGTGCGCTGCCCAGAGGTGCCACCCTAGTCAGTGTTCAGAAGAGGAGCCTGCCCTGCTGGGTGTGACCATGTCCGTGGCCTCTGGATGGGGGAAGGGGTTGGACTCTCCCCGATGTGACTCTCTTGTGGCACCCAAGGGAGTGGGCTGCACTGCACCTCTCCTGTTCTCTTCTGGTGGGGATGGCAACAGGGTGGCTGGGCTGGCCCACTCAGAGAGTCAGAGATGTTGAGGGGCTCGGGATGCAGTGGAAACTCCCTTGTCCTGGTGCCTGTCCAAGCCCTACCCCCTGTCCCGATGTCACACAGAACAAACTCTGCCTGGGATGCAGCCGTGAACAAACCAAGGCCTGAGCAGGCCTGCAGAGTTGCCTAGCCACTGCTTGGTTTCCCACTGGGGCAGTAACAGGCCAAGTTCTGCACCTAGCATGCACCAGCTGGGCCCAGGCACTGCAGTCCCCAAGATAACGGTTTCCTGTCACTGCCGTTCCTCCTCCGCCACTTCCCCTCTCCACGCCGCCTCATTGTTCCCTCTGAGCCAACACCAGGCCTGCTCATTGGAGGGGCCTCCCCAGTGCCTATTGATCAAGTGCTGGGGTGTGACAGACTGGGGCGGGTCTGGGCACCACTGAGGGCATGAGCTGAGGGTGAATTGCTCAAAACCAGGGCTACTTACAGCCCTCGACTGGAGACCTTTTCCAAACAGGCCACAAACCAGTCACACCGAGTGCTTCAGCTGCCAATCTGGCCAGCAGGAAGCCTCATGAGCAAAACCCCTCAGACACCCCAGCTCTCCCTGTGCCACAATCAGCCCTGGGCCTACACACAGGTGAGTGGTTATAGAATCCAATCTCACCTACCCCAAACAGATCCTCCCAGTCCCAAAGAACCAGCCACAGATCCCCGGTCAATTTACACTTTGGATCTTACCCACAAGAGCACACTGGGCCAATCCTTTAGAATCTAAAATCTAAAGGTTTATTAATAAAAGAAAGAAAAGGTTGAGAGTAAGATTGTTAAGGAGAATACATTACATGAACCAATCACCAAGTTCTTGATGTAGGCTCTTAGCAGAGATGTTACAAACTGCTAGCTTGAAAGTCTTGGGTGTACATTTAGGGTTGCCAGGTGTCCGGTATTTGCGCTCTTTGTCCGCTAAAAAAAATAAGAGAATACCAGACACGTGCAATGTCCGGTATTCTCTGATTTTTCCAGCTGTGCACCGGATGGAAGCCTGGCATGGGCCGGGGGAGCGGCTGGAAGGCGGGGCCATGATCGGCGCTAGGAGCCTGTGATTGCGCAGAAGCCTGGCAGGGCGGGGGGAGTGGCTGGGACTTCCAGCCACTCCCCCCGCCCCAGCCCCTGCCCCCGCCCCCGCCCCCGCCAGGCTTCTGCACAATCACAGGCTCCCAGCGCTGATGGCAGCTCCGCCTGCTAGCCTGGGAGTCCCAGCTGGGAGGCGGGGTTGCGATTGCTGCTTATCCCGTGTTCCTTTTTTTTTTTGCTCGACCAAAAAATACCGGGTGTCTGGTATTTTTTTGGGAGACCATCTGGCAACCCTATGTACATCCTATGTCAGGATGGGTCAGCAATCCTTCCTGGATCTCTGTCCCTAGCAAGGCTGCATCTGGGAGCAGTAGCCATTATACACTGGCTGGTTTGCAGGTTTCCAGACGCATTCCTCAGGTGTGTATTGGCCTCTCTGAGAGTCCTTGTCCCTGGAGCCATGCTAATTAGCACAGTCATTCACTGGACAGTTCTTCTTTACAACAGGCAGTCCAGGCCTATTTCTCTGTCTCAGGCAGAGAACATTCACAGTACCAACACAGAGCCCATATTCATAACTCCACATACAAACATCATATAAGTACATGAGTAGGATACACAGAATCAGTAGGGCATAAGCTTCCATTTGATACCTTATTTGGCCCACTTTGTACTGAATTTAAATATCCCGGGCTTCATTTGCATGTTCCCGGGCGGGCGCCATTTTTAAATGCCCCATAGTTCGAACTGACTGCCCGCGGCTACACGCAGCAGTCAGAAGTTAATCCGAACTAATTCCTTAGTTCGGATTAACTGTTACACCTCATTGCAGGAGGAGTAACAATTAATCTGAACTAAGGACTTAGTTCGGATTACCTTCTGACTGCCGCGTGTAGCCGCAGGCAGTCAGTTCAAACGAAGGGGATTTAAAAATGGCGCCCGCCCGGGAACATGCAAATGAAGCCCGGGATATTTAAATCCCGGGCTTCATTTGCAAGTTCGAATGCCTACATTAGCCACCCTAGTTCGAACTAGGGGGCTAGTGTAGACATACCCTCAGAGAGCAAATGCCAAGCGCTCTGGGTGCCCTGGGCAGGGATAGGGAGGCCTTAGCCCCTGCATCAAGGCTAACACCAGCACACCCCAGGGAGCCCCAGAGCTTGGGCTGCAACTGAGAAATGACCAGCGGAGGATCCCCAGCCTGAGTGAGGGTGGGATCTGCGCCCCTCACGACCTGACTCCTGTGATGTCTGGCAGGCAGGATCCCTGGAACCCGGCTCTGAGGCTGGAGGCTCTCTGGGCGCCCAGCTCTCAGGTTGGTGGCTTGTGGGCTGGCAGCTCCCAGGGGGCCCGGCTCGTGGGCTGGCATGGCTGAGGGTGCTGAGGGAAAGGGTGAGCTTGGTACAGCTGTTCCCAGATGTGGCAGAGAAGCTGGGAGAAGGCCACCTTGTTACTCCAGCACAAAAGCTTGATGTTCTACAGAGGAGGCTGCTCACAGCCACCAGCCCAGGAAAGCACTAGGGAAGCCACAGTTCCTTGACACCCAATGGACTCACAACAGCACATCAGCCACAGCTCATGGGAAGCATGATCTCCCTGTGACCGCCCCTATGACAAGGTATGACGACGTGTCGGGGTCCCCTGACTCCTGCACGCCCGTAGTGGCATGAACAGACTCCACCAGCCAGTAGAATAGAGGGAGTTTATTGCTTATCCAGGATACAGCACAGCACAGATGTAATCTGGTTACAGGGCCAGGCCTAGGATGCCTCAGCTCCTCTTGGGATGGGGGAGACTGGGCCCCTACATCCCAGCCCCCCTTTGCTCAGGCTGCTTCCTCCATGATTCCAGACAGAAACTAACTCTTCCTTCCAGCCCTGCCCCCAGCCAGGGCTCCCCTCCCCTTCTTCCCATTGTTCCGCTCCCTGGGGGATAACTCGTTGGACAGGTTCAGAGCCCCCTTGCATAATGACTCATCCCCTGCCCTGCTGGGCCGTGCTACAGACAGCAGCCAGCGGAGGTCACCCACAGCCCACTGCCCAGCATAGCAACCAGCAAGGTCCCCACACTACGTCACACAAGGCCAGCCTCCAGCCTTCGCACCTTGGTTACTCTCGCACCTACAGCCATGTCTCCAGACAGCTCTTCTCACACTTACGGGTTTGCATGGCCTTGGGTAAAACTTTCTGCCCAAGTGACTTAGGCGCTGACATCCCCTTCACTGTCTGTGACAGTTCGACTCTAGTGCCTGAGTCACTTTTGAAAATGGAACTTCGGCTCCTTGTCACTTAGACCAGTGTTTCTCAACCTTTTTTTATAAAATACCCCTTTTTCAAAAAAAAAAATTATAAGTACCCCTACTACCTACAGTTTTCAGACACAACATTTTTTCTACCATTGCAACACATTTGTTTAAACAACTTAATCATAGCTGGGCTGGCGATGAAATTTTGGGGTATAAAAAGTACAAAAATAATAAAGCGCTGTAAAATGTAAAACAAAAATTCAGTTTTCTCCAAATTTCAGTTGTGTTGACGTACCCCCCAGACTTCTCTCGAGTATTCCTGAGGGCACCTGTACCACTGGTTGAGAAACACTGACTTAGACCCTTTAGAAAATGGTGGCCCTCATCTTCACTGATATTCTCTGATTCATAGAGAGCTTGGTGCTCATCGAGTCTGGCCCCCTGCAGAACACTGACCAGAGACCTGCCCCTGGTAACCCTGGCCAGAACACCTGCCTGAGCTTGCTGGCTCTAGCAATATGGGCCTAGTAATTTTTCAGAGGGGCATTTGGCTCTGTGTGTCACAGAAAGCTGCTCCCAGTTTAGCAGGACTTGGAAGTGCTAGAAAGCAAACATCTTGGCTCTAGAGTCCCCCAGCCAAGGGTTTCTTCCACCCCTAGGGGCAGCTCAGTGCCATCCTAGTAATTATGAATTGTAGAGAAATATGGATGTGATTTATGCAAATCCAATAAGGCTTCCCTAATGCCTTTTAGATCTGAATCAGGACGACGTGGAGATGTGTTTTTTCAGGCTGAATGGAGCCCATCTATTGCTAATCCCTTGCTACAATCCCCCAGTGAGCTTTCAGAGATTCACATACATAACAGCTCTATTCATGAGGGAGCGTCAGGAAGAGGGTAAATTATTCCGGAGCAAGTTGGGGCCTTTCTGATTAGAATTTAAAAGTCAGGAGATTCTGTTGTGAACTATTCTCATTAGCTTCCTCTTTTTCTTTAACCAGATTCTACAAAGCACTCAGAGTCCTCCCAGGCCTGTGCGATGTCTAGTGAGGGGATAGCTGTGCCTTTGCAATTAAGAATTTAGCAGGCTATAGTAAGGGCTTTACAAAACAAGCCAACAATTATCATGCTCTGGAGTTTGACCTCCTGTGGAAATCTGCAGTGGTCTCTGAACTTTGAAGGAGAAATGCAGCAGCATATTTCACAGCCACAAAGGGGGCAGCTTTTGTTCATTACCTTTGGGATCTACACATATAGAAACATTTAGGGGACACTCAGAATTTGCTGAATATTCTAGCTGAGAAGAGAAGTAAAAGGACCACAGAGTTAGATCTGAAGAGGCTAAGAATCCATGACTGCCCAGTTCTGTCTGTCTTCTGCAAATTTAACACTGGAGTTAGTGCCAATAGAAAGCTGTCTCTTACATTCAACAACTCTGCATTATTGATCTCAATACCAAATATTAGCTATATTCTGGGCAGCAGATTGATTGCCTGTAACACAACTCAGATATCTCTTGAGTAAGGCAATGAAGTTACCACTTAGTACAGTTGCAGGACACATCTTTCTAGTTCAGCAAAACTTTGTTCCCTGGGGTTATTTTGCTGGTTTTGCTCTCAGCAAGTTACCATGGGTTTGACTCCACTTTCTTATCTTGGTAATGGGGCCTTTGTAGGTACAGTCAACAGACTGACACCATAGACAGCAAGTTCTGGATCGTAAGTCTGGGCTGAAATTCGATCCTGGGGGGTGTTTCCAAATGTACAAACAAAAAAGGATTAAATGTTGAGAGTGAAATCTTGCCCTAGTAAGAAAATGCTCATTGGCTACAGGTTTTCTCGGAGTCCATTGTCAGCTTGGGATGTGTGACATGGTGGATCCATGTCTAGAATAGTCATGCAGGGCAGCAGCTCCCTAGACAATGGATGAGTAGGGGTGACGGATAATCACACCTGAGTGTCCTTCATGTAGTTCTGTAGGTGTCCAAAGTTGGAGGGAAATGTTCACGAGGGGCAGTGGGAAGTTGCAGAGAGCGAGCAGATGAAATACAGGTTCTCCACAAGAGTTCATATCTGCAGGAACAATGACGACATATGCACACAACTTGTGTAAGCATAACCAGCTTTTCAAAGACACCTCCTTGGCCCTCTGTGCACACGGTCTAGGGTGCACCTAGAACAGTGGCATGTTCATCTCACAATCCAATAACATCCCACCAAATAGCCCATGGTGCTGGCAGGAAGAGCAGCTCTCTGGAATGCTGTCCACTTGCACTGAGCTGACTCAGCCTAGCAAAGGAAGCCGTGAGCTGTATCCCTTCAGGGCTAAGCCTTAAGCCAAATCAGAGGGGCTGTGCACTTAGCGATATTAGCTTAGGGGGGAAATGCTGATGTCTCTTTTTATGGGATGGATAAAAGCTCATCTGCTTAATGCTCTCCAAGCCCTGAGAGCGGAGCTAGCCGAGGATGGCTGTAGAATCTGCCTTGGCAAGGGGCTGGTAGGCAGGCCAGCCAGTGTTGCTGGAAAAATCTTTCCATGGAGCTCAACAGCAGGAACCCTAATTGCAGGGTTTCAGGGTGTATGGCAGAGGTGGGCAATAATTTTTGATGGGGGGCCACTCCAAGATTTTGAAAAGTGGTCGAGGGCTGTTCTCTTCCATTATATTAATGTCGATGTGGGGTGTGGGATGGAGGTTGGGTGCAGAAGGGAGCTTGGGGGAAGGGACCGGGGTGCAGGAGGGAGACTGGAGTCTGGGAGGGAGTTAGGATGAAGCAGGCGGTTGTGACCTAGGGCAAGAGACTAGAGTGCAAGGGTTTGGGATGTGACGTAGGGTAAGAGGGGATTGTGATCTGGGGCAGGAAGTTGGGGTGCCAGATCTGGGAGGGGGTATCGGTTTGAGGGGGACAGAGTTTGGGTATGTGCAGTGGGGGGGGCAGAAAGTTGGGGTGGGAAAGGGCTGGGTGCCAGGAGCAGGCTGTGGCTGAGAGACTTACTTGCCAGCTGCCAAACTAGCCTGCCTGTCAGCAGAGTTTAAAATGTTTCCCAGCCAGCCTGCCTGCTTGCGGGGGCCATGTGCTTCCTGAATAACTGAGCTTAGGAGAGGGGGCATGTTTCTTCTTAGCTGCCTATTATTCTAACAAGCAGCTCCCATTGGCTGGTTTCTATCAGAAACCGGCCAATGGAAATGTGCTGGGGGCGGGGGAGCGCCTAAAACTTCCCCCCTCCCCTCCAGTTTCAAAGCTGAAACAGAGCCCTGCAGCTGAGTTTCTGCACAGCACGCGAGGCTAGTGGGCAAGCTGGGGAGCTGCCTAGAGCTCTTCGCTGCCTCCGCGGCCGGATCCGGTGGCTTGGAGGGCCGGATCCGGGCAGTGGGCCGTATTTTGCCCAGGCCTGGTGTAGGGCATCCATCAATATGCCATGGGCCTGACTCAACAGAGAAGCTAGACCAGGATGTACTGGGTACTCCGGGGAAGGGGGAAGGGATGGCAGTCAGATTACATGGGGGTAGATAATAAACTGCGCAACAGAGTTTATCTGGATTCTCTTCATATTCTTCCTCTTCTGCAGTCCCATCTCCCCCTTGGTAGGCCTGCTGTCAGTAAGTGCCAGGGCCTCTGCTCACATCTCTTAACTCACCTCTCATTCCAGGCGAAGCTTAGAAACAGCCCCCTGCCTGCTCCTTGGTTGGGCCTGCAGTGATCAGTGCTGCCAGCGAGGCAGCCACTTAGCTAGCATAGGCTCACCGAGGCTGTCCCCACCCCGGCGGGGCCTAGCGCACACCACCCACGCAAGGAAGCAGAGACACACTGGCTTGCACTCCACAAACAAAGCAGGGTCTCAAGTGGGAAAGATGGAAACGAGAGAGAACAGGATCGTGCCAGGCTAGGAGGAGATTGCAGTCAAAGGAGAGTGTGCAGCATTTACAGTTCCCTGCTACTATAACTCAATTAAAGAAGCCTCTGAAAAGGTCTCTGGGTGGCTCTCCTGCATGAGAGGTGCCTTACCTCCGGGGGCATTTGGCAGGCTGTCTCGTGCTCCCCAGGACCGAGGCAGTCGGTCCACGAGAAGGCTGAGCAGAGGGCGTGAACAGACTGAGCTTGGGGAGCCATGCACCTAGCAGGCTGAGAACAGACGCTCTTTGGCACCTCCTGTAGGTGAAATGGGAGAACTGCAGTGTGTCGCCTACGTGCTGCCAGGTATAACTTGCCTGCAGTTCAGAGAAGCCCAAGCCGCACTGTCTGGAATTGCCGTGTCCCGCCTCCTGAACTACCCCACTGGGGCTGTGCAGCTGCAGATGTGCGTGAGGGTGAGACTCCCTGGTGCTTGTTCCGAGGGAGGCTAAGCTGCCCTATGCTGGGAGCCGGGTCCACGCTGGAAAGTCGCGGAGTGGTGCTTTCTCATGGAGTTGCAGCTCTGATTAGGCACCTTGGAGTCCACCAGCGAACTGGAGAGGACCTGGCAGCAGGAGCTGAGCTGGGCGGCGAAGTGGTAGCAGTAGGCTGAAGGGTCACTGCCCGCAGGCAGCCGTGCACCAGAGAACAGTGGCTGGAGTCCATATCAGCAGGCTGGAGGCCACCCCCACGCGTGGGAGGTTCCAGTGCCTGGCGGGGAGGGAATGGATGGAGTGGGGGGACAGGTTCCCACTGGAAGGCCGAGCTTTGGGGGCCTGAGCCTGCTGGATAAATTGCTTCTTTCTTTTCCCCAAATCACTGTGGCTGTGTCCACAGTTCCTGGGCACCAGAACATGCTCTAGAGGGCAGCAGAGTGCTCCATGACTGTGCTGCCAGGTGTGGGCTCCTGCCAAACGCCTGGAGCAGTGACCACGGATGTCCTGTGGAACCTGTCCTGTGCTCTGCTATTGATTCCTGGCAGCAATAACAGCTGCAGGAGAAGTGAGGACAGGAGTGGAGTGTCCCAAAGGATGGACTATGCTGGAGAACAATTGGCTGCAGGGATGGTGCAGAGCGCTCTGGACTCATGGAGTGATGTGTGGCAGCTGTTTGGAGCGCAGTCACTGGTTCTGCAGAAGGGCTACTAACCTGCATGCAGCGCTTTCAGGGCTAACTGGGTGGGCTGTAAACTACACAGGAAAGGGATGTTAAAAATCTTGTTTATCCAGCATCCCAACATAGCAGCCTGCCCACTGAGACTCAAGATGACATCGTGGTGCAACAAGTTCAATAACGAGTAAGAGCAGGCGTGCCAGGAGCCTGGGAAGCAGAGAAGAGTGGAAGTGAATCTGAAGAGGTTCTTAGGATGAATGGAGGCCAATGGGCTGGCCCAATAGCAGAACCCACCACCGTGCCCTGCCCTCTTCCCACTCAGAAGGGGAGAGGCCGGCAGACTGCTCCCAATGCTAACTCACCAATACTGGTGCTGGATGCAGGAAGGAATTCCTTCCCAGAATGCCGCTGTTCGTGGATGCTCTGGTCCTGGCTTAGTGCCTGCCTTAGTCACTGCTGGAGGGAGTAAGATGCACATGAATTAATCTTGCAGACGGTGCTAACCTAGGGGCAGTGAACCCCGGGGGAATTGAGAGACAAAAAGGAAAATGAGGAAAGAGAATCCAGAGGCATGGAGAAGAGTGGATTAGGAAGCAAGCCCCAATTGCTGCTTTGTTCAGGATCCAAATGCAGGAGTGCCTGGCACCACGGGCTGGATTCTGGACCCTGCTAAGGACACCGGGTCTCAGGGAAAATAATTTACAGCAGCGCTGCTGACTTGGATGTCTTTGGAATAGGGTGTTGTGGGCAGTCACAGCTCTGCACCAGGAGGGTGCATGTGCAGGTTCAAGCTCACCTGCAGCCTGAGTGAATATCAAATCACATTCTTGAACCTCCCCATATGCCGTGGAAAGGCGCCAGCTGTACAAGTCCCTTCCATGTTTAGACATTGGATGGGCTCCTCACAAGCAGCTTGGGCATGCCCCCGGGCTGCTGCAATCTGGGGATCTTGTGCCATCCATGGGGCCTGAGGCCGCCCAGCCAGCTGCAGTGGCAGGTGAGTTTATTTTCAAGTGCTGCTAGCAAGTCAGCGTGTAATGCTGCCATTGCGCCCTGCGGCACCCAGCACCTGCCCGTGCTCAGGAAGGGACAGGTTCTCCTTTCTCAGTGCAAGTTTCGTCCACTGTTGGATACTTAATTATTTCACCAAGTCCTTGTGTGGAGAATGCCGTACTGAAAAGGGTCATTCCCATCCCAGCTGGAGCAGCAAGGTCCTGGCCAGAGCTGGCAGCAGAGGAGGAATGAATGAACCGTCAGGTCCTCGACATTCCTGTAGCGCGCCAGGCAGCATGGCCACAGATTTCATCCCAGTCCCCCCCAGGAGCAGCTCTATGGGGCCTGGTTGCGTGTGCGGGGGGCTCGTTACCCTTATGGGTAACCCATCCCTTGCACAGGGCCAAAGGGCAGGGAGCCAGCAATACGCTGAACGTGCCCGGCTGCCCCACGTGGGAGAGCGACTGGGGAGCCTGGCCCGGCGCGGGCCGCGCTCACAGGGATGCGAGTGCCCAGGTGCCCCGGCCCGGCGCATGGGCCTGCTCAGAAGCAGCCCCCGCCCCGGGCCCTGCAGGCGGCTCCCCCGCCCCGCCCCTGCCGGGTCTGTCTCTTTAAGGGGCGGGGGGAGGTTCCGCCTGACAAGGGGCCGGGCGCTGAGTTGGAGCAAGTTCCCGGTGTTGCAGTCGCGGGGCGAGCAGGGGGCTGCAGGGCGCCTCTGCCGCGGGTGAGCGCCGGGGATCCCGGGAGCAGGGACGAGTTAATCCCTGCTCCCCCCCCGCTTCCCGCTCGCGACCCACCGGCAGCCCCGCCACCAGGTCCCCCCAGGGCTACCCCCTCCCGCCCGAGCCCCGCCCCCCAGCGCGCGCCGCTCCCTCTCGCCCGAGCCCCGGGGTCCCGCCGTGCGCCTCGCGCCCCCAGTCCCGCCCGGACCAAGGGGCAGAGGCTCGCCCGGCTCGGCTCGCCCTTCCCTGCGGGATGTGGCCCTGGGAGGCCGGGGCCACGCGGCGGCTGCTCTTGCTGCGGAGCCTCCTGTGTCTGGTGCCGGCCCTGGTAGGACCAAGCTTCGGTAAGAGCCCGCGAGTGGCGCGTGGCCGGGGCTGGGGAGGGAGCCCGGAGCCCCGAGCCCATCCGCCGGGACCAGCCCATGTCTGTAGCCGGCCTGGCAGCTGCCTGCCCCGCAGCGGCTGCTGACCGCTCAGGACTCTGTCCAGCTGAGTGGGCAAGAGGAACCGCGCTGGGCTTGTCCCGGAGCCCTGGGCCAGTGGAACAAGGTGCTGGCTCCTGCCGGGAGCCCAACCCCCATCCTCTGCGAGCCAAGGCGGGCTGGCTGGAGCCCCGCGCACAGCGCCTGGCACCTTCGATGTCTGCCTGTGCCCTTGGAGGAACGCTGGAAGTGGGTGGCAGGAGCAGAACCAGATCCCCCGAGTCCCACCCATGCTGTAGCTGCGAGGCCACCCACGCAGCCAGGAGAGCTGGCTGAAGGGGCTCTGTCCAGGCAGGTCTCCCCTGGCACCATTCCCACTAGGGCTGCTAGGTGTAAAATCCCCCAGAGGCGGGCAGCTTTGGCTGGTGCTGGGCCTGGGGGGGGGGGGTAGGCGGGCTGGTCCTGGTGTAAGACAGGCTCATGTAAGGTGTGGGTCAGAGAGAGGAGTCTCTTCTCCTGCCCCCTATCTGAGTCATTGACACTAACAGTCTCCACTCCCAGTCCTTCCTTCCTTGCTCCTCTGGCTGAATTACCCATCTGTCCGTTTTACCAGTGGCAGTGCCCGCCAGGGGTTCTCCTGCTGCCCCCAGAAACACCCTGGCCCCTGTGGGCGGCAGCTGGCCACATGTGGCTGCTCGGAGGGGCAGCTGCAGCAGGGCCGGGCCGCATGTCTGGGGCAATGTGTGAGCCGGGGCCACATTAACCTTTTGTGGGCCGGGTGCCAACAGATCTGTGAGCCCCCATGTCGTGTCGTGGGCCTCTTCCGAACGTGGGTGCTGGTGGAGGGGACTGTCTGTGCCTCTTAGGAGCCAGGCTGGAGATGGTGACAAGAGGGATGGGCAGTGCTGGCGGCCATGCACTGGCCATGGGAATGCCCACTGGGGCAAGTGTGGGTGCTGTGGGGAAGCTGGCACTGGCTCTGTGGGGGGAGGGTAGGAGAAGTGCGGTATGAAGGATGGGGGTTGGGAGGGAAGGGACAGCCTGGGCTGGGTGTGGGGGGCAGAGGGAAGAGGAGGGGAAGGCCTGGGATGAAAGTGGGGTGTGGGGACGCAGGGAGGGTAGAATCAGGAGCCAGGAGTTCCCCTTTACCATGGCTTTCATTTGGCCTCCCCTGGAGCATGTATCTCTTTAAAAGAGATGGAACTGAGAGCAAGAGGGACTGACTCCAGCCACTAGAGGAGGTAGCAAGATCAGAGCCCTTTCCCCAGAAGCCTCTGGGCTTAACACCGCTTTCTCGGGTGCAGAACGGAATTTTGGACGGGCTGACAGACAGACAGACTTAATAGCCAGGAGTCCTGCTGCTATGATACTTGCCTGGGCTGGTTTGCCCAGTTTCGAGCCGGAGCTGTCTCTGCAGCCCAGCCAAGCGTCCTGACCCCGGCTCAAGGAGCAGAGGATTATTCAGACAAGTGGAACAACCCAGTGCACGTGGGGGAGGGGAAGAATGCAGGTTCAGGTCCCTGCTCTGATGTCTTGGTTTCGTTCCAGTATGGAAAGAAAATGCTGATCCCTCAACATTTTGGGCAAAACAAATTATTGTTCTGAGCTCCAGGCTTGTCATTTCCAGGGCAAGAGCTCTTCAGTTGCCTGAGGAGAGAAAACCCAGCTGCAGAGCAGGGACAGGAGTTTAGCATAACTAGGGGGACATACAAGGGGAGGGGACCTGGGGGAACAATGACACTGAGTGACCTGTAGTCTGGGCAGGCTTCTCTGCTGCTGTCCCCTCCCTGCCTCCTAAAGCAGCACAAGTGAGTATACGCTGCAGCCATTGCTCTCACCGGTGCCCTGCTGGGTATGGTGGGCCCCTGAGGATCAGTGTCCATATTGAAAGGATGATTTTTGCCCATCAGAAAGCCCTGATAGATTCTTGCTAGCAGCACGCGAGGCCTGGCATCCAGAGAACAAGCAGCAACTTGTCAGCTGTGGGCACCGTTTTGGTGAACAAACATGCAGGAGCTTGTTCATGTTTGTGTGCAGGAAGCAAACCAGATAGTACAATGCCCAGCACAGGGTCTGTGGGCAAGCCTGTTAGACTGAGCTCCCTGTGCGTTTGCCAGGTTGCATCTGAATGTGATGGAACGGTGCATCTTCTGCTGCAACTCCTAGTCTGCAGTGTTGTTTGCAAGAGGTTCTGCATGTGTTTAGATAGGGCAGAGGATTTGGGGCTCTCAAATCATGCAGGAAGGTGGGTTTTGTGCATCAAGAGGCAAGATTAGAGCCTTTCATTATGAATGATGCCTGTCCTCAATAATTTTTCCTCTCCAAACCAGTTTCCATCCCTTGGCCTGTGAGGGGATTCCCCAAATGACAGCTCTGGGGTTGAGTATCCTTGCAGCTCATTGTATTTGAGGGCTGCAAAGGATCAAAGAGACTCGGGTGCAGGTGAAAGTTCAGCCTGCAAGCTCTGCTGCAAGCAAGGTCATTTGGGTTGGCAAGTGCTGTGCATCACCCATGCACCTCAGTCCTGTCCTGCAGCACCCCCTGGCCTGGCCAGGGTCGCCTCTTGTGGGCGGGCGAGTCGGGTGGGGTTATGCAATGGTTTGGGGTAATAGAAGATGAGGTTGAAATCATCAGACTGCTGCTCTCAACCAGCTCCAGGATTGATCTTAGAGCTTCCTAGAGGTGACCCAGTGGGGCTGAATTCCAGCAGCGCTCAGTGCTTGGGTGCAGCTCTGGCCCTGTGTGCACTAATCCCAGGCCTGTGCTGTCCTGCCCAGCTTACCCCTCCCAGAAGAGCTGCTCTTTGTTGTTTGTAAATATCATGAAGGTTACAGCTGTTGGCTGAAGACAGTAACTGCAGTGGCTGCTGGTAGGCCACACAGCACCCTAGGGCAGCAAGACACAGTTATGGTTGGTGCTGGGTCAGTTCATCCTGTGCTTATTTCCTGGTAAAAGACAGCTGCTGTGTTAGTGGCACTCAGTCATTCTGTGGCCCCAGGTTGCTTTGCAGACTACATAGGACTCTCTCCATGACCTCAGAAATGCAGCCCTCAACTGTGCTCTCCGGTAGCAGCAACCAAGCCCCACTCCGGGCTGTGCTGAAGAGTGTCCACACAGGCCATTGCTGTACTGCAAGTGGCTGCGCTGTACCTGGCCTGCCATGTAGTCGAGCCTGAAGCTCTTGGCCAAACTCTAATGTGGGTACTGACAGCCCTTGTTAAACTAGAGCAGGCAATGAAGAGCCCTGTATCCCGCCGAGACTCCAGAGGGAATGGAGGCCGTTTTGGCTGGGATGCTCAGGTTTATGTTGCTACCCTCATGCCAAGACCTAGCTCAAACCACATCATTTTGATGTGTGTCTTATGTCTAAATCCGAGTGCTTTCCCCGCCCAGGAGTACAGGGTCAGCACAGAGCCAGGACCACGTCTGGAGAGCTCTCCAGTAACAGCCCTTTGTCACTGAGCTCAGTGGCTCATCTGGGAATGTCATGACAGGAAAATGGCTGTGTCTTGTGCTAACTCTAAAGCACTAGGTGTTTTGTCTTTTTGGGGGAGAAAATTTTCCTTCTGCTGCTGATTCAGGGAGAAGAAATGAGGAGCAGAAGTCCCTGTTGGGGTAGCTCATTTTCTCTTCCCTGTTTACAGTTGCTTTCACTGACCTCCAGGCTCTGAATTGCAGTGGGAAGCTTGGAGAGCTGTAGAAGCAGCTAGAAACAAGGAGCCAGGTTACCAGCTGGCCTCTCAGGCACCATCAGCAGTGGTGCTGTGGTCCAGGGATGGATAACAACTGAGTCGCTGCTATAGAGCAATAATAGAAACCTCTGCTGCTTTCACTTCAGATCCACAAAGACGCACCCCACCCGCTTCGGTTACGAAGAGCCAGAGAGAAACCTTAGATGCATTTGGAAGTTTGCACCTCAGGGGCGCTGGGGTGTCAACTGTGGCAGATTAGCCTTTGTGAGATGATGGGCAGGCAGGACATGGCAGCCCTGAATTTTTCGTTACTCATATACTGATCATTTTGGGTCATCGTTAATCTCGTTCCAGGGCTGATGGGGAGGGACCCAGGGTGGCTGTTGGCTGGCAGGCTGGGGGAGCCCTCTGACTGTGGCGTACGGGGGTGATGCTCAAAGCAGCAGAGATGCTGTGATCTAGTGACTGGGGTTCTGGACAGTCTAATGCTGATGGGAGGAGCCAGGCTGGTCAGGGATTGACTGGTACCAAACAAGAAACGGCATTCCGCAGCATCTGCGAGTTGTCTGGTCTTTTTGGTGTCACCCCTAATTAAGTTAAAATCTTGGAGAGGCTGAACCCTAATTTCTAGATTGCTGAGGCCACGGGTGTGAGAGTCATTTGCAATGAGCTTTGCGGCTCTCCAGAAACCCCAGCGAGAGGAGCCAAACGGTGGCGCTGCTGCTGCTCCAGAAGGAAGAAACATGCCCTGCTCAGGACAACAGCCTCTTGCTGGGCTCAGCCTGGTCTGAAGAGGCCGCATGTGGCGTGTGCTCTCTGTGGAGTGCCTGAATGGCAGGCTCTTTTGTGCGTTGTCACACTGCTCAGCGCCTCCCACGCAGCAACCCTCTTTGTGCCAGACCCGTCGGACATGTCCTCGGGGGGCTGTCTCTGTGCCGCTGCATGCTTGGTGCAAACCTGATGAGTCCAATGGGGCGTGAGAGGTGTCACAGGCATTGTGCTGGCCTGACCAGCCTTTCCCCAGGGGGAGCCAAGAGCTCTGTGTGGCTCTCTGCTCCTGGAATGGGACCTAGGTGCTCTGTGCTGCTGCATCAGGCCCTGGCTCCTGGAAATGGGAGCCCAGTGACTTCCTCCCTTAAAAATAAAGTTGCCAGCCTTCAGGGCCATGGAGAAAGGCTTGAGACCAAGCCCAGTGTAGCCCAGCCTGTTTGTCTGGGGACCCAGCAAGGATGCTCTGAGCAGAGTGGCCTATCTCATTCCTCATTGGGGAGCTGGCTGTGAGCCCCACAGCTCTGGGGGCCCAGCCACCTCCCAGCAGAGGGCTCCCTGGGCCTCTGTCCCCCAGGGAAAGCAGCGGACTGTAGGCTGGGCTTAGATAACGTGACCCCTCCACCTAGTCAAGGCAGCTGTGGGTGTGATGGGGGCAGGGCAGCCTGCCCCCCAGCAGTGGGGTGTAAATATTGGGGTATACCTGCCTCTCTGCACAGCGGAGGTATCTGCTGCCGCTCCTGAGGGATAAGCAGGCTGTGTTCTGTCCCTGCTCTCCGCACGCACTGCTGCACCCAATGGGGCACCCTGTCTAGAGCCCCCCATGATGGCGACCCACCCTCTGAAGGCAGGGAGGTGGTGTGGGTTCTTGAGTGGACTAGGGGATATGGCATTTGCCTGGGGAGTGCAGCATTGGGGTCTTGAGTCCTGCCCCCCCCTCCACCCACCCCGGGAGCAGCCGGACAGTCAACACAGGCCATCCCAGGGATGGAACCAGCTCCCCCACTTGGAAAGCATGATAAGGGACCCATTGAAGGTAGGGAGGTGGAGTGGGATTTCCAGTGAACTTGTGGTGAACCAGGCTGCCTGGCTCCAGCAAGCCACACAGCCAGACAGCAGTTGGGGCTGAGCAGTGTGACACCAGCAAAGGGTCATACCTGCCCCAGGGGCTCTGCTGAACTCCCTTGGACACACGGCCTTGGGCCGTGCCTGTGCCTGCTACTGACTGCCCAGCACACGGGTGCGGAGCGCAAGTGGAGCCCAACTTGCCCGTTTAATGCTCTCAGCGGGACTGTGCCCATCCCTGGCATCCGCTGCTGGAATGGGCAAGAGCCCTCCTCTCTGGGCTGGGGCTGGGCTACTCATACCAGTCACCAGCACCAGCTGCCCCGCCTGGCATGCACATGGGCTCCCACAGCGCAGGATTGGGCCCCGTCCTGGCACTGCTTTTTAGCCCTCCACTTTTATCCTGAAGGAGGGGGGATTCCTGGGGTGTATGTACTGCCTGGGCAGGATTGGCCCTCCTATGAAGAGTGCGCGTTGTCTGTGCTGTCCAGGGAGTAGGGCCCAGGGCCCCAACCTGATTTGCCTTCCTCTGCTAAGAAGTTTGCTCTGCCTGGGGGCAGGGAGGTGTTAGAAGTAAATGTCACTGATCATAAATCACTCAGTTTGTCCCCGCTGGGTGGGTCGAAACAGCTGCCAGTGGAGCCGGGTGCCCTCCCCACCCTGTGGAGCAGGACTGCTAACGGGGCGTGGGGTGGGAGGCTGAGCAGAATGGCACCTTGTTCCCTGGCAGCGCCGGTTTGGTTCTGGGGTGGGGGGTACTCTCTTGTGAGGCCGTTCTATTTTGGCTGCCCTAATCGGGGTGCGGGTTGGGGAGGGTTTGCAACTGAATCCCCAGGCTCTGCTAGGGAGAGGGGGCCGGGTGAGCTGGTGTCTGGAAGAGGAAGGCAGCGTTGTTATGGGCTGGCTTTTGGGAGCCAGGCAGATGAGCTGGTTGGGACTTGGGGAAGGAGGCTATAGCAGCAGCCACAGGCGGGGTCAGGGTGTCTCCAGTGCCCAAGTACCAAGCCAGTTGAAATGTACATGGGGAGCAACACTGGGGGTGAGCTGATGAGAGACCGAGGGCGTCCCTCTCAGGCATGAGGACGCTCTAGACCTGGCTCTGCCTGCAGGGCTTGGACCCGCCCATCACCACATCATGGTGGAGCTGGTTTGCAGTCAAGTCAGCGTGGGGGCTCTCGGAGGTGACTGCACAAGTCGTCTGAGCTGCAAAACCCTGCCTGGGCCTGGGGGGTTAACGTGCTGGAGTCCTTCCGATTTCATTTTCCTAAACATCTGCCAGACCCAGGAGATTTGGCTTCCCTGCTCCTAGGGGATTTGCAGGGCAGGAGTCGGGTCTCTGTGGAGGTTTATTCTCATGCCAGGACTAACCATCTCCAGAGTTCCAGTGGCCCTGCCCATGTGATGCCTTAGCAATCTGCTGGAGCTAGCAGGCCAGGCTGAGGTTCTTTAATCCCAGGGGCTGGGGGTGTGGCTGGGGGGCAGTGGGCAGCAGCAGACCTCCTGGAAGGTGCCAGCCTGCCCAAACTCCTTCTGGGGATGTGGCTTTGCTTTGCAAGCCCAGTAACTGCTGCAAGGGCTGGAGCAGCAAACCAGCC
This sequence comes from Pelochelys cantorii, assembly GCA_032595735.1. Lineage (NCBI taxonomy): Eukaryota > Metazoa > Chordata > Testudines > Trionychidae > Pelochelys > Pelochelys cantorii. The sequence goes on along the minus strand of CM064352.1, from coordinate 727,232 downwards.
AGTTTCAGCCCCACCAGTGCTCCAGTGAAGCGCAGCCGAGTCTCTGTCCTGTGCTCTCTGCTGTCCCAGCTGCTGGTGCCTTTGTCTGTCAGGACTGGGAATGCAGGGCTGTGTGCCTTGCCATGGCCTTGCCTTGAGCATGGCAGAGATTCCCAACTCCTCTTTGCAAGTGCCAGCGGTCTCTCACCTTCCCCTAGGCAGCCCTCAGGGAGGGGGGGAATCTTACACATCACCCTCCCCCCATGAAAGGGGTCAGCAGGGCTGGGATTAGAAACCCCGAGGCCCCTGGAAGGACTCTGGGACACATGGGGGCATCCCTTCAACTCCTTAGCACTTGTGGGCAATTCGTCAGCTATCTGAAGAGCTCACACATGGCTGCTGCGTGCTGGGTCTGCCATGGAGCAGGTATGCAAATGACCTAGTTTGAGCTAACGCATGGAGCAGGAATAGAGCTGGAGACACAAGCCACGTGCATGGGGCCTGGGCCTGGGCCAAAGTAGGGGCTAAAGCTTTGCGAGCATAAAGCAGTGAGCAGGAGCCAGGCTCTGCTTGCTCCACGTTCTCAGAGCCTGGCACTGCAACCACACACACACGCTCCCAGGCCAGGCTGGGCTTCTTTCTTTCTCTTTCACACAGACAGTCCTAAGTCAGGCTGGGCTCTGGACACACACACACGATGGTCCCAGGACATCCCAGTATCACGTATGGCACAAAAACTCCCAGGGTATGTCTACACTGCATTCCTCTTGCGAGAGAGGAATGCAAATGCAGCCGAGCGAAGTTACAAATGAAGCACGGATTTGAATTTCCTGTGCTTCGTTTGCATAATCATGTCCAGCCCCTATTTCGAAATACCCTATTTCGAGATTAAAAAATGCTGTGTAGACGTGGTTATTTTGAGAAAAAACCCTTCTTTCGAAATAACCCTTAAACCTCATTTTATAAGGAGTAAGGATTATTTCGAAAGAAGGGTTTTTTCTCAAAATAACTGCCTCTACACAGCATTTTTTATCTCGAAATAGGGTATTTCGAAATAGCGGCCGGACGCAATTATGCAAACGAAGCGCGGGAAATTAAAATCCGCGCTTCGTTTGCAATTTTGCTCGGCTGCATTTGCATTCCTCTCTCGCAAGAGGAATGCAGTGTAGACTTACCCCCAGAGATCACTGGGCTACACTGCCCTCTCAAAGATAAGTTCAGGGTGACAGTAGGAGGAATAGAGAAATGGATCAAACAGTGGGTGGAAGGTAATGGGGGGTAAAACCACAGATCTGGGTGCTGGGTAACTACGCTAGAGGGGCAGCAAGTAACTTGTTTGTGTGGGGGCATAAAATGGTGTCTCAAAGGGAGAGTCTGCAGCTAGCTGAGAAGGGAATGGAAAGTCCTGCCATGTACTGAGCTGGGTCCATTAGCATGTCTTAGTATCTCCCTGTAAAGTCTGCCAGGGGCTATCACTGTGCTTCGTCGACAATAAAGCTGCCAGGTGCCTTTGTCCCTTAACGGCTTGTGTGGTCGGCTCGAGGCATGTGCAGAGCTGGGACAGCCTGCAGAGGGAACACACGCAGCCAAACATCTAACTACAACTGGGAAATCTGGATAGCCACAGCCCGCACTCGGCTTTCCAGGGGGTGGACTAGAGCTGCTGAGAGATGTCTGTCTGACAATCCTCTGGTCACCCCTTGGTCCCTGCCCTGACAGCTAGCCTAGCCCCTGATGGAGGGATAATGGGGCTCATCAGCACTTGACTTCTGCTTGCTAACTGGCTGACTCAGCAAAGCATGAGGGTGACTTTGTGACATGGGCCTGAGAACCACCAGCTCCTCTCACCTTCTGGCCACCCAACATTGCTCAGATGGGAATGGTATCCAATACCAGCTGGGCTGGATTCAAACCGGTGACCTGCAGGGTCCCACCAGAGCCCATGAGCAGGGCCCGGAGGCAGCCGGTGTGCTCGGGAGCCCTGCTGGGAGAGCCGTGACGGGGATGCTGACATACTCAGTGGCTGGCTCTGGAGGCTTTGCCCTGGGTACCCTGGCAGCAGAGGGTCACAAGTTCGTGGCGCTTATCTATGGTACCTGTGATTTTTGGCCCACTGCCTTTTATCTGTGCCCAGCTCCCAGCGGTGGTGCCATGAAGCCCTAATCTTGCCGCGTCTGTTTAGACACAAAGCTGCTCGGCCGCGCTAATCGCTGTCTCGTGGGGGGCAGGGCAGGCTCTGTAATTCTCCCCCTCGCCACCGGGTTTGTCCGGATTTGCTGGGTGTTTCCAGCAGCACTTGACTGCCTGTGACACAGGGAGGCTGCTTTTTGTGCCGCTCTTCAAATGATAGCGGCAGCATGAAGGTGTCTGTGTGAGCCCTGCAGGGTTCATGACAGCAGCATAATCCGTGCCAGGCAGTGCCCCTGCAGACAGATTGGAGCCCTGGGCTGGCAGGAGGGGCCCAAGGAGGTTACGGGAAATCTGGACTAGCAGTCACAAGGAAATGTCCATTCTGAGCAGGACAGGCTGAGTTGGGCCTCAGAGGAGTGAATGACCCTCCAGCCAGCCTCAGTGCTGCCAGCCGGGGGGGTGGGACTGGGCTGTGAGCTGGGGCACAGGAGGCTCGTGGGCAGGGTGAGGGCTGGGGCATGGCAGTGGTGCTGATTGCTCTAGCTGGCAGCCTGGTCTCACTGCTGGGAATGGCCTGGGGTGGAGCTGGACACTGGCTCGTACGTGACTGTGGGTAGGTGATGCCCCCTTGCTGTGTAAAGTCTGGGCTGGGCCTGGATATGTTGCTGCCCTTGGATCATTCTGCTCCCCAAACCCCCTTTTGGGGGGAGGGTGTCATTGACGAGGCAGAAGCTGCCTGGCCAGGCCAGGGCTGTGCTGCTGCAGCAGCAGTGTTTGGGGGAGATGGCAGCTGCTCTGGGGGTGGGGACTCTGCCAGGCTGCTGTGTCTGAAGCATTCTTCCACAACTCCTGCCCAAGGCCTGTGCCTAATGCCAGCCTGGCCTGGAATGCGCTCTCACCCCAGATGAGCAATAAACAAGCCAAGCTAGGCTCAGTCCTTCTCCACGAGCTCCTCCCTCAGGTGTGCTCAGCCCGCACCCTGTGTCCGCTTTCCCGCAGGAACTAACCTTGCCTCGGTGATATCTGGGAGGGGAACTGAGTCAACAGAACCACATGGGCCAGTGGCTGGGCATGGCAGGGGTGCTGCTGGTGTGTTGGAATCTGGCTGGGGGAAGGAATGCTGCTGAATGTAATTAGCTGCATGGAGTAGGGGGAAGCTGGGTGCAGTAGCTGGAGAAAGGGGCTGCGGGATGTGCAGCTGAGCCTAGCTGGACGACTCTTCCAAGCCAGCAGCGGTGGAGTGAAGTAGACTCAGGGCACACGGGGTGCTGCCCAGCCCTGCCTGGGGAGGCACCAGCCCTTCTGGCCTGTCTCAGAGCAGGGACAGACTGGCCCCAGGATCTCCCAGAGCAAAAAGCCTTACGTAAATATTTTGCGTTGGCCCCGTGTGCTGCAGCGGGGTGGGGGAGCCTTTTGTTTGCTGTACTCCCAGATGGAGGGCCGCGTCTGGCATCTGACCCGCTGGTGGGAGGGAGGTGGGAGTATCTGCTTTTGGCAGCCGGGAGCTCTCGCTGACAGCAGGGCCCTGGAGATCAGAGATTGGCCAGGGCTGAAGCCAAGCACTGGGTGAGAGGGAGCAGGAAAGGAGGGGCCCTGGTGCCAGGCATCCTCATGGAGATGGGCTCTGTGTCCCCGTGCAAAGCTCTGTGCCTCATGCTGCAGGAGAGTCTGGTGGGCCTGGCCATGGAAGAGCTAAATGGGGCCAGTCCAGTGTTGTGAGCTAGCCCTGAGGGTGAGGGCAGCCCTGCAGAACTGCTGTGTCTGAAGGGGGCCGGTCCATGTTCAGTGGGGACAGTGAGATCCAGCTAATGCAGGGCTGCTCCTTCCATGCCCTTCCCTCCCGCTGGCCAATCTACTTCAGAGTAGGGACATTACATTTCAATTAATCAGCTAATCGAGTAGTTGATGGAATTTCCATCGACTACTCGATTTGTCGATAAGAGGGGCACTCGCGATCCCTTTGAAATGTACTGGAGCCACTCCCAGCTCTTGTACGTTTCAAAGGGAGAAAGGCAGTGGGAAACCCAGGCCAGGCGCAAAGCAGTCCCCACTGGCATGGGTTCCCCTTAGGGTTACATTTCAAAGGGAGAGGAGCAGCAGTGGGATGCGAGAGCGGGACTGTTCGCACCATTTCCCCGCTGCCCCCTGCTACCCATGGAGATGGTGCTGAGGGAACCAGCCTTTAAGCCAGCTCCCCCCAGCACTGGCTCATGCTCCCCACCTTCCTGCCTCTCTCTGATAGAGGCAGCAGGGTGGGGGCGGGGAGCGACTAATCGAGTTCCTACATGACTACCTGAGCGTGTGCTTATCGGGTAGTCGACTAGTCGCTTACATCCCTACTTCAGATCCTACTGCTCAGATACCTGTGGGTTCCCGCTGTGTCCCTGTTGTGTGCCAGCTGTCTGCGATGCTGGCTTCCCAGTGCCCCTGGTTTCTCCTGCCCACTGCCTCTCTCCAGTTCTTTCCCCTGCTGTGCTGGCTGCTTTTCCCCAGCTGGGAGCTCAGTTTCCAGTCTCTCTGGGCCCCTGTGCTACTTCATCATCCTCACTCGCGTCTGCAGCTCCTCCCAGCTCCACTCCCTTGTGGCTGTAGCTCATTCCACCCTGAAGGGGGTGCAGGAAGGGGCGATTGGTGCAGCACCTTCCTGCTGGCCATGTCAAAACTAGGCAAAGCCCGCTGCTTCCCCAGCGCACTCCGCTCTCCTTCTGAACATGCGCACCCACACTCTGTTCCCAAAGGGCATCTCATGGCTGAGAGCTGCTGGCAAGGCCAGAGCTGAGCAGTCGGGGGCCCTGGAGAGCTCTGCGCAGCCTCTTGGACTCCGAGCCGATGAAGCGTTTCTTCCATGCACTATGAATAGTCTATTAACCGGGTGTTTCTGGGGCATTAGTGGGCGGTGACCCCGTGACAGTGACGGCATGAACTTAGCGCATAAGCGGTGCCCTTCCCTGGGTCCCTGCTCACTAGTCTGGGCACAGCACTGACCATCAGTCGAGGCTGTGCGCTGCGCGTGCTGTGAGAGGCGTGGCTGTGCTCCCAGAGATGCTGCGTGGCACATTCCCCATGGCGGGCTGGTGAGGGGATGGCTTGGCCAGCTGGAAAGCTAGACACGGAGCCCATCCTACCCCGCAGCACCCTGGACTGCCCTTTGCCAGTGGGATGGCAGCAGAGCCTGGGTTCCACAGCCTTGTCACTTCCAAGCAGATCTGGGGCAGGGGCAGAGTGTGAGATTTGGGTGGGGGAGCAGAGGAAATAGAGAAACCTGGGGTGGGGAGAGCAGCAGGAAGGAAGGGGCATGACGGAAGGAAGGGTTGTACACAGGTGTGGGGGAGGGGAGGGGAGGAGAGGAGCGGAGCTAGTGACTGGGCTGGCTTGTGGGAGGCCTGGGTTTCATTATCTTCTCTGCCACTGACCTGCTGTGACCTTGGGCAAGTCCCTTTCCATCCCTCCCACTTTGTCTGACTTGCCTAGTTAGGCTGGGATTGTCCAAAGCTGCCGAGTCACTGGGAGCATGTGGCTACATGGGGCCGTGCTCCTGGGGACCCTAGAGCTGCTGGGAAGGGCCTTAGACCGGAAGGGGCTGTCTGGCAGACCCAGCCCGGGGGCCAAGGGCACACCCAGAACATGGAATTAGCAATGAACGCAAGGTGGGCCCAGTTCTCGGATTTAGCGCTGAGTTGGGTGGCAGCAAAAGGCAGATTGCTACTGAGCATGAGGGGGCTGCAGCCTGCCTTGGGCCGGGGTCCTATCCTGGTGGCAGCAAGAGGGCAGCTTTGCTTTGTGGTTCTATGGGTCTCTGCTCCTCTGTCTGCATAGGCCCAAGGGGGCCCTTCTCAATGTGGGTTGAACGCCTGGCAGAGGGTCTGACACTTCGCATGGGCGAGCTGGCTGGGCGGTAGCTGAGCTGGGAGTGAGAGCTCGCTGCCTAGGTGGAGCGTGTCAGACGTGCTCCATCCGTGGGTCAGCATGGCACACAGGCTGGGGCTCTGGCTCCATGGGCCTCTGGATTCTGTTCCTCTGGTGCATCGTCCCCAGGCAGGCTCTGGGCTCTGCCTTGGCTGCCTCCCTGGCAGGGGAAGTGTGTGGGGGCACGCGCCTGTGTGTGTGCATGTGTGTGGGGGTGCATGTGTGGGGGAGGTGCATGGGGGGGCACGTGTGCATGTGGGGGCGTGCGCATGTACATGTGCAGGGGGCATGCACGTGCGTGGGGGGCGCATGTGTATGTGGGGGGCACACGTGTGAATGTGGGGGAGCACGTGTGTGCAGGTACGTGTGTGTATGCAGGGGGCACGTGTGTGCTAAAGGGAGGGGGCGTGCGGGGCAGGGGCTTTTCAGGTGTGTCCCCAGTACTCCCCCAGTGCACTGAGCTCTGTGCGCTGCTCGGGGCCACGCAGTCTGAGCTGCACAGGTCCCCCCGAGAAGGGCAGGAGAAGGGTGGAGGGCAGCCAGGGAAAGCAAAGGGCTGAGCCATCTTACCACTAGGGGCCCGGGGGCAGGGGGAGCCTGATGGGAGGAGCCATCAGTCTCAGGATAGGTGACATCACTGTGACATGCAAATGAGCCAGGGCAGACAGGACAGTTGGGGGTCTGACGACTGGGAGCTGGGCCATGCGGCGGCTGTAACATCTCCCCAGGGGTGCGCCCTCCATTGTGTCTGGCCTGAGTCCTTGGCTGACAGCTGGGAGGCCAACTCTGGGTTCATGGCCACAGGGGCTGCTCCTTCATCCCTCCCTCCCTGTTTGGCCCTGAGCCCAGGAGCTCTGACCCTCACCGCTCTCCCTGGGGTCTCTCCAGCCCAGGCCTCGGCTGCAGTGCAGAAGAGGGCCCAAGCTGGAGGCTAATGTCTCGGCAGGGAGCCAGTGGGCTCCAGGTGGTGGCTGACAGGGGACCATGCTGCCTGTGGACTCGGGAGATGCCTCCAGCCAGACGGTGGTTCCTGAGCCGGGGGCCTGTCGTGGGTGTCCCTGAGCAGGAGCCCAGTGTTGGCAGGGCCGTAGGCCTACCGATTTCTCAAGCCTCGTGGAGACAGACTCATTTACACCCACCCTTTCTGGAGAGCCCTGCCCGTGTCCATGCAGCCCTTCACTGTCCATCTGGGCTCAGCACTCCCATGGTCAGTGACTCAATGGGAGAAACTGGCTAGGCAGGGTCGGCAGTGCCCCAGTGCCACACACATGGCTTCCTTGTGCTCCGTGGGAGCACAGCCAGTGACTGGAGTAGTGTCTGTCGCTCACCACTGCAGCCCTGTGGGGGTTCCCTGTGACCCCCCGGGCCTGGAGCTCCTGAGCACTACCCAATGCAAGAGCAGCTGGCTGTGTTAGTGGCTGATGGCCTTTTACAAACACCGTGGCTAGGGGTGCAGATGGTCTGGCCCTGGCCTTGTAATCCATGGGCCAGGCGGGTGATGAGGGACTGGGGTGCATCTGGCCCATGTTGCCCCCTCACCCCAGCAAGTCTCCATGCCCTCCTAGCTAGCTCTGCGCTGCCTGTGGGGGCAGGGACAAGCTGGTCAAGGCCGGAAAGGCAGGAAGGAAGCCCCTGCAGGCAGATGCTGAGCCTGTGCAATGCTCTGTCTAAGGTGCTGAAAATGTCTCTGGAAGATCCCAGAGGCTCCTAATTGCCGACTCGCAGGGTTAGTCCAGCCCGGAGCGTCCCTCTGACTCTTCTGCCCCTGCTGCCCTTGTACTTGTGTGTCCCACGGAGCCGGGCAGCCACCCGCTGGGCAGGCCTGGTCAGTGGGCAGGGCGGGGCAGAGAGCTCTCAGCCAGCTGGCAAGAAAAGGGTTTGTAAACCTGCAATTCTGGTGTCTGTGGTCACGGTCTACACCACTCTGCCAGGCTCTTCCTGCCCCGTCTCCTCTCTTGTGCACTTAGCTGCTCTTCCTGTCCCAAAGCAGCATCCGTGCCGAGCCTGTTGTAAAGCAATTCCTTTACAGAAATCAGGGGTTAACTGCAATAAGAACAGTAATTTCTCTGCCCCATACCACCCCCCTGGAGCCCAGCGTCTCTTCTCACACTGCAGACGTTCCCAGGGGTCCTCTCACGTGGGGAGGGGCAGAACCCTCGCCATGAGTCTGATGCCTGCTGGCTGCCCTAGTACAGATCGTAACAAGGCTGGTGAGCTGTGATCCTCCTCCCCCCTCCCCCCCCACCATGGGCCATTGGCTTTCTGCTTGTCTGCCAAGCCCTGAGCCCAGGTGCCCATTGCATGGTGATTTCTCTGTCATGGACACTGACCCCAAAGGAGTTGGACTGAGACCCCAATTCACTGAGCTTGGCAGCTGTTGGGCGCCAGTCTAGTGGCTGTGCTTGGAACACTGAGTGCCTGGGGTGACTGCACTGGGCACAGGCTGTGTGTGAGCCAGAGCCACCAGCTGCAGACAGCTCACTCTCACCAGGGCTCCTGGTGGCCACCCAAGGGCTGGTCTGCTCTTCCAGTCCCTCATTCCACGAGGTGTAACAGTTAATTTGAACTAAGGACTTAGTTCGAATTAACTTTTAACTGCCGCGTGTAGCCGCGGGAAGTTAGTTTGGACTAGGGGGATTTAAAAATGGCGCCCGCCCGGGAACATGCAAATGAAGCCCGGGATATTTAAATCCCAGGCTTCATTTGCAAGTTTGAATGCCTACATTATCCTCCCTAGTTCGAACTAGGGGGCTAGTGTAGACATACCGTAAGAGAGTAATCTTACCGTACAGTGGTTAAAAGTGTTAGGCACAAAGGGTGAGCGGTAGTTACCGAAGGGTATGTCTACACTTGCATCCTATTTTGGAATAGGGCTGCAAATGTAGGCATTCGGAATTGCAAATCAAGCCCGAGATTTAAATATCCCGCGCTTGATTTGCATCTTCCCAGCCGGGCACCATTTTTGAAATTTACAAGCCCGGAATAACTGCCCGTGTCTACACGCGGCAGTGAAACGGGCGTTCGAAATAAAGCCCTATTTCAAACTACCTGTTATTCCTCCTGCAATGAGGTTTAACAGGTAGTTCGAAATAGGGCTTTATTTCGAACGTCCGTTTCACTACCGCGTGTAGACATGGGCAGTTATTCCGGGCTTGTAAATTAAAAAAAAAAAAAATGGCGCCTGGCCGGGAAGATGCAAATCAAGCGCGGGATATTTAAATCTCGGGCTTGATTTGCAATTCCGAATGCCTACATTTGCAGCCCTATTCCGAAACAGGCTGCAAGTGTAGACATACCCCAAGAAAATGCAAGGTAAGCACACAGTCTAAATCTTAAACCTTCTCACCCTAGGCAGTGCCTGGATCAAGCAGTTTTCTCACCCCGAAGGTTGTTACAGTTCTGACTAACCAGGCCTGTCCCTTAAGCCTGGACCAGACTCCTCAGTTCAAGTCTTTGTCTTCCCAGCATTCTTGTTGCTTCTGTGGGGGAGCAGAAAGGTCACAGCATGATGCCCTTGTCCCTTATTCGGTCCCTCCAGGTCCTGTGCCTGGGACACTAGCCAAGACATGCCCCTTTGCAGAGTCACAGGTTGGCGCTATCCCCAGAGCGGTCTTGTGCTGCTCAGCTGAGCAGTGTCTGTTGGGTGACACTTGCAAAACTGTCACTGAATTGTAAATCCCTCAATGACAACACCCTGCCAGTCAGTCCCTGAACACCCCCGCCTGCGAGTGGCCCTCCCCGAAGCCTGCTGTCATTTGCTAGTGCAGTGCCACGGACATCCACACTCAGGACATGTAATGCTGTTCAGAGTTGGAAAGAGCAATGGCTTTCAGCCGATCCTGACGTCCCTTTAGCTAGCTTACAGGCCATGCGTGGTGTGAAATGTGCACGGGCAGCTGAGCACATGTGACCTCCGTCTGCAGCACGCTGTGACTCCGCCAGCCAGTAGAATAGAGAAGGTTTATTGCTGCTCCGAGTTACAGCCCAGCATAGGGTTCGATGTAGGCATCAGAGGATAGGCCGACAGCTCTAGTTCCTTTTGGGGAAGGGGCTCACAGGCCCCTGAACTCCCTATACTGGTTCCAGATTTCTTCCTCCATGCTTCCCCATGCTTAGACTTCCCAGCTCCCAGGCTCTGCCCCCCAGCCAGGTGGCTGCCTCCGCCTCCCTTCCTTTGTCTCTCCCCCTGGGAAGAGCCTTGTTATCTGCTCAGGCTGGGACTAGGTGTCTGGGCCAATCCACATATGGGTGAGTCAGTAGGAATCACACATCACAGTGCAGGGGGACCCTGGGTTACAGAGCAGACAGCCTCCCACTATGTCACAGCGTGGCAGTCTCCATTCCCAGCGGGTGTCTGCTCATCTCCTGGGGAGCCTTCCCCCTGATCTCTGCTCTCTTCCTCCTCCCAGGATCCCGCCCTCGGCTCGAGGACTCTTCCCCACACATAGTCGAGCACCCCTCCGACCTCATCGTTTCCAAGGGGGAGCCAGCAACGCTGAACTGCAAGGCAGAGGGGCGCCCCACCCCCATTATCGAATGGTACAAGGATGGGGAGCGGGTGGAGACGGACAAGGAGGACCCACGGTCCCATCGCATGCTGCTGCCCAGTGGTTCCCTCTTCTTCCTGCGCATCGTGCATGGCAGGAGGAGCAAGCCGGATGAGGGCACGTACGTCTGCGTGGCCAGGAACTACCTGGGCGAGGCCACTAGCCGGAACGCATCGCTGGAGGTGGCCAGTGAGTGGGGCTCTGGGTGGAGCGGGCTGTTCCCGGGGCCAGTGGAGCGACACTCCCCGTGGTGGGCTGGTCTCACCACAGCCAGGGTTACCACAGGCGGCACGGCACTGGCTCAATGCCCACAGGCCGTGGGAAGTCATGCTATGGGCTCCAGGGCAGAATCTGGCCTCACGACCGTCCCGGCTGGGCACGGCTCCATTTCTGCAGGGCTACGGCAGGGTGGCTCACCTGGCCAGGCCTTTGCTTTGTTGGGTACGTGTGTTCCTGCCAAGAGGGGAGGTGGCACTTTCCCCCACCTGGGCGGGGGGGGGGGGTGGCCTGCTGGCTGTGGCTGTTGTGGGGGAGGGGGATGTTGGGATGCAGGACCGTGCCCTGTCCTGCCCAGGAGTGCACCATGCTGGGCACAGCAGCCTTGCCCTTTGCCCTAGGTCTCTGATGGGACTGTGAAAGGGGAGCCCTGCGAGGCCCTTGACAGAGCGCTCGGGGCTTAGGGCTGGCTCACAGGTGTGGGAACTGAGCTGTGTCACTGGGGCTGCAGACTTTCTCAGCGTCAATCAGTCCATTCCCGGGGCACCCAGCACCAGTTTCCCAGCCAAGCTGCGCGGCCCAGGTACATTTCTTTTGCAAGGCTTTCCCCAGCAAGCCCCAGCAGCCCCCTCTGCCTAGCCCTGCAGGCTCCTTTGGTAGAAACCCTGATCCCTGCTTGCAGTGTGCTGCTTCCAGCCAGAAGTGCCCTGGCCGGAGAGGCCACGAGCGCAGAGCTGCAAAGGGACCGAGGCTGCCATCAGCTGGACCCTGTGGAGAGAGGCCTCAGGGTGTTTCCTGCATCACTTAGCCCCCCTTCCCCCGCACATTTCTCCTGGTCATTCAGGGAATAAGGGAGCCAATTCTAGGCCTCTGTGGGCTTGGGGAGAACACCCCCTACCCTCCGGGCTTGGGATGAACACTGGTGTCCGAAGCGAGCAGCTGGGATTGGGTCGGGGCTCTTAGCTCCCTTCCCTGCCAGTGCTGACAAAACCCAGCTGGGAGCAAGCACAGAAAAGTGGCCAAGGGTGGGCACATCCCCTCCTGCCCTCCAACTTCTGTGTGTGCGTACGTATTGCTAGATGTTTGGCTGCATCTCTGTGTGCCGCCCCAGCCCTGCTCAGGCAGTTGGCACGGCAGCCCTCGAGCGACCTGCCCAGTGACCACAGGAGCTAACAGATAAAGGCAGCCAGCCAGGCTTGTTGGCAATGAAGCATGGCGCTAGTATCCCAAGGACTCTACCAGGCTGCTAGTGCCTGTACCCCTGTAGCAATGGGCCAGCTCTGTGGCACTGCTGCTTTGATAGGACATTCCATCCCCCCAGGCCAGACAAACACCCTCCCTCGGAGATACATTTTTACACCTGGATACAAACAAGCTGGTACTGCCCCTGGCGGAGTTGCTGCCCTGACGTGGCTAGTTCTCTCTCCCCCCCATTGTGCATGAGGGTTCGATCGGAACGTCTCTGCTGCTTACTGGCATCCCAGCCGTCTCCTTTCAGAGGGGCCAGTGTGTTCCTGTGAGCCCTGGGGATGTTTCTGTCCCCTCCCTGATATCGAGCTGTTTCATATAAGGATGTTAAGGACTAGTCGACTATCCGATAAGCAAATGCATATCTGATAGTCGAGTCGACTAGTTGATTCCCCCCCCTCCCCCGTTGCCTCTATCAGATAGAGGCAGAAAAGCGGGGGGAAGAGGGAGTACTTCAAAGCAGCAATGCTGCACAGCTGATCCCGGGCTCAGCTGTGCGGCGCTGCCCCTTTGAAACACCGCCTCGGCGTTTCAAAGCAGCGCCGCATGGAGATGACCCTGGGCTCCATGCAGTGCTACTCCTTCGAAACACTGCAGCGGCGTTTCAAAGAGGCAGCACTGCATGGAGTCTGGGGTCAGTTCCGCGCAGCACTGCTTAGAAACACCGAGCTGCCGTTTCAAAGGGGCAGCGCCACACAGCTGCTTTGAAACGCCGCCGCAGCGTTTACATGGAGCCCAGGGTCAGCTGAGGTCTCCCCAGCTGATCCCGGGTTCCAGCGCAGCGTGTAGAGCCCGGGGTCAGCTGGGGAGTCCCCAGCTGATCCCAGGTTGGGCTCTATGTGGCATTTCAAAGTGGCAGTGCAGCATGGAGCCTGGGATCAGCGGGGGACTCTGAGTCCCTCTCTGACCCCAGGCTTCATGCAGGCGCTTCTGCTTTGAAATGCACAAAAGCCCCCGCTGGGGACTCTTGTGCATTTCAAAGCTGGCACCTGAGTGTAGCCCGGTGTCAGCCGGACTTCCCGCTGGCCCCAGGCTGCATGCGGAGTTCCGCATTCCCCCTTTGAAATGTATAAGAGCCCCAGTAGGGGCCCAGCAGCGGCTCTTGTACATTTCAAAGGAGGAATGCAGAAGTGCCCATCAGCTAATCGAGTAGTCGATGAAAATTCCATCGACTACTCGACTAGTAAATTACTTGATATTTAACATTCTTAGTCCCGTACCACTTGCTGTCAGGATGTGTTTGGGGAGCACTCAGCCTAGCCCTTCTGAGCAGTGTGTATTTCTGCAATATCAGCCTTGTTCATGCCAGGCTCTGTGGCCAGCGCCTGCCTCGTGCCAGGCCTCTGATCCAAGGGCTTCTGTCTCCGGCTCTCTTGCCACCACTGTCTGATGCCAGAAGCTGACAGGGTTAGATGTGGGCAGGGGGAGGGGAAGCCAGGTCCACGTGTGATAGGACATGCTGACAGCTCTGGGCAGAGAAGTCCAGGTAGCAGCTCGGAACAGCAGCCAGCCATCTCTAGACGGGAATTATTTATTGATTTTTGTGTCACTTCTCAGTCCATTACCCAGGCAGGAGGCGTTTATGTAATTTAGAGAGGGGGCAGCTGCTGGATGAGCAAAATAGCAGCAAACAGAATGTTGGGAATCATTATAAAAGGGATCAAGACTAGGACAGAGAATATCTTATTGCCTCTGTGTAAATCCATGGGATGCCCACTGTGATGGCGCATCGGGGTCCCCCGACTCCTGCACCCCTGTAGTGGCACGAACAGACTCCACCAGCCAGTAGAATAGAGGGAGTTTATTGCTTCTCCAGGATACAGCACAGCATAGATGTAATCTGGTTACAGGGCAGGCCTAGGATGCCTCAGCCGCCCTTGAGATGGGGGAGACTGGGCCCTAAATTCCAGCCCCTTCCCTAGGCTGTCTCCTCCATGATCCCAGACAGCAGCTACCCCACTCCCTTCCAGCCCTGTCCCCAGCCAGGGCTCCACTCCGCCTTCTTCCCATTGTTCCGCTCCCTGGGAGATAACTCGTGGGACAGGTTCAGAGCCCCCTTGCATAATGACTCACCCCCTGTCCTGCTGGGCCGTGCTACAGACAGCAACCAGAGGAGGTCACCCACAGCCCAAGCCTAGCAACCAGCAAGGTACCCATACTACGTCACACCCACATCTTGAATACCGTGTGCCATTGTGGGCACCTCTTCTCAAAAAAGGTATCTTGGCTTTGGAAAAGGGCAACAAAAATGATGAGGGGTTTGGAACAAGTGCCATATGAAGAGAGATGAAAAAGACTGGGACTTTTCAGCTTAGAAAAGAGGAGGGATATGATAGAGGTCTATAAAATCATGACTGGTATCAAGAAAGTGAATAAGGAAAAGCTAGGGGTCACTAAATGAAATTAATAAAACAAACCAAAAGAAGGTTTTCTTCATGCAGCACACAGTCACTCTGTGGAACTCCTTGCCAGAGGAGGTTGTGAAGACCAGGACTTTAACAGGGTTCAAAAAAGAACTAGATAAATTCATGGAGGTTAGGTCCATCAATGGCTATTAGCCAGGAGGGGCAGGGATGGTGTCTCTAGCCTCTGTTTGTCAGGGGCTGGGTATGGGTAACAGGGGAGGGATCACTTGATTCCCTGTTCTGTTCATTCCCTTGGGCTGTCGGAAGACAGGACACTGGGCTAGATGGACCTTTGGTCTGACCCAGTCTGGCCGTGGTTATGTTCTAAACCCTCCCCTGCTGCCAAGGCCTCCGGGAGGAGGCATCTGTGGGGTGCGGCCCTGCTATGAGCATGTCACATCAGTTTGGTTGGCGGCACCATGGTGCAGGGCATTGCTGTTAGTGCCGAACCAGGGCTGGAACCCCGCGCTGGCAGTTAGCTATCCCTCCTGAATGGATTTCAGCTGGTTTGGCCTTGTTCTTCTGCACGGTGGGGCTGTGGGGCTGATAATAAACCATGCTGCAGACACCCAGAGCGGCCTGTCCTCCGCGCGCAATCGCTGTCTAGCAGGGCCACTTACCCAACCGTGTGACCAGGCAGCAGCCTAGCTTGGAAACTGCTCTCTCTTCTGGGGAGCAATTCCTCCTGCCCGCACCTCCAGGACCTCCCAGCGGTAAAGTGCAGCCGCTGGGGAGGGGGGCGCAGAGCATGTTATTAGAGCTCCCCTGTAAGGGCTTCCAGCCCACCACCGTGCGACGGGAAGAGAGCTGCACTGCACTGGGCTAGGAAGTGAGGGCTGGCTACAGGGGGAAGGAATTAAGTCATTTCCTAAGTAACAGGAGCCCTTTGGGTGACCCTCTTAGCCTCTGTCAGCAGGCAACATGTGCTTGGGCAGATGAGGCTCTGTGCTTGGGTCACTTGGCTTTGAGCTAGTAACTCAGGAAAACTCCCTTCCTGTGGGGGCCACGGATGGGCTGGCCACAAGGGAACAGGGAGCAGACCGGGCTCTGCCACTGCTTGCCGCCTGGGCCATGCGCCTGGGCGCTCTCTCCTTTCACACATTTCAGCAAACGTGATGGGGGGGGCCTGTTATTTGCATGATACATGAAATCCACCCTTGGCTAGAGCTCTTCCCTGCTGCTGAGCCACAGAGTTGTGTGCGCTCAGGATCTTTCGAAAAATCACCCCGTTGTCGAAAAAACCGCATCTAAACTGCAGTTTCAGTTTCGAAATGGCGCTTGTTCAAAACAGCGCCTTGATGCAATTATGCAAATGAAGCGCGAGATATTTAAATCCCCGCTTCGTTTGCACTTTCAAAGTGCTTCATTTACATCCCTCTGCTAACAGAGGGGTGTAGTTGTTAGCCAAACGGGCTCGTTTCTCCCTGGAGCCACTCAATTACCCCAAGGAGGCATGGAAAGCAAAAGGACAGATACCAAGTTCTTTATTTATCGATCAGCTGAGTGGGTGCTCTCCTCGACTCATGCCAGAGGAAGAGGCACCCCGAATGTTCATAAGAAGCAATCTTTATACAGTGGTGTAAACGTTTCGTCTTGCAGAACCCGCCTCCTCACTTACTGATCTATGGCTCCCTGACAAACAGGAATGTGCAAGCCAGACCATATTTTTATCTTATCATACAGCTGTGGGGGAAATAAAAGGGGGGGTAGGACTATAAGCCATCCAGGGGCCGAAAGGAAGTTTAACTTTTCCATACCTCTCCTGCCTTGGCCTCCTTCTGGGCCCGCCATTGTCCTAACAATCTCCCCCCTTAAAAGCATTTTGAGAGCCTCACAAGCCTCAGTCCTCGGCCTTCACCGGCTGATATAATGCCATCATCTGCTGATATGGTTGGTAGGAACATTTCACCCAGCTATTATTAGTAAGCTTCACATGGGTGTGGTTCCATCGCCCTTGATATTTAGAACAATCGTATGTGTTACAGTTGGGATCATAGCAATCAAATCCTGGGACAGAGTCCATTCACACCTACTCTCTCCTACATGCACTCCCTCCCATCTCGTCTGGTTAAGGCAATAAATACCCATTCCAGAGGAATAGAGTCGCCAGGGACTACCATTCTCGGTCCAAACCTCTGTTCCATTGTGAACTATACTTAAATTACTGACCCACCATTTGTGTCGCACCGGTTGGGCTACCCAGGGCCATTCATTCAAATCTCCTGGACCTCCACACACCCAACAGTTACTGAGGTTAAAAGAATTTGCTGTTGTCTCTCCCAACTGTAAAAACCTATTTTCCCAACCATAGTGTTGATGTAAGTACATTAGCAAAAATATTAACAGTATTTTCATTATCTTTTCTTAAACAGTCCTTTTAGTCTGTCCAATCTCTGGTACTCCCAAGTGGAGTCTTCGCCTGTGCCACCCCAGGCCTCCGGAGCCGGGGCGGGCAGAGGGCTGGTGTCCTCCCTCGCTGATTCGGTTTCCAGGTTAGGGTTCAGGAATCACTTTACCCGCGTATGATGTGTCCATATGTCGCACCCAAGAACTTTAACTGCGGCTTGGCTGATGAGCGAGACAGTGTGTGGGCCGTCCCACCGTGGTGTAAGGGGGTCACGCTTCCACTTCTTGATAAGGACTTGATCACCAGTCTGAAACGGGTGCACGGGCTGATCCAAGGGAAGGGCCTGAAAAGGCGCTGCATATCGATGCAGCTGTAACAAGACAGATTGCAGCCCAGAGACCTGTTTCCATAAAGAGTCATTCCCCATTTCCCAATTTACATCCTCCCGGTACCCTGGGATAAGTATTCGGGGAGGAAACCCAAAGACCAGTTCAAAGGGTGAAAGTTTAAGACCCTTACGTGGGGCCCTTCGAATGCGGGTAAGGGTGAGTGGCAAGGCGTCAAGCCACTTTAACCCAGATTCTGTATATATTTTGGTAAGGGTATCCTTGAGGGTCTTATTCATTCTTTCTACCTGACCCGAGCTTTGTGGCCTCCAAGGCGTATGCAACTTCCATTGTATACCGAGTGCCTGGGACACCTATTGGACCACCTGGGAGGTAAAATGGCTTCCCTGATCAGACTCAATTGTCTCGGGGAGATGGAAGCGAGGGAATATTTCATGTAGCAGGGCCTTGGTGACAGCCTGGGCCTGACAATGCTGGGTGGGATAACACTCTACCCACCCAGTAGGCTGATCAACGAATACGAGTAGGTATTTGTAACCCCTGCAAGGGGGCATTTCAGCAAAGTCAACTTGCTATCTTTGAAAAGGGAAGGTGGCCCAGGGTCGGCCTCCCATCGGGGCAGGAGGGCCACACCCCCTTTGGTTTGTTTGTTGACAGACAGAGCAATTATTAACAATTCTCTGGGCTTCCATGTGCATACCCAGCCCCTTAAGGGTTCGGGTGGCCAAATCAACCATTGCTCCCGACCCCGGATGTCCCTCTTTATGTATGAATCGAAGAATTTCCTGGAGTATTGGTCGAGGGACGAAAATCTCCCCCCCAGGCAATTTCCACCATCCAGAGGAGACCTGCCAGGCCCCTGCAGCCCGTGCGTGGCATACTTCCTCAGCTGTATATTGGGGACGGGGGGCTTTAGCTTCAGTGTCTTGAATCAAGAGGAGCCATAAGGCCCCTTCTTGGGCGGCCTCCTTCGCGGCCTGGTCAGCCAATTGGTTATATCTTCGCTGCTCGGCCTCAGGGGCTCTTCCATGAGCACGCACATGTATTACGGCGACCCGGAGAGGAAGCATCAGGGCCTCAAGAAGTGTTTTGATGAGGCTCCCATGTGCAATCCTCTGGCCTGATGCCGTAATGAACCCCCTTTCTCTCCACAGGGTCCCATGGGCATGTACCACCATGTAAGCATAGCAACTATCAGTGTATAGGTTCTTCCCAGTTCCCAGCCGGAGACCCTCAATAAGGGCCACTAACTCAGCTGCTTGGGCGGACAAATTGGGGCTAAGTTTAAACTTGTACACTCCTTGGTCCTTAACTACCACTGCTGCTCCAGTAACCCGCTTGCCGTCTATAACATAACTGGACCCGTCAACGTATCCTTCAATGTCAGGGTTGGGCCAGGGCAAGTCCGAGAGGTCAGGGCGGGGCTTAGTTTCTTGTTGCAAGACCTCAATACAGTCATGAGTAGGGCTGGTCTCATGGGAAACCCGAGGATCAGGCAGTAGGGTAGCTGGGCTGAGAGAGCTGACTGTCTTAAAGGTTAAATTAGGGGCTAGCAAGAGCCCCATCTCATATCTAGTATGTTGACTGGGATTAAGATGCTTTTCCCCAGCGCCTGTTCCTAGTATTTGAGGCACCCCATGGGGGACCACAACCTCAGTGTCCCCGTCCAATGTTAACTTCTCAGCTTCCTGGACAAGGAGAGTGGTTGCCGCAACGGCCCGCAAACAAGCAGGCCATCCCTTGGCGACAGGGTCCAATACCTTTGAGTAGTATCCAATGGGTCGCCAGGTTGGACCTGACCTTTGACAAAGGACTCCAGCTGCCACCCCTCCTCTCTCATGAACGTATAGGGTGAATGGCCTCCGGGGGTCCGGGATGGTCAGAGCAGGGGGCTGAACCAGAGCTCCTTAAAGCTCTCAAAATGCTTTTTCCATCTCTTTGGTCCAAGTCCAATTGAGCAGGCCGTCCTTAGTCAGGGATTCATATAATGGTCTGGCTTTTCCCCCGTAGTCAGGGATCCAGAGCCGACAGAAGCCAGTCAGTCCCAGAAAGGCCCTTAACTCACGGGGGTTCTGGGGTTGAGGGCTATCAAGTATGACCTGGATTCTTTCCTTTCCCAAACTACGGCTCCCTTGACAAAGACGATATCCGAGAAAAGTGACCTGCTGCCTGACCAACTGGGCTTTCTCTCTTGAAACTTTATACCCCTGTACCCCGAGGTAATTAAGGAGCTCTATAGTCTGTTCCTTACAGGATGTCTCCGTCTCGGTACTTAGGAGTAGGTCGTCACAGTACTGGACTATGTTGCATGAAGGATGTTTGGCCAAAAATGGGGCTAGGTCTCTTTTTAATTGGCTACCAAAAATTTTGGGTGCACAGGTGAGTCCTTGTGGAGCAACAGTCCAGAGATACTGAGCCTTATAGTGGGTATCTGGATCTTCCCACTCAAAGGCAAACAGCTTCTGGGAGTCTGGATCAAAGGGTATGGAGAAGAAAGCGTCCTTTAAATCTATGACAGAGAACCAACCGTGATTCCTGGGAACCTGGCCCAGGATAGTATGAGGGTTTGGGACAACTGGGTAGGGGGCCTCTATTAACTTGTTGATTTGTCTTAGGTCCTGAACTAATCGATACTGTCCATTAGGCTTGGGCACCCCCATTATTGGAGTATTATATGGGGATGTGCCCTCCCTGAGCCACCCGCACTGCAGAAATTTTTGGATCAGGGGTTTCAGTCCGACCCGAGTGGCCAGCCTAAGGGGGTATTGCCTAATTTGGACCGGGCTGCTTCCTGCCTTAAGGGAAATATGCACTGGTGAAGCATTCCGGGCCCGAGCAACGCCTCCCTCCTCTGCCCAAACCTCAAGGTCAACTCCCGGCAGCTGGTCCCCTTCACTCCCCTGACATCCCGGGGAGAGATTCCTAGCGTTCACGAGGGCCATCTGATAATTGGGAAGCCCACGAATTGGTGGAGTTATTCATTGGCCGTTAACCATTTCATTCCCTAACCAGCAAACACAGTACATTTGATACAACAACAGGGTATACATACAACATATTACAACATATCATCCCGTCCCATGCCAGCTACACGACTAATTTACTCATATGCACGTGCCACCTAGAGGGCTCCCATTATCCAACCTACACTTCAGGGGTGTCCCTGTAAGGTGTTACACCTTAAACCCAACAGGTAAACGCACTTACCACCTGGAGTGGCCGCGTCCGGCAGTTGGATTCCCCTTCAGTTTGGCTGTCCTGCTTCCGTGTCCTTTTGAGGAGTTCTCTACAGAGAGGGCGCAGCCGTCCCGGCCGATTGTGGTGACCCGGAGCCCGAGCAAGCCAACAGTTCGAGGTGGCCACTCCCTGGAGTCGCCCTCGGCCGCCAGTCAGCATCCTCTACAGGGAGAGAAGTCCCATCTGGGTCGCCAATTTGTTAGCCAAACGGGCTCGTTTCTCTCTGGAGCCACTCAATTACCCCAAGGAGGCATGGAAAGCAAGAGGACAGATACCAAGTTCTTTATTTATCGATCAGCTGAGCGGGTGCTCTCCTCGACTCATGCCAGAGGAAGAGGCACCCTGAATGTTCATAAGAAGCAATCTTTATACAGTGGTGTAAACGTTTCGTCTTGCAGAACCCGCCTCCTCACTTACTGATCTATGGCTCCCTGACAAACAGGAATGTGCAAGCCAGACCATATTTTTATCTTATCATACAGCTGTGGGGGAAATAAAGGGGGGGTAGGACTATAAGCCATCCAGGGGCCGAAAGGAAGTTTAACTTTTCCATACCTCTCCTGCCTTGGCCTCCTTCTGGGCCTGCCATTGTCCTAACATAGTCTAGACACACCCTCAGAGGTCCCAGTGGGTGCCGACGCTACTGTCAGCTCAGAGGCCCTTCCTGCAGATGTAAGCCGTGCCCAGGGCCTGGTGGATTTGATAAGTGATTCTGTGGTGGGCGCTCGCAGCCCTTGCTTAGAAAGGAAATCTGCTTGGGAGGCCCGGTTCTGTCTACCCAGGAAGGTTCTCTGGCTGCTGGGGGAGCTGCTGGGGTTAGGACAGTGGACCTGCAGGAGAGGGGTGAAGCTCCAACACCTCTGCTGGGCTTTCTGTCTTGGCTGGGCAACTTGTGTAAAGTTGGACCCTCAGTGAAATGGGCCCGACTGTCTCTTTGGGGAGGCCTCCCCCCATTTCCCTCCAGCACGAGCCAGGAGCACAGGCATAGAGTAGAGCTGGCCACTGGGATGGATCAGGGCCCCCGGGACGCAAGTCACCCTGTTTCCCCTGCCTCCAGCGTGAGGGCGTTGGGGGTGGTGGTGGTGCAGAGAGAAGAGGAGATGAGCCTTGCGGGAGGGAGGGGAATGAAGAGAACTTACTAGTTCTCCGTTTGAATGAGACAAATGGGAAACGCATTCTGCTTTCCTACTTCAAGGAGTTCCCGAGTGGGGCTTTTCTCTGCCTTAAAACCTCCTGGAGTGGCTGAATGTGAAACCGGGCTGCTAGCAGTCAGCGCAGGGCAGTCGCCGTCCTCGCTCTGGGGAGGGGGAACAAGCCCCAAGGAAGAGAGCAGTTTGCTTGTTTGCATGCACATAGAAAACCAATTGGCTAAGCAGAGGCTGCTGGCACCAGGGGCTTGTCTGTGGGAATTACTTGGTAGTGCGTGGCATGGCTACAGGGGAGCAGTGTATTGTTCTGTATAGTCTAGATTTTCTTCAGTATGCTGTTGACTTTACAGCATGGCCTTTGTTCCTGGCGTTGTGCTATGGTTTTGGAACAGACACACGAACAAAACCTGTTGTGTGTAAACAGGAGCTGGTCAACGGTTTTCATATGAAGTTTTTTCTTTACAAAAATTTCCTTTTTTCAAAAATGAAATTTTTTCACAAACACAATCCATTTGTGAAAATTTTTCTGCCTTTCACAATTAAAAAAACCTTTAGCAAAGGCACAATTGAAACCAGTCTAGTTTTAGGCAAACTAAACAATTGTCGTTTTGGATGCAAAATCTCTGGGGCAGAATCTTGGGAGCCTGCATGGGCTGGATTTGCCCTGTGAACAAACCAAGGTTGGAATGCTTTGCGGAACGCGTTTTTCAGGCTGGCTCTTGGGAAGAGCCAGCCTGAAAAACGCGTGTGCCCCCTCAGCCTGGGCAGCAGGCTCTGATCGCATCTCCGCAGCTTGTGCCTGGTTCTAGGCCGCTGGCAGGCATGCCTTGTGCCCTGGGCTCAGGGCTTGTGGGGGGAGGCCATGGTTTCTGAGAGCAACCAGAGAGGGAAGCAGGGAGCAGCAGCAGCGTGACAACGCTACAAGCCCCTGGAATGGCGAGCAGGAAAATCTTGCCTCTCCCAGGGAGCCTAGAGGCATCAGTCGTGGGCCTGGGGCTGAGGATTTCCGTCAGGGAGCCAGAGCTCTTGCACAATAATGGAATCTGTGTGTGTCGGACGCGGCCTTCCTGTCAGGAGACTCCAAGGGGAGCAAATCTGGGCTGGGAGAGGCAGCTGCCCCAGTCTCTCCGCTCACTGTGCCCGGGGTTCACGGAGCGGCTGCTGCTGGGTCCTGGGGCCCGGTTCTGCTGCCCGCAGTTCTAGAAGGGTGTGGATATTGGAGGGGGTCAGCGAAAAGCCACCAGAATATCTCGAAACATGAGACTCCCCGAGCTTGAGCTGGGTAGTTTCTCAGGGTGATCTGTGCAGCTTAAGGGGGTACTTGGTCATAATCCATACGTACCTGCCTGGGGAGCAGAGATTTAACCCTGGGCCCCTCAGGCTAGCGGGCAGTGCTGGCTGGTAAAGCAAGGCACATTTGCACTGGGGAGAAGGGGCATATTTCTAATGGGAGGGTAACTAACCACTAGAACAAGTTACCGGGGCTGTGGAAGATTCTCTGTCCCTGGGGATATTAAATCAAGAGGGGAAGTTGCTAGGAAATCTTTGCTCTGGGAACTCCCTGGGGACAGGTCTCAGACAGGGATCCGGCTAAGTGAGGGTATGTCTACACTGCCACCCTAGTTCGAACTAGGGTGGCTAATGTAGGCATTCGAAGTTGCAAATGAAGCCCGGGATTTAAATATCCCGGGCTTCATTTGCATCTTGCCGGGCGGGCGCCATTTTTAAATCCCCTTAGGTCGAACTCCGTGCCGTGTGTAGCCGCGGGCACGGAGTTCGACCTAAGGGGATTTAAAAATGGCGCCTGCCCGGCAAGATGCAAATGAAGCCCGGGATATTTAAATCCCGGGCTTCATTTGCAACTTCGAATGCCTACATTAGCCACCCTAGTTCGAACTAGGGTGGCAGTGTAGACATACCCTGAGTGCAATGCACCCATCTGGCCTGGGACCTCACCAGCATGACGGGTACCTAGGAAAGCTGCCCAGCTGGCAGGAGGAGAGGCAGGCAGGTGGCAGAGCCCGGGGGAAGTTACCCTGGCCAGGTGTGGTGGTTGCGTGTGTACGGGAAGGAGAGCGAAGCAACTGAACAGGGACAGATCAGCCATGAGCCTGTGCCGTGGTGACAGCTGGAGCCCTGGGCTGGTGAGATGCCCTGGGAACATCTGTCTCCTTTATCAGAGGACATTAAAATAGCAGCTCTCAGAGCCCATGGCTCCTGCTGCAGCGGGGCTTGCACAGAGACAGGGAAGGGGCGTTGCGTGGTGCCCCGGCGTGCCTCTTTCAGCTAGAAACCCGAGCACCCCAAGGAGAACAGCAGCACTGGCCACAGGGAGACGCTGAGCGAAGGACAGCCTGAATGGGACACCTTTGCCCAGCCATGGGGGTGCAGCTGGCTCTGCCCCTGCCTGCCTAGCTTGGAGTGGGCAGGGCAAGGCAGGGCAGGGCAGGGCAGGCAGCAGCCCTCCCTTTGTGTGGAGGGGAGGTGTCTGGGGCAGCACGTGTGGGCAGGGATTGGAGAGGGTCAGTGCATGGCCCTGCTCAATGGGGGGCTCCCGGACTCCCCATCTGGGGTTGGCAAAGGATGCTGGAGTTTCCTTTGCTGGTCTCCCCAGCTCACAGCTCTACACCTGGCTGGCATTCTCTGGCCCTGAGCTTGGGCCACATGCAGGCCGGTACGTGCAAGTTGGGAGAAGTCCCTGGGCTGGGGGGCTTTCCTTCCCCCCACCACATGCCCGTAGTCAGATCCCTGTGACCAAGGCTTTCTCCAGCCGCCACCTTGGTCCCGCCGCTCTGCTCTGGCAGGGCTGGGAGGAGGCGAGCGCTGCCAATGCCGCTGGAGCTGCCGGCTCTGAGCCTCCCTCTCCTCCCAGTGCCGTGACTGAGGCGCCTTACCCAGCCCGTCTGTGCTGCTGGGATCTCCCCGGAGGAGATTAGCCACGTAGCTCTGCACTGTAACTAACCCCTGAGAAGTAATTAGGGATCTCGGGCTGGGCTCCCACACGTACCAGCCTCTCCCTCTGCCAGGCCGGCCTGCCGGTGGGCTCCTCTCGCTGGGGGGGTGCGGTGAGCTGGGGGCACAGTGAGCAGGGGGGACACAGTGAGCAGGGGGGGCATGGTGAGTGGGGGGCTGTGACGTAGTTGGGGGGCTACTCTAGTGGCCCTAGGCCTGCTCTGGTTGGGCATTCACTGGTCACTACGCTTGGGCTGTGGCTGACCCCTACTGGCCTCTGTCTGTAAGCACTGCCCAGCGGGGGTCGCCCTGAGGGCCCCCATGTCCCCTAGACAATGCCCCAACTGGTTCTCACCTGACCAGGGAAGGGGTTTGAACAAAGGAAGGGTGTGGCTTGGGGAGGGGGCAGGGAGAGCATGGGGAAGCATGGATGAAGCAGACTAACCAGTGTAGGGGGGCTCAGGGGCCTGTAACCTCTTCCTCCAAGGGAACTAGGGCTGTCGGCCTATCCTCTTATGCCTGCATCGGTCCTATGCTGGGCTGTATCTCAGAGCAGCAATAAACCCTCTCTATTCCACTGGCTGGCGGAGTCACATCTTCCTGCGGATGGGGGTGCAGGGTCGGGGAGCTTCCTGATGCGCCGTCACAGGGGTGCAGTGAGCAGGGGGGGTGCAGTGAGCAGGTGCAGTGAGCAGTGGGGTTGTCCATGAGACAAACAAGAAAAAGATCAAAATTACAAATCATATAAAGAATCAAACTGTAAAACATTACTCTTGTTGGGTCTTCTACTCTTACGGTCATTATTAAATTACAGTAAACTTGTGTGTTCTCAGATGACAGCAAGTAACAAAGAATGTCACAGAGACTTAAAATCTCTGCTTGGAAAGGTTAATTATAAGAGCATTTGTAGAGTAAAATTCCCTATGTACGATAAGAGAAATAACACAGCAAAACTGCTGCAATTCAGGGCAGTTCATCATTAAAATGTACAGTACTTATGTTAAAAGAAATGTGCAACTGCTGTTACTGAAGACAAAGTTGTTTTAGTGATTAACATTTTCAGGATTGTTCTTGTATTAAATATCAAAGTATGTTTTTACAAGTTGTGGCGGTGCGTCGGGGTCCCCCGACTCCTGCTCCCCTGTAATGGCACGGACAGACTCCACCAGCCAGTAGAATCGAGGGAGTTTATTGCTTCTCCAGGATACAGCACAGCACAGATGTCATCTGGTTACAGGAACCGGGCCTAGGATGCCTCAGCCCCCCTTGAGATGGGGGATGTTGGGCCCCTAAATTCCAGCACCTCTGGGCCCTAGGCCGTCTCCTCCATGATCCCAGACAGAAAACTAACTCCCTCACTTCCAGCCCTGCCCCCAGCCAGGTCTGGCCTTGCCCCCTTCCTTCCCATTGTTCCGCTCCATGGGAGATACCTGTCTGAGGAGTTTCGAAGCCCCCTTGCATAATGACTCATCCCCTGCCCTGCTGGGCCGTGCTGCAGCCAGCAGCCAGTGGAGGTCACTGACAACCCACTGCCCAGCATAGCAACCAGCAAGGTACCCCCACTACGTCACACAAGTGTTTAAAGGTTACTAATAGTACTAATCACCAACACTTTTTCACATATGTACTTTTGATATATAACTCAAGGAAAGACTTTGAGCCACAAAAATCAAGATTATCTTTAGCGATCATGTGTGTACTTGGAATCAGGATTTCTGAATTTTGTTGCTGTCTCTGATTCATTATGTGAGCAGGGGGGACACAGTGAACGGGGGGCTGCAGTGAGCGGGGGCACGGTGAGTGGGGGGTATCAGAGAGCCAGTGATCTCTTCCAGGGCTGGTTTCTCCCCCGAGCAGCTCTGGTGACACGTGCCAGGCAGCAGCCATGCCATGGCTGGGCAGGGCGCAGTGCCAGGTGTAAGCACTGGCTGCATTCGTAGCCAAGCCCGAGAGTGTCCATCACAGAAAAGGGCACCTGTCCTGCAGGTAGCGCCCTCCCATCCTATTTGGACCGTGTGCCTCCTGCCCCTCACCGCTTGTGGGTTGGGGTGGGTCCTGCTTTGGGCAGAGGGTTGGACTCGAGGTCTCCTGAGGTCTCTGCCAGCCCCAGGATTCCATGTGGGTGCACCGTGGATTTACAGAGGCAATGAGATGTTCTGTTTTATTCTCTATCCCTTTCCTGGTGATTCCTAATGTTCTGTTTGCTTTTGTGACTACTGGCCCCTCTCACGCCCCTCCTGCTCTCTGAACCCCTTCTATCTGGCCCAGAGCCTTCATCCTAGCCCCACCCAGCCCCACACCCCTGGCGGAGCCTTCACTCTCCTGCGCCCCAACTTCTTGTCCAGCCGGGAGCCCTCTCATGACTCTCATTTCTGACTCCATCTTAGCGCCCACACCCCCCTGCCCAGAGCTCCTACACACACCCCCTTCCGCCCAGCTCAGAGCCCCCTCCCACATGCCAAACTCCTCATTTCTGGCTCCAGCCCAGAGTCCGCAGGGTCCCCCGCCCCGCCCAGGCAGGTGAAAATGAGCGACGGGGGAGGGGGTGGGGTGAGCGGGGCAGGCTGTTGGCACGGGGGGGAGCGGGGCGGGTAAGGGGGTTGTTTCCACAGTGCTACATGCACAGTCGTGCGCGGCTGTGTTGCAGACACAAGCTGGGACCGGTGCTGCCCCCGCTCTGCAGGCTATTTGCTCTGAAGGAATGCCCCTCTGTGCACCAGGTATCAAGGGCTGGCCTGCTGCAAGGCTGCTTCCCTCAGGGCAGTGAGCTGAGCTGAGCGCAGGAGGGTCCCCGGGGCGCAGGGCCATCTGCTGCTGCTGGTGCTAATGAAGGCCTGGCTCTGACACAATGGACATTGATCAGAATGCAACACACCCCGCCTGCCGCCCTTTGTCCGGCAGCCCAGTTACCAGGGGCCCTTCCCGGGCCGGGGCCACGGCTCGCTGCCTCGTCTGGGGGCTGGGACAAGGCCCTGCTGCAGCGGCAGCCCGCGCGGAGCACCCCTGGCCAGTGAGCGTGTGACACTAGTGGGGACCGGTGTTCTAAGCCGGGGCCATTTCCTGTGGGTCCCAGCCTCTGCCAGTGGTGGCAGGTCACTGGCATGCCTGAGTCGGGCGATGGATTGAGCGGGGCTTAGCTGTGCTCATGTGCTGCGGGCAAGGGGCCCTGCTGACGTGCCCTGAGCACCGCACGGTGCCGCCAGCGGGGGGCACGGTGCAGGGCACAGGAGGAGTGTGGCGGGGGTGGATCCTCCAACCCAGGAGGGGTGTGCAGAATGCAGGGGGGTGCTGGAGGGCATGCTGTGCTTTGGGAGGGGCCCATGACCCAGGAAGGGCAAGTGGAGGGCAAAAGGGCTGCTGGCTGGGGGGGCAAAGAAAGGGGCCAGTTGGTTTTAGGGCTTGTTGTGTGGCACGTTACCCCGCTGGGCACTCCGAGCAACTTGCCTCGTGCATTCCCGGATGCCTGGGCCCCTGCTCAGCACCCACCAGAGCCTGGCCGGAGCTGCTGAGTGACGTGTCCAGTGCTCAGCGACGCCCCATGAAATCTCGCACCACCTTTCCAGCCTGGACTGGTGTTGCCCCAGCTGCCAGCCAGGACCCATTAGAGCTTTCGCTGCCTGTGTGAAACTGTGCCCCCCGGCCCATCCCCGCTTCGCCTTCTCCCCAGGGGGCTAAAAACCTTGCACTCCTTGAGTCTGTCCCTCTCAGGCAGGTCTGCTAACCTTTCCCCCGGCTCTTCTCGGATCCTGCCCAACGTAGCCCCAGTGCAGGAGCCCGCTGGGGGTCACACCAGGGCCCAGTGCAGGGGCCCGCTGGGGGTCGCATCAGGGCCCAGTGCAAGGGCCCGCTGTGGGTCACACCAGGGACCGTGCAGGGGCCCAGCGGCAGTCCAGTTTCCTTGGGGAAGTGGGTCTGTGAAAAGCCGGAGAGACTCAGAGAGGGCTAGGAGCCAGGTGCAATGAGCAAGAGACTGGGGCGAACAGCCATCCAGGACTCTGCGGCTGGGGGTGTTTAACCCCTGGCTAGCCAGCTAGGCTCCTTAACCCTGCAGGCCTGAGGTGGAGATGGGATGTGCCCCTGGCGATTCTAGGAGTTCGGACCCTGGTTTTCCTTGATTTATCCAATATTGGGCCTGGTGCTGCTCACAGGGCAGTGAATGAGCTTGCTCCGTCCGCTCCCAGCCGGCGGGGTCAGGGACAGCAGCATGGCGGGGTTTAATGCGCAGAGTCGCCCGCCCCCTCGGAAGGCAGCTGGCTGCTTTAATCAATTCTAATTGGCCGTTCTGGAGTGAGATTGAAGTGCATTTTTTTGCATTTAGCAGGAAAAGCCCAGGGGAGTGGTGAGGGGTCAGAGGTCAAGCTCCTAACCCAGCAGGGCCTCGGGGCAGTGTGGGGAATGGTAGAGCAACGAGAATTGCATCAGGAGAGCTGAGACAGGCCGGACTGTGCCACAGTCTGGCCGTGTTTCAGCGGCGCTGTACCAGGCCAGCCGCGGGGCTGGAGCCACCCTCCAGGGCCAGCCTGCCTAGCAGATGGCACCAGGCCCAATGGCTGGCACCTCCTTGGCAAGGGCCTGGCACCTGGCCAATAGATGGAGCAGGCACTTCCCCGCCCACCACCGTGATCCCTGCCCCTGCAGAACAGCCTCAGCTGGTCCCTCCTGCCCCCTGCCACCTCTCCGGGCCTGGGCTAGGCCCCTAGGGCTGCAAGGCTCAGTGGCTCAGACCCCGGCAATCCCACATCCCTGGCAGTCCCTGCCCATGGCGGAAAGCTCCTTCCCCTGGAGCTGCCCGTCATCTCAAGCTGTGAGCGGCTGGGCCTCTGGGCAGGCGTGATTAGAATAACTCTGTGTGGCTCCCACCCCGGCACGGCACAGGAGTTATTGACTGGAAGGTCACACAGCCGCCCCGGCAGGCTCTCACAATTCAATTACAGGAGGGGAGCGTGAACCCGTGAGGACCCGCTACACTGCACTGCTCTGGCCGCCTCTGCTGCCCCGTCTCTTCAATGGCAAGGCGCCTCCAATTTGCACAGCCAATTAAGCAGCTCATGCTAATCGCACCCGGACTTCGTTAGGAGACGTGATTAGCACTTTGCATAATGATCCCCGTTAGGGAGGGAACCTTCCTCCCTGTGCCCTGTGATTACGGAGAAAACCAGATTTGTGTAGCGCTTAGTTTTGCTAATCGCGCTGTGCCGAGAGCAGCCCCGGCCCCCACCGTACCCCCGTGGCGGTGCTCTGCCGGGAGCCTGAAGGAGCTCGGGCACACGGGTCTGGGCTGCCTCCCTGGCTCCAAGGAGCCCTTTACACTGCAGGGAGCGGAGCTGGTGATGAAGCAGGTGGCCCCTTCCCTGCCAGGGCTGCCCCGGGGTGCTGCGTAACACGGGCCCTGCCATTCCCAGCGCGCCGCGCCTGTGATCGCTGTGGCCGAGAGGCCAGCCACCCCGGGTGCTTCCCTGCAGCTCCGCTCCGCCTTTAGCCTCCCAGTTCCCTCACAGCTAGTGCCAGTGTCTCCCCAAGCCAGGAGTCGCCCCCAGTGTACCCTAGGCTGCATCCCTGAAAGAGTCCGCAGGGCTGGCTGCAGAGAGGCCTGGCTGCACTGGGACAGTCAGGTTCTGCCACCCCTGGGACGGGGGTCCTGCCGCCATGTGGCCTGGGCTGGGATGTGGGCGGGGCCCATCTGGCCCTCTGCCATCCTGGGAAGATGCCTGGTGCTAGGTCCTGCCCATGTCCCACACTTACTTCTCAGCCTTCTCTCCCTGCCAGACGTGCTCCTCGCGCTCCCCTCGGTACTGACCAGGCCAGTGCCTGGAGGAGCCCCACAGCAGCACGTTCTGCAAACTTGGCAGCTGCCTTGGACTCCTTCAGCGCAGGACGTGCTGGCGTTCTCGCAGGGGCCTCTCCCTGCAATGAGGTGTAACAGTTAATCCGAACTAAGGACTTAGTTCGGATTAACTTCTGACTGCCACGTGTAGCTGCGGGCAGTCAGTTTGAACTAAGGGGATTTAAAAATGGCGCCCGCCCGGGAACATGCAAATGAAGCCCGGGATATTTAAATCCCGGGCTTCATTTGCAAGTTTGAATGCCTACATTAGCCACCCTAGTTCGAACTAGGGGGCTAGTGTAGACATACCCAGGGTCCCTTCCAGTTCCAGGATTCTAGGATTCTGTGTCTCTGCTCAGTCTTCTCTTTTCCAGACTAAACAAGCCTAATTCTTTCAGCCTTCCCTTACAGGGCACAGCTCATGTTTGCTAGACCTTTGTTGTTCTTCTCTGGACCTTATCCAATCTTGCCTGAAACGTGGTGCCCAGAATTGGACATAATACTCCAACTGAGGCCTAATCAGCGCAGAGTAGAGAGGAAGAATGTCTTCTCGTGTCTTGCTCACAACACTCCTGTGAATGTGTGGTGGCGCATCAGGGACCCCCCCCCCGATCCTGCACCCCATCCACAGCAAGATGAGACTCTGCCAGCCAGTAGCATAGAGAGGGTTTATTGCTTCTCCAGGGTACAACACAGCCTAGACGTGACATGGTTACAGAAGTCAGGGCCAGGCAGCCTGAGACCCCTTGGGGTAGGGGTCCACAGGACCCTGACCCCTCAGTACTCAGCTTAGTCTCCTCTCTTCATGTCATCCCAGCAAAAACTGCCCAGCTCCCAGGCCCTGCCACCCAGCCATCTCTGCCTCCCTTCCTTTGTCTCTCCCCCTGGGAGATGCCCTCAGCTGTGCCCAGACCCAGCCCGGTCCATGTCAGTAGTCGGCAGGATACGAACCTGCGCGGGGAGACCCCAATGGATCCTGCCAACTACGCCACTGTGAAGGACCGGGCCGGGTCTGGGCACAGCTGAGGGCGTCCGCTCAGGGTGAATTGCTCAAATCCGGGGCTCCTTACAGCCCCCAGACTGGAGACCTTCCCAAACAGGCCACAAACCAATCCCACAGAGCACTTCAGATGCCTGCCTGAAGCATCCCGAACAAAACCCTTCCAACACCCCAGCAATATCCGTGCCGCAGATGGCCCCGGGCCTCATACACAGGTTAGGGGTCTTAGAATCCAATCTCACCTATCCCGAACAAGTTCTGTCCGGTTCCAAGAAACCAGCCACAGATCGCCGGTCAATTTACCCTCTGGACCTTACCCACAAATCACGCTGAGCCAATCCTTTAGAATCTACCATCTAAAGGTTTATTACTACAAGAAAGAAAAGCACGAGAGTGAGGTTGCTAAAGTATCATATGTTACATGCATCGAATTTCCCAGTTCTCGATGCTGGCTTAAAAGTCCTTGTTGCACATCCTAGGTCAGGATGGGTCCACAGGTCTTCCTGGCTCGTGATCCCCTGCAAGGCTGCATCTGGGGTCAGGAGCAGATCTGAGTCCCTAGATGGAGTCAGCCACATGGCCTACTTATACCCCCTCCTAGCTTCTTCCAAGCTGGAGGTAGTCACATGGCCAGTGGCCAGGTGTGTCTTTGGCCTTCAGAGGCCCATTGTTCCCTGGAGCTTCACTCATTAGCATGTCCATAGGCAAACCTTCCTAGCCCATTACTCAAGCACATTCAGAGAGACTTCCAGTCTCCTTATAGAGTACAGATTCCTAACTCCACACACAGACATGATACAGCTATATGAAGAGCAGATACAGAATCAAAAGAAAGTAAGCTTTTGTTTGACTCCTCACATGGCCCCCTTTTTACCACTTTTGGGGCAAACACCCCCCCCATGGGTGCAACAGTGACCCAGCTGCTCCCCTCACAATCCAATAACGTGACAACGTCACAGAATGCATCCCAGAATTATGTTTGCTTTTTTTGCAACAGTGTCACACTGTTGACTCCTATTTAGCTTGTGGTCCACTATGACCCCTAGATCCCTTTCTGCAGGACTCCTTCCTAGACAGTCACTTTCCATTCTGTGTGTGTGACACAGACTGTTCCTTCCTAAGTGGAGCACTTTGCATTTGTCCTTTTTAAACTTCATCCTATTTACCTCAGACCATTTATGATGGCGCGTTGGGGTTTTCCCGTCTCCTGCACCCCCATAATGGCACGGACAGACTCCACCAGCCAGTAGAATAGAGGGAGTTTATTGCTTCTCCAGGATACAGCACAGCACAGATGTCATCTGGTTACAGGAATCGGGCCTAGGATGCCTCAGCCCCCCCCTTGAGATGGGGGAGACTGGGCCCCTAAATTCCAGCCCCTTTCCCTAGGCTGTCTCCTCCATGATCCCAGACAGAAACTACCCCACTCCCTTCCAGCCCTGCCCCCAGCCAGGGCTCCACTCCCCTCCTTCCCATTGTTCCGCTCCCTGGGGGATAACTCGTTGGACAGGTTTAGAGCCCCCTTTGCATAATGACTCATCCCCTGCCCTGCTGGGCCGTGCTGCAGACAGCAGCCTGTGGAGGTCACTCACAACCCACTGCTCAGCATAGCAACCAGCAAGGTACCCCCCACTACGTCACACCATTTTCAGTTTGTACAGATCATTTTGAATTTTGACCCTATTCTCCAAAGCACTTGCAACCCCTCCCAGCTTGGTATCATCTGCAAACTTTATAAGCGTACTCCCTATGCCAGCATCTTAATCAGGGGTGGGAAATCTATGGACTGTGGGTCTGCCGCAGCTTGCCTGGATATGGCCCCAGAGGCTGAGGGCTCTGCTCCCCCTCACCCACCACAGGGGCCGTAGCTGGAGCAGCAGGAGACAAGGCGGTGGGGTGGGGTGGGAGGACGCGCTGGGCTCTCCTGCCTCATTGTGCTAAGCTGGGGACGCTCTGAGTCCCTGGGGCTGGGCCTTGGGCCAAGCAGAGGAGAGGGCAGAGGAGCTGGTGGCTTGGAGGTACTGAGAGTCGCTCAGCCCCGCCCCGCCCTGCAGTCCTTCCCTGGGCCTGGCCCACTGCTGCCAGCGTCAGAAATCCGTACCCAGCTCCTTCCCCCAGAGAGCTGCAGCCAGGAGCGGGGACAGCTGCTCCATTCTGCATCCCCGGCCCCTTCCCTAGGAGACCCTGTCCATCTACCCACTGCAGCCCCCAAGCCCCCCTTGGTCAGGCCACGGCTCATACTCCCGGTGCCCTTGCAGTCCTGCGCGATGACTTCCGGCAGGCCCCCAGCGACGTGGTGGTGGCGGCCGGCGAGCCGGCTGTGCTGGAGTGTGTGCCGCCCCGCGGGCACCCTGAGCCCACCATCTCCTGGAAGAAGAACAGCGTCCGCATCAGCGACAAAGACGAGCGCATCACGGTGAGGCCTGACCCTCCCCAGGGGCGCGCAGGGCGGGGTGCTGGCATGTCCCGCAGGGGGCTGAGGCAGCGAGCCGCAAGGGCATCACTGGGGCATCTGCCGTGGGGAGGCAAGAGTAGCTCACGGGCGCATCTGTCCTGCAGGGCAGGGGGTGTCTGTCTCATGGGGAGGGGCCGGTAGGGAGGGGTCCTGGAAACCATTAGTACCTTGGGAGCGGCTTTTGGTGGGGGGGAGTGGTTCCCTGGGGGTTTCATGGGGGGGTGATAGGGAGGGGGCTGTGGGAGCAGCTGCCTGGGGAACTGGTGGGGAGGGGGCCGTGGGAGCGGCTGCCCTATGGGGCAGCACAGGGACAGCTGCTCGGATGCTCTCCCCTGTGCTCAGCTCCGCGGGGGGAAGCTGATGATGTCCCACGCCAGGAAGAGTGACGCCGGCATGTACGTCTGTGTGGCTACCAACATGGTGGGGGAGCGGGACAGCGAACCGGCTGAGCTGGTGGTGTTTGGTGCGTAGCCAGGGCTGGCGCATGCCCCCAGGAGCAGGGAGGGGGAGGGGGAAGGGGGCGGGGAGGCTGAGCGTGCCCCCAGGAGCGGGGCGCCCGTCTGACCAGTGGGGGAGGGCTCCGATCCCAAGGGCCCAGCCTCCCTGGCAAAGGCAGCAGGCGTGGGGCTCGGAGGCTGTGGGCGGCAGGGGCTCCGCGCAGGGGCAGGCCATGAGGCTCTGGCGCTCAGGCGCTGCCATTCTGGTCTGTCTCGGCAGAGCGCCCCACCTTCATCCGCAGGCCCAGCAACCAGGTGGTGCTGGCTGAGGACAGCGTGGATTTCCCCTGCGAGGTGCAGGGGGACCCGGCGCCCATGTCCCGCTGGCGCAAGGAGGAAGGGGAGCTGCCGCGGGGCAGGTAAGAGATGGGGGAGGCCGATTCCAGGCAGCTGGGCTGCCAGTGCATGCCCCAGCCCACCTACACACAGCAGGCGGGAGCTGCTAACCAGGTGCAGCTCGCACGCTGCTGTGGGGCCGGGGCTGCTCCGCGTGAGACAGGTACCTGGCCAGCAGGGTGGAGTTTAGTGTCCCCTTCCCTCCCCAGAATGGGAGCGTCTGCAGGGGTCTGAGGGCCTTCTCCTCAGGCACGCCCTGGCTGCCTGGCTCACCAGGGTTAGATCCATGTCGTCCGATTCCTGTTGTGACTGCTCTCAGGACAGGACTCGGCATGGAACACCCCAGCTCACCAGCAATGTTCCCATCCTCGTGTGGAATGAGTTTTGTTGAGTGCACTGAGGCATGTACAGATGTGCACCACCTGTAGAAAACCCTGCTGCTAGCTCTGGGCACTCTGCTAATCAGCCAGGCAGCATCTGAATCTCTCCTGGGTGCCGCCCAAGCGCTCGGCTTACAGGGAGCTCTGACCGCCAGCCCCCAGCGTGCTGCCGCTAACTAGGCAGGTTGGATGCCAGCCAGGGCTGGTGCACACACTAAGCAGGCTGGAGGCGAGGCCCTGAGTAATGACGTGCCAGGCAGCATTTCTCCTCCCAGGGCGGGAGCAGGAAGGGCTGGCCCCAGGCGGCACAGGGCGGGAGCAGGAAGGGCGGGCCCCAGGCGGCACGGTGCTGCTGCCACGCTGGCTCTGCGCATTCGCTCCTGTCCCTCGCAGGGTGGAGATCCAGAGTGACAACACGCTGCGGCTCAGCCGGGTGAGCTCTGAGGACGAGGGCACCTACACCTGCGTGGCAGAGAACAGCGTGGGCAAGGCGGAGGCCTCTGGCTCGCTCAGCGTGCATGGTGAGGGGCTCAGGGCTGTGCTGAGGCAGCCAGAGTGGAGGAGGAGCTGAGGAGACCCCTGCCCGGGGCCCACGTGCCCCTCCGCAGCGGCTGACGCTAGCCTGGCACTCGGTGCCATCGGGGGGCTGGATTTGGAGCCAAGTCTGGGGCAGAGCTGCTGATCTCCTTCACAGTGAGCCTTGCACAAGAGTGTGCAAGGTGCATCACACATCCAGCCACTGCTCCAGCACTGGCAAAGGGCGGGGGCAGCAGGGGCTTGCTCAGGGCTCGTTTAGGCTTCAGCTGCAGGTCTGTTCCCATGCCAGGCCTGCTGGTCCTGGCAGGTGCCAACTCCCAGCCCTGTGTGGGGCGGGTCCCGGGGCCTTACTGCCCAAAACAGACTTTGTGCTGGGGCCAGGCCTCGGCTGGTGCAGAGCCTTTGGCGCAGCGCACTGGCCCTGCTTCGGATCGGCCCCGGTCTCGGCCAACACCCACTCTGCAGCGTCTCCAGAATCCTTAACCAGCCGGGCACAGGCTCCTGCCTCAGGTACCTGGCAACCTACATTCATTACCCTAGCGCCCGCAGGGCTCACCTGGACCATGGCCCACCAGTACCCAGGAAATACTGTGCCGCTCTGCACGGCCGCCTGGGCTGTGGGGCGGGAGAGGAAGGAGCGACTAGCATTTTGAACCCAGGGTCCTTTGTCTTCCATTGAGAGGGAAGAAAA
The DNA here is from genome assembly GCA_032595735.1 of Pelochelys cantorii. Lineage (NCBI taxonomy): Eukaryota > Metazoa > Chordata > Testudines > Trionychidae > Pelochelys > Pelochelys cantorii. Next base: position 691,050 of record CM064352.1, on the reverse strand, counting down.
GGCTTTGACAGGCGGCCGGGTGGATGGGGGGAGGTTGGTTATTTATGGTCAGGAGGCTGATTTAGGAGATTTGCTCCTTTTCTTCTCTGTCCCTCCTCCCCCTTTCTCCTCCCATCTCCAGACCCTGCTCTGAAAGCCGGAGGTTACCGGACCTCAGGGCACTTTCCCCTGAATGTTCTGGCTCTATTCAGCCCTCACACCCGGGGGCTGGGCGTGGCTGCCTCGTACTTCTCTTCATAATTCCCAGCTGGGGTGTTTGGATTAGAATCGGGAGGGGGTGCCAGCCAGCATGTGTGCACACACACCCCCTGAGTCACGCCACTCCCCTAGCCTGCTTTACAGGACGCAGGGGGCATCCTGGGTCCCGGCCAGTCTGGTCAGGGGTTCCCATGGGCTTCTGGATGGGTGGGCTCCCGTGTTCCAAGCCAGGAAGGTTGCTGCCCACAGAAACCACTGCCAGCCAGGAAAAGCCAAGCCCTGCCACTCGCAGCTGTGATTTCATCCCCCAGGCCACTGCCCCTGCCCGCTGCCGGCGCTGTGTGAAGGGGCTGCCGCTGCTGGCTGCTAGCACGGGGACGGCTTGGGGTCCAGCCGGAGCCTGCCTGCAGGAGCTGCTGCTTCTCCCAGGCAGCAGCCGCTGGCCCAATATTTCATCTGGGCCACGGGCGAGGGCACAGCATGCAGGGTAGCTGTGGCCTCGGCCATTCCTTGGCTGGCATTTTCCATGCTCTGCCTCAGCCCAAGGCGCAGGGGGAGGGGAGGTGGGAGGTGGGGGTGTAACTCTGTGTGTGCGTGTCTCTGTGTGTGTTTGTGTCTGTGTCTCTGTGTGTGTCTGTGCCTGTGTGTCTCTGTGGATGTGTGGGTGTCTCTGTGGGTGTCTCTGTATGTGTGTGTGTGTCTGTCTCTGGGTGTGTGTCTCTCTCTGTGGATGTGTCTGTGTCCCTGTGCCTGTAGGGGGTGTGTGCCTGTGGATGTGGGTGTGTCTCTCTGTGAGTGTGTCTCTCTGTCTCTGTGGGGGGGGGTCTCTGTGGGGGAGGTGTTTGTGTCTCTCTGCGGGTGGGTATCTGTGTCTCTGTGGGTTGGGTGTGTCTCTCTGTGGGGTGCGGGTGTCTATGTGTTTCTCTATCTCTGTGGATGTGGGTGTCTGTGTCTGTGTGGGTAGGTGTTTGTGTCTCTATGCCTGTGGGGTGTATGTGCCTGTGGGTGTGTGTGTTTGTGTCTCTGTGTGTGGGTGTATCTGTCTCTGTGGGTGTCTGTGTGTGTCTGTCTCTATGCCTGTGGTGGTGTGCGTGCCTGTGTCTGTGTCTCTTGGGGGGGGGGTTCTGTTTTTGTGTGCCTGTGTCTGTGTCTCTGTGGGGGTGTGTCTGTGTCTCTGTGGGGGGGTGTCTGTGTCTCTTGGGGGAGGTGCTGTGACGATGCATCGGAGTCCCCCGACTCCTGCACCTCCGTAGTGGCACGAACAGACTCCACCAGCCAGTAGAATAGAGGGAGTTTATTGCTTCTCCAGGATACAGCACAGCACAGATGTCATCTGGTTACAGGGCGGCCTACGATGCCTCAGCCCCCCTTGAGATGGGGGAGACTGGGCCCCTAAATTCCAGCCCCCCTTTGCTCAGGCTGCTTCCTCCATGATTCCAGACAGATCCTAACTCCCCCACTTCCAGCCCTGCCCCCAGCCAGGGCTCCACTCCCCTCCTTCCCATTGTTCCGCTCCCTGGGGGATAACTCGTTGGACAGGTTTAGAGCCCCCTTTGCATAATGACTCATCCCCTGTCCTGCTGGGCCGTGCTACAGACAGCAGCCAGCGGGGGTCACCCACAGCCCACTGCCCAGCATAGCAACCAGCCAGGTACCCCCCACTACGTCACAGGTGCGCACACACTAGAAATGGCAGAGGGCCAGGCTGAGACCCTTGTGCCTCAGCAGAGGAGCTGTGGTGATGGGTCGCTCTGAGAAGCTCCCGTAAGCAGCCCTTAGCCCAGGCTGTGCTGCTGAGCTCACCCCTGGAGGCTGCTTCCGGGGGGCACCACCCAGCTGAGCGAGGGTGTGGAAATGGCGCTGATTTTAGAGCCCAGACACTAGCGGGTTTGGACCAAGACTCTGGGGGCTCAATGGGGCACTTGGCCCTGGGTCGGGGACCCTCCCGCGGGGCTTTAGCCTCCAGCTGGTCGGTGACTGGCCGGGGCCCTCGGTGACAGGTGCAAGGGCTGGCACGCTCGCTGTGCCGCTAGCCGGGCAGGGCTCCCTGCACAGACCCCGCTTTAATGGGCCGTCTGGACTCGCTGCCTCGGAGCCCTGCCAGCCAAGCCCTGCCACCGCTGGGCCGCAGCACGGGCAGAACTCGCTTCCCTACTTGCACGTGGGCACTGCCGGCCTGACGTGCCCAGTCCCTGGGAAGTCAGGGCCCATGCTGGCACACAGCAGGCACCTGGCTCCTCATGCCGGTGATGCCCATGAGAGACAGCTTGCTCCGTGCGCTGGGCAAGTTGCACACTCACAGTGCATGCGCGGCTCCAGACACTGCAGACGCTGGGCGGCTGGTGCCAGGATCCCGAGGGACCTTTCTTTTACGTGCTTATTTGGGAGCCAGGCGAAAGCTCCTGCAGAGTCCAGCTGCTTCTGCCCAGCAGCCAGGCCATGGCGGAGTGCGGGTGTTCACAGCTGTAACCCAGGAGCATTTGCAGCAAGGGTGTTCCTTCCAGCTCTCTGTAAGTGACCCCCCAGAACCAAGCAGGAGGAACTGGCGGCCTGTTTGCCTCTTGTGTCTCTCGACTCAAGCCCCCTTCCCTGGGTGGATAAGTCCTGGGATGCTGCTGCCGTGCCAGGAGCAACCGCCCAGCAGCAGTGACTGGACGCAGCAGGTTGGGAAGCCGGCTTGCTGGGATTGGTGCAGGGTGCCCTCTGCTGGGCAGCGCCCGGTTAAGGGACTTGTCCATGCTCCAGCTATTCTGGTTTCCCTGGATGGAGGACGTTGGGCTTGGGGCTGAGGATTATTCTCCTGGCCCGTACGAGGGCAGTCGAGTCTGCTCTGCTCTGGCTGGAGCATCCCGTGGAGGGTCTCCCATCACGTGGCTGGGAGCGCTTGGGTGAGGAAGCGCCAGGCGCTGCTGGACAAAGCCCTGCTGCATTTTAGCAACCCGTGTCTATTTGTTCCTCATGCTTTCCCTCCGCTCTCAGTTCCGCCCCAGTTAGTGACACACCCTCGGGACCAGATCGTGGCTCAGGGCCGCACCGTGACCTTTCACTGTGAAACCAAAGGAAACCCGCCACCAGCTGTGTTCTGGCAGAAGGAGGGCAGCCAGGTAGGCTCTGCATACCCCCTGCCCCAGGCATGTGCCTACAGCCCTTTCCTACACCCCAAAACCCCTGGACGCACCCCCAGCCAGAGCCCACACCCCACACCCTGCCCCAGCTCAGTGCGAGTGAGGGGGGAGGCAGGGGGTGGAGCGAGCAGGGTGGCATGGGGAGGGGCGGGGTAGGGTGCTATATTTTGGACAGCTGACAGCCCTAACCCCCTCTGTCTTCCCCTGGCTCTGGCTGGGTGGAGAGTCAGGGCTCCCTTGTGTCCACCCTGCAGATCCTGTTGTTCCCCAGCCAGCCCCCGCAGCCCATGGGGCGCTTCTCCGTGTCCCCGAGTGGCGAGATGACCATCACTGAGGTGCAGAGGGCAGATTCGGGCTACTACATGTGCCAGGCCATCAGTGTGGCCGGGAGCATCCTGGCCAAAGCCCTGCTGGAGGTGGAGGATGGTGAGCGTGAAGGTCCAGCAAGGCCCTTATAGCCAGGGCGAGCCCATGGGCACTAACGACTCGCTGGAGTTGTGTGTCGGCGCGTGGCCAAGCCACAGGGCCTGCCCAGAGCTCAGGGCACTCATGGAGAAGTGCAGGGAGCATGTGGTGGGATGTGCACGGAGTCCTGGGGTGAGGGGCGGGTGGCAGAATGGCAAAGCGTGGTGGGGGGGGGGGTGAAGCACTGGGATGGGTTCCCTAGGGAGGGGGTGGAATCTCCATCCCTGGAGGTTTTAAGTCCCAGCTTGACAAAGCCCTGGCTGGGATGATTTAGCGGGGCTGGTCCTGCTTCGGGCAGGGGCTTGACTTGATGACCCTTCCTCACCCTCGTGTCCCGCCCCGACACGAAGTGGCAGGACTATCTAAGACCTGTAGAGGGTGAGGAACCCCGATGGTCTTTATTCCACCTTAATCCCATGGCCCATTAGGGACATCAGTTGGCGGCTCCTTCACGGAGCTGTGAGCACGTGCTTGTACCTGGCGCGGTTCACCCCCATCCCAGACGCCTGCCCCTTTCGCAGCATGAGGGAAAACCTGGTGCACACATATCTGGAATGCGCTAGGTTGCAGCCCCTATTCCAGCTCCATCAGAACCTCCTACTGAGTTCTGGCTGCACTTTTCCTCTCACCTTTTTATTTATGTGCACCCCATCTGTGGTCCCACAAAGTCATGGGACCGCCTCACCAACCTCCTCCTGGCCCTGGCGAAAGCCGCCATATACAGCACCAGGAGGAGGATGCTGGACGAGGGGCTGCTCTGCAACTGTGGGGCCTCCTTCCATTCCTCCCTGGTCTCACGCATCTGGGCAGCGTCCACTGGCTCCCTGGAACAGCTTTGAGGAGCCGTGGGTGCTGTCTGGGGTTCTCTGCTCAGTGTCCCAAACCGGCTCCCTCATTTTAAACCTTTGACCCACACACCTTGACCCTGTTTTTCATTATTGGTCCCCCGGAATTAGTTGGGCCCTTGGTCCAGTCGTCACTCCCGCAAGACTCGGGGAGGGGCTTTTAGAAGTGGATTCAAATAGTGACTCCTGAGGTCTCTTCCAGCCCTAGGAGTCTATGGTTCTCTGACTTTCAGGGGTGTCATTGTGCTGCTCACAGGAGGGGTATCGGGGTGTGTGTGTGTGTCACGGCGCTGCCCATGGGAGGGACCTGGGGAGGTGTCTCGGTGCTACCCATGGGAGGGACCTCAGGGGGGTGTCACAGCGCTGCCCACGGGAGGGACCTGGGGAGGTGTCACGGCGCTACCCATGGCAGGGACCTCGGGAGGGTGTCTCGGTGCTACCCACGGGAGGGACCTCGGGAGGGCGTCACTGCGCTACCCATGGGAGGGACCTCGGGAGGGTGTCTCGGTGCTACCCACGGGAGGGACCTGGGGAGGTGTCACAGCGCTACCCATGGGAGGGACCTCGGGGGGGTGTCACGGCGCTACCCATGGGAGGGACCTCAGGAGGGTGTCACGGCGCTGCCCACAGGAGGGACCTGGGGAGGTGTCACGGCGCTACCCATGGGAGGGACCTCGGGGAGATGTCACAGCGCTACCCACGGGAGGGACCTCGGGAGGGTGTCTTGGTGCTGCCCACGGGAGGGACCTTGGGAGGGCGTCACTGCACTACCCATGGGAGGGACCTCAGGAGGGTGTCACAGCGCTGCCCACGGGAGGGACCTGGGGAGGTGTCACGGCGCTACCCACGGGAGGGACCTCGGGAGGGCGTCACTGCGCTACCCATGGGAGGGATCTCGGGGGGTGTCACGGCGCTACCCATGGGAGGGACCTCGGGGGGGTGTCACGGCGCTACCCACGGGAGGGACCTCGGGAGGGTGTCTCGATGCTACCCACGGGAGGGACCTCGGGAGGGTGTCTCGATGCTACCCACGGGAGGGACCTCGGGGAGATGTCACAGCGCTACCCATGGGAGGGACCTCGGGAGGGTGTTTCGGCGCTACCCACAGGAGGGACCTGGGGAGGGCGTCACTGCGCTACCCATGGGAGGGATCTCGGGGAGTTGTCGTGCTGCCCACTGGAAGGGCCTCAGTGGCAGCTCCCTTGTGCGAGGAGGTGAGCTTGGGGCTGCTTGGGCATCTTGTGGTCCATGCCAGGGGCAGGGTCTCGGGGGGACGGGGATGGATGGGCTTCTCACTGCAGAGACCTTTGTGATGAAGTGGGGATTGTGTTCACTCTGTTTGCTTTGTTGTGTTGCGGGTGATTTCTACTGTCTTATGGTGGCCCCATGTGTGCGCGCCTCAGTTTCCCTGGGCACTGCTCTGCTGTCTAGATGGGGATGGGGATTGCAGGTGTGACTCGCTGAGGGAGAATGCAGCCCATCAGCCTGAGTCTGAGAGGGGGTAGTGGCTGGATGACACCTTTGGCCCGGGAAGCCAGGCAAAGGGGGAGGCGCGGCTACCTGCGGTCAGCGGACAGGCTGCTGAGGGGTGGGTTTTTCAGAGGGGGCTTGGAGCAGGAGGGAGGAACAGGGCCCAGAGCTCCTTCTCCCCAGGATGGGTTGTACTGGCTGCTTTACCTGGCTCCTGTAACAACAAGTTTGTGCTACGCTGTGTCCCTGTGAGCCAGTAAACCTGTTCTCCCTGCCGGCTGAGAGTCACATCTGGCTGCAGATGGGGGTGCAGGGCCCGCTGGCTCCCCACCCCTTGGTGACACCCTGTCCCCACACTGACACTCCTGGGCCCTGGGGTGCCAGGATCCCATGGGCCCAAGTCCCAGCAGCCCAGGCTGGCTCCTTCAGGCAGGTGGCACACTGACCCTGGCACCTAGTCAAGAGCTGCTGCGGCTCAGCCCGGGCAGTTGTTATTGGTCCCATAGTAGCCAGGCTGTCATCCAGGCCAGGTGAGCTGCTCGCTAACACTTGCTCTTCCCTGAAGTGACATCTGACCACTTCCCGCCAATCATCCGCCGAGGGCCCGCCAATCAGACGCTGGCTGTGGGCGCCACAGCCCAGCTGCAGTGCCATGTGAGCGGGAACCCGCTGCCCAGCGTGCAGTGGCTGAAAGACGGGCAGCAGGTCACGGGCAGGGACACCAGGGCCAGCCTCTCTGACAACGGGACTCTGCAGATCACAAACGTGCAGGTGAGCTGCTGTCGCCCCTCGTGCTACACGGGCCGGCAGGGCCTCCTGGGGTCACCTTCACATCCTGGCCCCTGCTCAGTGCTGCCTGATTGCCCTAACCTGGGGCTAGATATTCACCCGACTGCCCCGGAGGTGAGGCTGCTCTCCCATGGAGATGAGGCCTCGCTCAGCTCTGGGGCTTGGCCCGAGGGCAGGGAGTCCCTCGGAGCGGGCAGCGTTTGCACTGCGGCTGAGAACCCCCAGCCCAGCCCAGCTCAGCCCAGCCCCCCCCCCATCTGAGAACCCCCCATCTGAGAACCCGTCTGGGCTAGCGGGGAGAAGGGAGAGCGGTGGCTTCTCCCCGCATTGCTTGTGTGAATTGCACTGCCTGTGGAGGTGGGGGACACACAAGCGCATGTGTGCGAGAGCGAGTACATCTGTGTGTCTGTGTGTGCACATGTAGGGGCAGGGTGCACACAAGCGCACGTGTGCGAGAGCGAGTACGTCTGTGTCTGTGCGTGCACATGTAGGGGCAGGGTGCACACAAGCACACGTGTGCGAGAGCGAGTACGTCTGTGTCTGTGCGTGCACATGTAGGGGCAGGGTGCACACAAGCGCACGTGTGCGAGAGCGAGTACGTCTGTGTCTGTGCGTGCACATGTAGGGGCAGGGTGCACACAAGCGCACGTGTGCGAGAGCGAGTACGTCTGTGTGCACCCATTATTTACCCTGAAGAGCAGATTGGGGAGGGGGTGGAGGAGAAGTGGAGAGCCCGGAGCACCCTTGGGGGCAGCAGCTCTCTGCAGAGAGCACAGGCTGGTCTGGGAGCATTATGGCTCCAGGCAGTAAATGGCACTGGCCCCCCTCCAAAGAACACCCACTCTCCATGGCGCTGAAATCCCCTGCTGCCTCCCCCTCCCTCCCCCCGCCCTGTTAGCCACCCCTGTTGTGCCAGCCCTGTATTCAGTGGGGAGGGCAGGGACTAGAGCCCATGCCCAGGGCCTGCTGGCAATGGGGCATTTAGCTGGGATAGCAGCAGTGAGCCGCCAGCTCCTGTCTCTGGGAGGTGGCTGTCCAGCACTGTCATGTGCAGCGTGACCTGGGCCGGGCTGCTGGAGCCAGGTTGCTGGGGGCAGGCTGGGCATGTGGGGCCGGGTGCGGCGGGGTAAAGTGTAGGTTATTCATCAATTACTTATGAGAACATAGCTCATGCTAAGCAGCGCTTTGGTGGGCGGGTGTGGGGAGCGAACCCCCGCTGGCCCTGGGCTGCGAGTCGGGAGGCTAATGCAGCCGCTGGCTCCCAGCGCCGAGAGCAGCCCTGGCTCGTCGCCCAGGACACAGCGAGAGCTGTCAGGTGGCTGGTGGGCAGCAGGAGCTAATGGCCCCTAGGGATGCCAGATGGTTTCACCAAAAATACTGGGCCCCCCCCGCCCCCCCAAAAAGCACCAGGAAATTTTTGTTGAGCAAAAAAAAGCGTGCCGGGCTGCCAAAATGCAGTCGCGGCCCCTTTAATTGCTGGGCTGCTCCCCTGCCACTTCCCCCACCCCCGCCGCATCTCTGCTGGGCGCCAAGCCGGGAAAAGCAGAAAGTACCGGACATTTTGTATGTCTGGTATTTTCTCAATTTCTTTACCGGACAGAAGGCGCAAATACCTGACTGTCCAGTTTAATACCGGACACCTGGCAACCCTAATGGCCCCGGGGACCGCCCTCTCCTCTGGCCACGCTGCTTCGAGGGGAAGTGTGGGCAGCCCCGCCTGGCGGGTGTGTTAAAACAGCTGGTCCAGGCGGGGCAGGAGTGCTGGGCTCCCAGGGGCACAGAAACCCGGCCAGACCAGGCTGTGTCCCAGGAAAGGGGCAATCGGCTGCCTACAAACTGCTCCTCTCCTGGGGAGCCGGAGGTGTCAGCACTGCCAGGTCGAACACTTGGCCCGGCAGCCTGTCCCCCAAAGGGATCCCATGGGTAGCCGATGCCGTCCCGGCCCATGGCAGCTGCTCTCTCACTGCCCTTGGTTTGTGCAGGTGTCGGACTCGGGGCGGTATGTCTGCATGGCTGCCAGCGCCACGGGGAAGTCAGAATGGAGCGGGGTCCTGGCGGTGCAAGGTCAGTGGTCCACCCGTCCAGCTGGGCCTGCCCTGCCGGGGGAGGGCTGAGGGTCAGTGGCCCAGACACACAGCGCCGGCGGGTCACCCCCTTTCTAAGCCCTGGCCAGTGACCCAAGGTGCCTCACCCCGCTCGCTGGCACACAGCTGCAACCCTGTTCCCAGCTCTGCCCAAGGCCATGGCAAGGACAAGGCTGAGGGACCACCCCGCTGAGCTGGGCTGAGCTGCTCAGAAGACATGTAACTGGGCTCCAGGGCCAGCCCACAACATTTTGGCACCTGAGGCGGGGAGCTCAAATGACGCCCCCATGCCCCCTCGCTTGGGCCAGCAGCAGACACAATTTTCTGCACTCTGGGTCCTAGTGGCATCCCCCACAGTCTGGCACCTGAGGCGGCTGCCTCAGTTTGCCTCATGGTAAGGCCAGCCCTGCTGGGCTCCATGGGCCATGTGTCAGACTCGCTGGGGCCTGGCCTGGCCAGGCCAGCACTGCCTGGAGATGCTCGCAGGCCTGGAAGCTGACATCTCTTGCCCCCCATGGGCATGGCACAAGCGGGTGTCCAGCACTGGGCCTCTCCCTGCCATGTCCCACTAGGCCTCCGCACATCAGGCAGTGGCTGTGGCAGGCCAGCCAGCTCCGGGGTGTGACAGTGGCTGGGCCTATGCCGGTTGCAAGAGTGCGTGCTGCAAAGGGCTCGGTCTTTGCAAGCTGGCAGGGGGTCTGGGGGCTCCTACCTGGCCTGGACTCTGTGACCCCTGCAGCTCTGTCCATCTGTCCTCTAGAGCCCGGGGCTGACCTCCCGGTGCAGCTCTCCGAGCCCAGCCACCTCCCTGGGCCCCCCTCGGCACCTCTGGTCACCAACGTCACCAGGAACAGCGTGACCCTGGCCTGGAAGCCGAGCCCCCAAGGCGGGGACGCCGCAGTCACTACGTACATCATAGAAGCGTTCAGGTAACGCCCTGCCCAGAGGGGCGACCCCGGAGTGCCTGCTTGGGGAGGGGGCAGGGGGCCAGGCTGGGAGTACAAACCCCTCCTGGTCTCCTACCCACTCCCCACCGTTGCATCCTGGGGTCAGGCAGCATTGGGGGAGAGGGAATCTGGCGCTGTGCCTGAGACCCTTGCTGGCCCCTGTCCCACCGGGAGCCCCACGCGAGCAGCCCTGAGGCTTGCGCCAGGCTCGCGCTTGGGGCAGGCGCGGCTGATAACTCGGGGAGGCTCGGCTCTCCCTTCGCACACGCAGCAAGAGAGGGCCAAGACCTGCCTGTCCCTCTGTGCTGAGACTGGCACCCCCTGGCTCTGCTGGACTCTGGAATCGTCCTCACATGAGGACCGTCTTGGCTGCTGCCCCCGGCCTGGGCACTGCCCACCCCGCCCGGCACTCAGCAAGGCGGCAATGACCTGGCCGTGTCCCCCTCCCTGGCTGCAGCCAGTCAGCAGGCAGCACCTGGCAGACGGTGGCCGATAACGTGCGGGTGGAGAAGCACACGGTGAGCGACCTGAGCCCCAACACCATCTACCTCTTCCTGATCCGCGCCGCCAATGCCCATGGCCTGAGCGACCCCAGCCCGGTCTCGGAGCCCGTGCGCACCCAAGGTGGGCAGGGCCTAGCGCCGCGGGGCTCAGCACCCTCGGGGGGGAGAGGGGACAGGGCCCCGGGGGCCCAGTCGCCGAATGGGAAGGGTCAGAGAGTGGGGAGAGGGCCTGGGCTGAGCTGGGGGTTCTCAGAGGGGGAGGGGGCTGGGCTGGGGGTTCTCAGCAGGGGAGGGGGGCTGGGCTGAGCTGGGGGTTCTCAGCAGGGGAGGGGGGCTGGGCTGAGCTGGGGGTTCTCAGCAGGGGAGGGGGGCTGGGCTGGGGGTTCTCAGCGGGGACGGGGGCTGGGCTGGGGGTTCTCAGAGGGGGAGGGGGCTGGGCTGGGGGTTCTCAGCGAGGGGGCTGGGCTGAGCTGGGGGTTCTCAGCAGGGGAGGGGGGCTGGGCTGAGCTGGGGGTTCTCAGCAGGGGAGGGGGGCTGGGCTGGGGGTTCTCAGCGGGGGAGGGGGGCTGGGCTGGGGGTTCTCAGCGAGGGGGCTGGGCTGAGCTGGGGGTTCTCAGCGGGGGAGGGGGGCTGGGCTGGGGGTTCTCAGCGGGGGGGCTGGGCTGAGCTGGGGGTTCTCAGCGGGGGAGGGGGGCTGGGCTGGGGGTTCTCAGCGAGGGGGCTGGGCTGAGCTGGGGGTTCTCAGCGGGGGAGGGGGGCTGGGCTGGGGGTTCTCAGCAGGGGAGGGGGGCTGAGCTGGGGGTTCTCAGCGGGGGAGGGGGGCTGGGCTGGGGGTTCTCAGCGAGGGGGCTGGGCTGAGCTGGGGGTTCTCAGCGGGGGAGGGGGCTGGGCTGGGGGTTCTCAGCGGGGGAGGGGCTGGGCTGGGGGTTCTCAGACGGGGGCCTGGGCTGGGCAGTGGCGGGATGGGAACACACTTGAAGGCTACCGGGTTTCTGTGGCACAGAGGCAGCTGTTTGTGACTTGGCCTGTCCAGGTGCAGAGGCTGCTCGGCCCCAGATGCCCCCCACAGACGCTGCTTGGCCGACCGCCCCCCAGTGGGAGCCCCCAGAAGCACAGGGCAGTAGTGTGTGTGGCAGCCCAAGGCTGGGCCCCACAAGCTTCCTGGACAGTAGCCCGAGTGGCTGCTGGAGAGAGTTGTGTTCCCCACCCAGTGGCTGGCTGGGGGTGCTGGGCCCGATGCTGGGCTGGGCCGTGGGGGCTCACGCTGGGGGCGCTGGGCCTGATGCTGGGCTGGGCAGTGGGGGCTCACGCTGGGGGCGCTGGGCCTGATGCTGGGCTGGGCAGTGGGGGCTCACACTGGGGGCGCTGGGCCTGATGCTGGGCGGGGCAGTGGGGGCTCACACTGGGGGCGCTGGGCCCGATGCTGGGCTGGGCAGTGGGGGCTCACGCTGGGGGCGCTGGGCCCGATGCTGGGCTGGGCAGTGGGGGCTCACGCTGGGGGCGCTGGGCCCGATGCTGGGCTGGGCAGTGGGGGCTCACGCTGGGGGCGCTGGGCCCGATGCTGGGCTGGGCAGTGGGGGCTCACGCTGGGGGCGCTGGGCCCGATGCTGGGCTGGGCAGTGGGGGCTCACGCTGGGGGCGCTGGGCCCGATGCTGGGCTGGGCAGTGGGGGCTCACGCTGGGGGCGCTGGGCCCGATGCTGGGCGGGGCAGTGGGGGCTCACGCTGGGGGCGCTGGGCCCGATGCTGGGCTGGGCAGTGGGGGCTCACGCTGGGGGCGCTGGGCCCGATGCTGGGCTGGGCAGTGGGGGCTCACGCTGGGGGCGCTGGGCCCGATGCTGGGCTGGGCAGTGGGGGCTCACGCTGGGGGCGCTGGGCCTGATGCTGGGCTGGGGCAGTGGGGGCTCACGCTGGGGGCGCTGGGCCTGATGCTGGGCTGGGGCAGTGGGGGCTCACACTGGGGGCGCTGGGCCCGATGCTGGGCTGGGCAGTGGGGGCTCACGCTGGGGGCGCTGGGCCCGATGCTGGGCTGGGCAGTGGGGGCTCACGCTGGGGGCGCTGGGCCTGATGCTGGGCTGGGCAGTGGGGGCTCACACTGGGGGCGCTGGGCCCGATGCTGGGCTGGGCAGTGGGGGCTCACACTGGGGGCGCTGGGCCCGATGCTGGGCTGGGCAGTGGGGGCTCACACTGGGGGCGCTGGGCCCGATGCTGGGCTGGGCAGTGGGGGCTCACGCTGGGGGCGCTGGGCCCGATGCTGGGCGGGGCAGTGGGGGCTCACGCTGGGGGCGCTGGGCCCGATGCTGGGCTGGGCAGTGGGGGCTCACGCTGGGGGCGCTGTGCATGATGCTGGGCGGGGCAGTGGGGGCTCACACTGGGGGCGCTGGGCCCGATGCTGGGGGGGCAGTGGGGGCTCACACTGGGGGCGCTGGGCCCGATGCTGGGCGGGGCAGTGGGGGCTCACGCTGGGGGCGCTGGGCCCGATGCTGGGCTGGGCAGTGGGGGCTCACGCTGGGGGCGCTGGGCCCGATGCTGGGCTGGGCAGTGGGGGCTCACGCTGGGGGCGCTGTGCCTGATGCTGGGCGGGGCAGTGGGGGCTCACGCTGGGGGCGCTGTGCCTGATGCTGGGCGGGGCAGTGGGGGCTCACGCTGGGGGCGCTGGGCCCGATGCTGGGCTGGGCAGTGGGGGCTCACGCTGGGGGCGCTGGGCCCGATGCTGGGCTGGGCAGTGGGGGCTCACTGGGGGCACTGGGCCCGATGCAGGGCGGGGCAGTGGGGGCTCACGCTGGGGGCGCTGGGCCCGATGCTGGGCGGGCCAGTGGGGGCTCACGCTGGGGGCGCTGGGCCCGATGCTGGGCTGGGCAGTGGGGGCTCACGGCTGGGGGCGCTGGGCCCGATGCTGGGCGGGGCAGTGGGGGCTCACGCTGGGGGCGCTGGGCCCGATGCTGGGCGGGGCAGTGGGGGCTCACGCTTGGCTTCTTGTCAGACGTCAGCCCCGCCAGGGCGGGGCTGGATCACGGCAGGTGCAGCGTGAGCTCAGCCAGGTCGTGGTGCAGCTGCAGGCGCCCGTCGTCCTCACCTCCACCGCCATGCAGGTGTCCTGGACAGTGAGTGTGGCGCACGCTGGCAGGGTGCAGGGTGCAGGCCGATGCAGAGCGAGCCCGTGGGCAGTAGGGCAGATGCCCCTCTGGGCACTGCACATGGGGGCAGAGGCGGTGCAGGGCATGGGAGGAAGTGGGAGCATGGGGGAGGTGTCAGTGGGGCATGGCACGCTGGGGGCGCTGGCCGGTGCAGGGCATGGGAGGAAGTGGGAGGCATGGGGAGAGGTGTCAGTGGGGCAGGCATGGGGGGCAGAGGTGGTGCAGGGCAGTGGGAGGCAAGCTGGGAGGCGATGGGCGGAGGTGTCAGTGGGGCAGGCGTGGGGGCAGGCATGGGGGGCAGAGGCGGTGCAGGGCATGGGAGGAAGTGGGAGGCATGGGGAGAGGTGTCAGGGGGGCAGGCATTGGGGGGCAGAGGTGGTGCAGGGCAGTGGGAGGCCACAGTGGGAGCGCATGGGCCGGAGGTGTCAGTGGGGAGGCAGTGGGGGCTCAGGCATTGGGGGCGCAGAGGCCGATGCAGGGCATGGGAGGAAGTGGGAGGCTCACGTGGGGGGCTGGTGCCAGATGCTGGGCGGGCAGTGGGGGCTCAGAGCTGGGGGCGCATGGGCCAGAAGTGCTGGGCATGGGCAGTGGGTGCTCACGCTGGGGCAGGCATTGGGGGCATGATGCTGGTGCAGGGCAGTGGGAGGAAGCTGGGAGGCATGGGGGCAGCTGTGCTGATGCTGGGCGGGCAGTGGGGGTCAGAGCTGGTGCAGGCGCATGGGCCCGAAATGGGAGCATGGGGGGGGTCAGTGGGGTCACGCTGGGGGGCAGGCATTGGGGCAGAGGCGATGCAGGGCATGGGAGGAAGTGGGAGGCATGGGGGGAGGTGTCACGCTGGGGCAGGCGGGGGGCCGAGGCATTGGGCTGGGCAGAGGCGGCTGCAGGGCATGGGAGGAAGCTGTGCTGAGGCATGGGGAGAGGTGTCAGTGGGGCTCACGGCATTGGGGGGCAGAGGTGGTGCAGCATGGGAGGAAGTGGGAGGCATGGGCGAGGTGTCAGTGGGGCAGGCGGGGGGGCAGGCACTGGGGGGCTGAGGCCCGATGCTGGGCTGGGGCAGTGGGGGCATGGGGGCGACGGTGTCAGTGAGGCAGGCAGCTGGGGGCAGAGGCGGGCAGGGTAGTGGGAGGCTCAACTGGGAGGCGCTGGGGCCCGAGGTGTCAGTGGGGCGAGGCAGGTGGGGGCTCACGCGTGGGGCGCTGGGCCCGATGCTGGCTGGGAGGAAGGGGCTCACGCTGGGGGGCTGGGCCCGATGCTGGGCTGGGCAGTGGGGGCTCACGCTGGGGGCGCTGGGCCTGATGCTGGGCTGGGCAGTGGGGGCTCACACTGGGGGCGCTGGGCCCGATGCTGGGCTGGGCAGTGGGGGCTCACGCTGGGGGCGCTGTGCCTGATGCTGGGCGGGGCAGTGGGGGCTCACACTGGGGGCGCTGGGCCCGATGCGGGGCCAGGCAGTGGGGGCTCACACTGGAGGCGCTGGGCCCGATGCGGGGCGGGGCAGTGGGGGCTCACGCTGGGGGCGCTGGGCCCGATGCTGGGCGGGGCAGTGGGGGCTCACGCTGGGGGCGCTGGGCCCGATGCTGGGCTGGGCAGTGGGGGCTCACGCTGGGGGCGCTGGGCCCGATGCTGGGCTGGGCAGTGGGGGCTCACGCTGGGGGCGCTGGGCCCGATGCTGGGCTGGGCAGTGGGGGTCTCACTGGGCCCGATGCAGGGCGGGGCAGTGGGGGCTCATGCTGGGGGCGCTGGGCCCGATGCTGGGCGGGCCAGTGGGGGCTCACGCTGGGGGCGCTGGGCCCGATGCTGGGCGGGGCAGTGGGGGCTCAGGCTGGGGGCGCTGGGCCCGATGCTGGGCGGGGCAGTGGGGGCTCACGCTGGGGGCGCTGGGCCCGATGCTGGGCGGGGCAGTGGGGGCTCACGCTTGGCTTCTTGTCAGACGTCAGCCCCGCCAGGCAGGGGGTGGATCACCGGCAGGTGCAGCGTGAGCTCAGCCAGGTCGTGGTGCAGCTGCAGGCGCCCGTCGTCCTCACCTCCACCGCCATGCAGGTGTCCTGGACTGTGAGTGTGGCGCCGGCTGGCAGGGTGCAGGGTGCAGGCCATGCAGAGCGAGCCCGGTGGACAGTAGGGCAGATGCCCCTCTGGGCACTGCACAGGGGGGCAGAGGCGGTGCAGGGCATGGGAGGAAGTGGGAGGCATGGGGGGAGGTGTCAGTGGGGCAGGCAGTGGGGGGCAGAGGCGGTGCAGGGCATGGGAGGAAGTGGGAGGCATGGGGAGAGGTGTCAGTGGGGCAGGCATTGGGGGGCAGAGGTGGTGCAGGGCATGGGAGGAAGTGGGAGGCATGGGGGGAGGTGTCAGTGGGGCAGGCGGGGGGGCAGGCATTGGGGGGCAGAGGCGGTGCAGGGCATGGGAGGAAGTGGGAGGCATGGGGAGAGGTGTCAGGGGGGCAGGCATTGGGGGGCAGAGGTGGTGCAGGGCATGGGAGGAAGTGGGAGGCATGGGGGGAGGTGTCAGTGGGGAGGCGGGGGGGCAGGCATTGGGGGGCAGAGGCGGTGCAGGGCATGGGAGGAAGTGGGAGGCATGGGGGGAGGTGTCAGTGGGGCAGGCAGTGGGGGGCAGAGGTGGTGCAGGGCATGGGAGGAAGTGGGAGGCATGGGAGGAGGTGTCAGTGGGGCAGGCATTGGGGGGCAGAGGTGGTGCAGGGCATGGGAGGAAGTGGGAGGCATGGGGGAGGTGTCAGTGAGGCAGGCAGGTGGGGGCAGAGGCGGTGCAGGGTATGGGAGGAAATGGGAGGCATGGGGGGAGGTGTCAGTGGGGCAGGCGGGGGGGCAGGCATTGGGGGGCAGAGGCGGTGCAGGGCATGGGAGGAAGTGGGAGGCATGGGGGGAGGTGTCAGTGGGGCAGGCGGGGGGGCAGGCATTGGGGGGCAGAGGCGGTGCAGGGCATGGGAGGAAGTGGGAGGCATGGGGAGAGGTGTCAGTGGGGCAGGCATTGGGGGGCAGAGGTGGTGCAGGGCATGGGAGGAAGTGGGAGGCATGGGGGGAGGTGTCAGTGGGGCAGGCGGGGGGGCAGGCATTGGGGGGCAGAGGCGGTGCAGGGCATGGGAGGAAGTGGGAGGCATGGGGGGAGGTGTCAGTGAGGCAGGCAGGTGGGGGCAGAGGCGGTGCAGGGTATGGGAGGAAATGGGAGGCATGGGGGGAGGTGTCAGTGGGGCAGGCAGGTGGGGGCAGGCAGTGGGGGGCGGAGGCGGTGCAGGGCTAGGGAGGAAGGGGCAGGCTTGCGGGGAGGTGTCAGTGGGGGGCAGCAGATGGGGGTGGCGCTGCAGAGCGTGGTGGGGAAGCCTGGCTCCGGGGGCCTGGGGCCACGGCGAGCGCTCCCCAGGCCTTCCCCTCCCCAGGTGAACCGCCAGGCGCAGTTCCTGCAGGGCTACCGGGTGCTGTACCGCCCGCGAGGCGGGGCCTGGCAGGGGCAGGATGTGCCAGCGCCTGCCCAGCGCCGCACCGTGCTGCTGGAGCTGCACAAGGGCCAGGACTACGAGATCAAGGTGCGCCCCTACTTCGACGAGCTGCAGGGCACAGACAGCGAGGTGCTGCTGGTGCGCACACCCGAGGAAGGTCAGCGAGGGGGACTGGTGGTGCGGGCGCCCGAGGAAGGTTGGGAGGGTCAGTGGGGCAGTGGCAGCCCTCGCTCAGGGCCGGCGTCTCTCAGGCAGCTGCTGTGCCAGGCACCACCGAGGGAGCCTTATGAAGGGGCTGTGCCTGCCCCAGGGGGGCTGGGACCATCAGGAATGACTGCCTGACTGGCGCTCCTGGCTCCCTTGGGGGCCGAGGAGCCTGGTGGGGAGGGGAAGGGCGGGGCGGCTGGGGGTCCGGTGCTTTCGTGTGGGGAGGACTGCCCAGTGCTCCCGGGCATACGCTAACCTCCCTGGGCCATGGACGAACTCCCGTAATGCCCCCTTGGCTGGTCTGCCTGGCCTGGCAGCTCCAGGGGCTGCACCATGGTACCTGTCACGGAGCCAGCGGCCAGGCTCTGGGACCAGCCCTTTCCCCACGGCCCATCTGAGCTGTGGTCTGTGGCCGGGAGCAGCCAGAGCCTGACCTGGCAGCAGGGCTTGGTGCCTGGACTCCCCGGGGGCAGGTGCGGGGTCCGCTGGAGGCTCTCGCGGCTGGGCATGGTGATTAAGGCTGGTGGGTGTTCTTGGTGCCGGTGCCAAGCCTCATCCTCCCTGGGGCACTGCCACCAGCTCCCCCTCGCTGTGCAGCACTCAACCCTCTTTCCTTCCTGCCAGCCCCCAGTGCCCCTCCTCAGGAGGTTTCCGTGGTAGCCGTGGGCAACAGCACCAGCATCAACGTGTCGTGGGAGCCGCCCCCCGCTGGCGAGCAGAACGGCCTCATCCAGAATTACCAGGTAGGGGCCGCTGGGCGCTGCCGGGAGCTCCCAGCCCGCTGGCGAGAGTCGGCAAGTCCTGCAGTGCCCATGGGCCCTGGCCAGGCCAATGCCAGGCGCCTGGGGGCAGCTGCTCCACGGGTGACCAGTCTCTTCTCCTGGGCAGATCTGGTGCCTGGGGAACGAGAGCCAGTTCCACATCAACCAGAGCGTGGAGGGCGTGGTGCGTTCAGTGGTGCTGCAGGGGCTGGTGCCTGGCATGCTCTACCACACCCAGGTGGCCGCTGTCACCAGTGCTGGCGTGGGAGTGAGGAGCGTGCCCGTCGCCATCTGGATCAGTGAGTTGCCCCTGGCTCTCGGCCCTGCACTGCCGTGCCATGCTGAGCCCTGCCGTGCTAAGCCGTGCTGGCCTGGCTCAGCTGCAGTGCTGATCTTAGCTGTGCTGAGTTGTGCAGAGCTGAGCCATGCTGGCCTGGCTGCAGTGCTGATCTTAGCTGTGCTGAGCCATGCCGTGCCGAGCCATGCTGGCCTGGCTCAGCTGCAGTGCTGAGCTGTGCTGAGCTGGGCCATTCTGGCCTGGCTGCAGCGCTGAATTGTGCTGAGCTGAGCTGAGCTGTGCACTGCCCAAGTGCGGGGGGCAGCAAGGCACTAGAGGGAAGGTGGGGCACCTCGTGTGACCCTGCCAGGACCCTGCCTTGTTGGGGCTCAGGGCCATGTGGCTGCGGGTGCTGGGTGTGCGTGACAGGGGCGCGGGGGGCTGCGTGAGGGGGCTGTGGTGCCAGCTGCCCTGCAGTCCACAGCCCCAGCAGGCTGTGTAGATGCCCTCTCACTGCCTCTCCTTTGCTCTGTGCCCGCTGCAGAGCCTTCCCCGGAGCAGGGCGAGGTGCCCGTCAGCAGCGGGGAGGGCGTGAGCCTGGCCGAGCAGATCACGGACGTGGTGAAGCAGCCGGCCTTCATCGCTGGCCTGGGCGGGGCCTGCTGGGTCGTCCTCATGGGCTTCAGCCTCTGGCTCTACTGGCGCCGCAAGAAGAGGAAGGAGCTGAGTCATTACACGGGTGAGGGACCAGCCCCCCCGACTGCCACGCACCAGAGACCGACAGCCCCCCGAACTGCCACGCGTCAGAGACCAGCCCCCCCGACTGCCACACGCCAGAGACCGACAGCCCCCCAAACTGCCACGCGTCAGAAACCAGCCCCCCCAACTGCCACATGCCAGGGATCAGCCCCCCCCAAACTGCCATGCACCAGGTACCAGCCCCCCTGACTGCCACGCGCCAGAGACCGACAGCCCCCCCCGACTGCCACGCGCCAGGGACCAGCCCCCCCCAACTGCCACACACCAGAGACCGACAGCCCCCCCGACTGCCACCCGCCAGGGACTGACCGCCCCCCCCCGACCGCCACGTGCCAGAGACCGACAGCCCCCCCCCGACTGCCACGTGCCAGGGACTGACAGCCCCCCCCCAACTGCCACGTGCCAGGGACCGACAGCTCCCCCCCCCGACTGCCACTCACAGGAGCGGCCCGAGGCCGGCTGCAGCAGCTGGCGCCCCAGGCGGAAGGCGCGATCGGCGCCCCCGCCTGCACGGCCGTCAATGGCTGTCACGCAATCATCGGGCGCCCAGGCACCCCATGACGTCGTCATCGGGCGCCCTGGGCCGGCGGCACCCTAGGCGACTGCCTAGTCTGCCTAGGCTCACGGGCCGCCCCTGGCCACGCGCTAGGGACCAACAGCTCCCCCGACTGCCATGTGCCATGGACCAGCCCACCCCAGCCCGATCCACGCACCAGGGACCAACACTCCCCACACACAATTCCTCCAACAGGCCAGGGACCAACAGACCCACACACACAATTCCTTCACGCACCAGGGTCCGAGAGACCCACACACACAACCCCTCCATGGCAGCCCTCCCCCCCGACTGCCACATGCAAGAAACCAGCCCCCCCGACTGCCACGTGCCAGGGACCAGCCTCCTCCAACCCCATCCATGCGCCAGGGACCGACACCCCCCCCACACACAATTCCTCCACGTGCCAGGGACTGACACCCTCCCCATAGCACCAGGGACCAAGAGACCCACACACACAACCCCTCCACGAACCAGGGACCAACAGACCCCCCACACACACACACCATTCCCCTACACGCACCAGGGATAGAGAGTAAGACAGAGAACATTTTACTGTCTATAAATCCATGGTATGCCCACATCTTGAATACTGTTTGCAGATGTGGTCGCCTCACCTCAAAAAAGATATAGTGGCATTGGAAAAGGGTCAGAAAAGGGCAACAAAAATTATGAGGGGTTTGGAACGTGTCCCATATGAAGAGAGATTAAAAAGACTGGGACTTTTCAGCTTAGAAAAGAGACTAATCGTACATCTACACAGCAGGGCTAAAGCTGGAATAAACTACACAACTTGAGCTACGTCAGTTGCATAGCTTATGTCAAAATAGCTTATCTTGGCTTTTGGTGCTATCTACGCAGCAGGAAGTCGAAGGAAGAACACTCTTCCTCCAACTTCCCTTACTCCTTGTGCAATGAGAGTTACGGGAGTCGGAGTAAGAAGCCTTCCAGCTCAACATTATTTCAAAATAAAGGCTGGCAGTATAGAAGCGCACTATGTTATTTTGGAAAAACGTCCATTAGTCCGAAATAACACTGCTGTGTAGACATAGCCTAAGGGGGGATATGATAGAGGTCTATAAAATCATGAGTGGTATGGAAAAAGTGATTAAGGAAAAGCTATTTACTTGTTCCCGTAACGTAAGAACTAGAGGTCACCAAATGAAATTAATAGGCAGCAGGTTTAAAACAAACAAAAGAAAGTTTTTCTTCACTCAGCACACAGTCAACCTGTGGAACTCCTTGCCAGAGGAGGTTGTGAAGACCAGAACTTTAATGGGGTTCAAAAAAAGACTAGATAAATTCATGGAGGATAGGCCCATCTGTGGCTTCAGATGGGTAGCCAAGTTAGTCTGTAGCAGGAAAAACTTAAAAAACAACAAATAGTCTGGTAGCACTTTAAAGACTAACAAAATATGTAGATGGTATCATGAGCTTTTGTGGGCACATCTGAAGAAGTGGGCTGTGCCCACAAAAGCTCATGATACCATCTACATGTTTTGTTAGTCTATAAAGTGCTACCAGACCATTTGTTGTTATTTAAGTTTTTCCATCAATGGCTGTTAGCCAGGATGGGGAATGGTGTCCCCAACCTCTGTTTGTTACAGGCTGGGAATGGATGACAGGGGAGGGATCACTTGATGTTTCCTTGTTCTGTTCGCTCCTTTGGGAGCATCTGGCATTGGCCACTGTTGGCAGACAGGATACTGGGCTAGATGGACCTTTTGGTCTGACCCAGTCTGGCTGTTCTTATGCAGGCATGTCAGGCTCTGCCTGGGACCATCCCAACAGCCTGGCTGCTTCCCCCCAGAGCCAGCTCGTGTGCAGAGCTAGCCTCCTCTAAAAGGGTATGTCTGCACTAGCTTATTAATTCGAGCTAAGTAGGCAAATCAGGCAACCGGAGTTGCAAATGAAGCCTGGGATTTAAATATCCTGGGCCATATTTGCATGTTCCCGTCCAGCCGCCATTTTTAAATCCCCCTGTGACATAGTGTGGGGAGCTTGCTGGTTGCTAGGCTTGTGCTGTGGGTGACCTCCTCTGGCTGCTGTCTGTAGCACGGCCCAGCAGGGCAGGGGATGAGTCATTATGCAAGGGGGCTCTGAACCTGTCTGACGAAGTTATCTCCCAGGGAGCGGAACAATGGGAAGAAGGTGGAGTGGAGCCCTGGCTGGGGGCAGGGCTGGAAGGAGTAGAGTTAGTGTGGCTGTCTGGGATCATGGAGGAGACAGCCTAGGGAAGGGGCTGGAATTTAGGGGCCCAGTCCCCCCCATCTCAAGGGGGGCTGAGGCATCCTAGGCCTGCCCTGTAACTAGATTACATCTGTGCTGTGCTGTATCCTGGAGAAGCAATAAACTCCCTCTATTCTACTGGCTGGTGGAGTCTGTTCGTGCCACTACGGGGGTGCAGGAGACAGGGAAACCCCAACGCGTCGTCACACTGGTGTCAGAAGTGGGATGCACTGCACCCCGTGGATGGAGCTTCCAGCGGCGAGTGACAAGGCGCAATAGAAGCAAGAGCCGTGGAACCAGGCGTGCTGGAGACAGAACAAAGCGGTTCCTGGGAATCGTGGGGCGCTGCAGCACTAGACTGGTGAGTCTGCACCGAGGGGACCAGCGGGGAGATGGCCCACGCCCGACTCTTGAAGGCAGAGCTGGTGAAGCTGTGGAGAGAGAGGGGCTTGCCTGTGCGGAACGCAACCAAGGCCCAGCTGATTGCCCGGCTGGAGGAGAATGACCAGTCATGGGGCCAGAATCTTGTCCCCGTGGGGAGCAGCCAGACCCCCCCCAGGAGCGTGTCAGGCTCTGAGAGGGGGCGGAGCACTGGAGCCCACCGTAGAGATGGGACAGCTTCCCCAGGAAGCCTGCAAGCCGTAGCCCATCCAGAGCAGGAGCCAACCTAGCGAAGCTGCGGCGGCTGGAGATCCAGCTGCAGATGAAGGAATTGGAAGTCCAGGACCGTAGAGAGCAGCGACAGCATGAGCTGACCATGGCAGAGCGGAGAACCAGCAAGGTCCCCACACTACGTCACACCCCCTTAGTCCGAACTAACTGCCCGCGGCTACACGCGGCAGTTTAAAGTCAATCTGAACTAAGTCCTTAGTTCGGATTAACTGTTACTCCTTATTCCACGAGGAGTAAATTAATCCGAACTAAGGACTTAGTTCGGATTAACTTTAAACTGCCATGTGTAGCCACGGGCAGTTAGTTCGGACTAAGGGGGATTTAAAAATGGCGGCTGGATGGGAACATGCAAATAAAGCCCGGGATATTTAAATCCCGGGCTTCATTTGCAACTCCGGTTGCCTAATTTGCCTACCTAGCTCAAATTAACGAGCTAGTGTAGACATACCCAAAGGGTGTTACAAGGAGGAGGGAGAAAAATTGTTCTCCTTGGCCTCTGATGACAGGACAAGAAGCGATGGGCTTAAACTGCAGCAGGGGAGGTTTAGGTTGGACATTAGGAAAAGCTTCCTGCCTGTCAGGGTGGTTAAACACTGGAATAAATTGCCTAGGGAGGTTGTGGAATCTCCATCACTGGAAATATTGAAGAGTAGGTTGGACAGACACCGGCCAGGGATGACCTAGATGGTGCTTGGTCCTGCCGTGAAGGCAGGGGACTGCACTCGATGACCTCCGGAGGTCTGCTGCCCCAGCCTGGCACTTTTGCATTCCCTGGTGAGGTTGAGGCTGCAGGGAAGGGGCCATACAGTGTGAGGGGATGCGCCAGTGACCGGGCAGAACCAGCCTCTGTTATCATCCCTGAGTTGATCTTCCCCCTTGGGCCGGCCTGGGCAGCCTACTCCTCAGGCACACAACTGTGCCGGAGGTCTGGGGGCAGCTCGCAGAGCCTGTGGGGACTGGGCCTTTGCTGAGAACTCAGTCCCAAGCCACCCATCGGCAAGCCCAGCCACCCTGTGCTGCTGCCCTGGGCATCCAGGGCTTCCAGGCACCATGGTGGCAGCAGCTGGTCTGGGACCCAAAGGAGCAAGGCTGGGGGGCGGGGGCCTGCTCCACTCCTGGGGCTGCCCCTGCCCTGCTGTGCCCTGGCACTCCCCTGCCTGCAGCTGCTGCGACTGACTCCCCTGCTCTCTTGCAGCCTCCTTTGCCTACACGCCGGCAGGTAAGGCCCCTCCCTCGCCCAGCCATAGTGCCCAGAGCTGCTGGGCCCCAGCCGGACTCAAGCCAGAGATTGCCCAGACCTGCAGCCCGGAGCAGAGGGGGCGAGTGGCAGGAACTTTCTCTCCAGGCCACGTCCCCAGCGTGTCTCTAGCTGCTGCTGCCTCTGCCGTGGCCCCCACCCCAAGCCCCTCTCCCCTGCTCCGCCCCGCCCTCACTCTGTCACTTTCCCCAAGTCCCCAGCTCCGCCCCTTTCTCCAAGTCCCTGCCTTGGCCCCTGCCCTCACTCCACCCCTTCCCCAGCCCAGCCCCAGCCTAACTCTGCCCTTCCACAAATCTCCATTCCTGTCCCTGACTCCTCCCCGTAGGGGTCACCAGCTCTCCGGCCGCGCCACTGGTGGCTGTGTCCATCCCGTTGGGCTGGCACCATTCGTGGTGCTTGGGGAGGATGGGGGGAGTCAGTGGGGCTGCCAGCTGGTGAGAGACGGGGCAGGGGGTGGAGGCACAGAGTCAGCTACAGTGTGAGCTGCCTGCTGGCCATGGCCTTGCCACTGCTCTGGTACTGCACCCCCAGCCGGGCCACACCCCCCAGTGACCTGATCTTCCCCCCCCCACCCACTGCAGCTGCTGGGTCCCACCTCCCAGCAGCCAGGTCCCCCTCCCACGCCTCACAGCCAGGTCCTACAGCAGCGTCCATCTCTTTCAGTGGCGTTCCCACGTGCAGAGGGGCCAGCCTGTGGCAACAACAGGTAAGTGGAAATGCCCCACCCCGTGCCCCATGCTGGGCGGCCCCTGGGCAGTGCTGCCGGCATGCAGAGCACGGGCCCAGCCCTGCCTCTCTCCCTGCAGACCCGGCATGCTGGCCATGGCCCCCAGCGCCCCTACCTATCCATGGCTGGCGGACTCCTGGCCCGCGCCCAGCCTGCTGTGCAATGGGAGTGCCAAGGAGCCTGGCACAGAGAGATTCTACAACGGTACGGAGCTGAGGGCTGGGGGCAGGCCCTGGGGCAGGCGGGCGGGCGGGGCTGGGAGCCGTGCTGGGAAAGGAACAGCAGGAACAGGCCCCTGTCAGGAGCAGCTCCAACCAAGGAGCCGAGCTGAGTGCAGGTCTGGGGCCCAAGGCAGCTTTGCATCCCGGGGAGCCCCGGGGCCGACTCCTGCCCAGGGGCAGGGGCAGCAGCGTCAAGCCTGGGACCTCTGGGCTTGCCCATGGTGGGAGGGGCAGGAAAGGCAGGCGAGCCGCCCACAGCGAGGTGGCCTGTATGTGTGACTTGCCCCGCAGAGGCCGGGATTTCCAGCTACCTCGCCCAAGCGGAGCTGTTTGGGGCAGGCCTGTCGGACGGGCCCATTTACAGCACCATCGACCCGGGCAGCGAGGAGATGAGGAGCTTCTCGCAGCGCACCACGCCTTACGCCAGCACGCCTGTGGGGCTCTGCGGGGTGCCCAGCCTGCCCTCCCCTGGCGAGGAGGAGAGCCCTTGGGGCAGCCGTGCCCAGCATGGTAGGGGCACTGCAGGGTGGGGTGGAGCTGGGAGGTGTAGGTGGGGGGCCCAGTGAGCCAATGCTGGGCACAGGAGCACCCCCGGGTGTCCCACAGGGGACTGGCCGGACCCCAAGCCCAGCCCCCGCTGAGGGCTGCCCCGCTCACTGTGTCTGGCTCTGGTCTCTAGCGGTGCCAGTCGGCAAGGCAAAGGCCGTGGGGAAGGCGGTGAAAACGCCAGCGCTGAGCTGGACAGAGCTGCTGCCCCCCCCGCCCCCAGCCAGCGAGCTGAGCCAGTACGAGGAGGAGGCGGAGGAGGAGGAGCTGGCTGCCAGGTGGGTGCACTTACCGGATGGTGCCACTACACAAACCCCAGCAATGCCAGGCCCTGATCCTGGAGCCCACGGCCACGCAGTTGGCACCAGTGGCTGGACAGACATTGCCATGCGTGCTGCGCTGCCCCCCCAGCCAGAGGCGCCACAGGGAGCCGTGAGGGTCCTGGCAGACCTGTGGCATTGCTGCCTGCCCAGGACTTGCCTAGGCCACCTGGGGCAGCTCAGCAGGGGCTGTGACAGAGGGCCATAGTCATGGGGAGCCTGGGTGGCAGCATGTACCACAGCTTGGAGGCTCTCGGCGCCTCCCCCCAGCCCCATAGAGCCCCAGCCAGGAGCTCTCTGCAGTGCTGGGGGGTGCCCCAGCCTCTCCAGGGCAAGGCAGGGTCCCACTGGCCATGAGGTAGCACACAGGGCTAGGTGGGTGCCACGGGAGCAGAGCCATGGGGCCATGTGGAACTGGCAGGGTGGGAGGTGTGGGGGGTAATGTAGGACTGAGCAAGGATCTGCATGGGGCTGGGCAGGATTAGGGAGGCTGGTAGGGCAGAGCAGAATGAGGGTGGCCGGTGGGGCAGGACGGGGCAGGATTAGGGAGGCCAGAATGGCTGGGCGGGATGAGGGGGGGCTGGGCAGGGCAGGGTGGGATGAGGGCAGCCAGATGGGGCTGGGCGGGATGAGGGAGGCCAGTGGGGCTGGTTGGGGAGATGTGGGGGCTGGGATGAGGGTGGCCAGTGGGGCTGGATGGGGAGATGTGCGGGGTGGGATGAGAGCATCTGGCGAGGTGGGGTGGAATGAGGGGATGAGTGGGGAGCAGCAGGAGATGTGTGGGGTGGGAGGAGGACGACCGGCGGGTTGAGGGGGATTGGGCGGGATGAGGGGGTGGGCGGGCGCAGCAGGAGATGTGTGGGGTGGGAGGAGGGCAACTGGCGGGGTTGAGGGGGCTGGGCAGGATGAGGGGGTGGCGGGGCGTAGCAGGAGATGTGTGGGGTGGGAGGAGGGCGACCGGCGGGTTGAGGGGGGGCTGGGCAGGATGAGGGGTGGGCGGGGCGCAGCAGGAGATGTGGTGGGTGGGAGGAGGGCGACCGCGGGTTGAGGGGGTGGGCGGGATGAGGGGGTGGGCGTGGCGCAGCAGGGAGATGTGTGGGTGGGAAGAGGGTGACCGGCGGGTTGAGGGGGATTGGGCGGGATGAGGGGGTGGGCGGGGCGCAGCAGGAGATGTGTGAGGTGGGAAGAGGGTGACCGGCGGGTTGAGGGGGATTGGGCGGGATGAGGGGGTGGGCGGGCGCAGCAGGAGATGTGTGGGGTGGGAGGAGGGAGGTGCGTTGGGCGGGGCGGGCAGGCTGAGAGCCAGAGGTGCTCTCCAGGCCGGTGGTGCTCAGCAGGGTCTGACACTGCCTGTTTGCAGCGTGGAGGCGGGGGAATGGGGCCCCCCGCTGCCCGAACGCACCTACCTGGAGGAGACCATCCAGGAGGAGCAGAGCCACCCGCCCCTGCCCTGCGGTGCCGCCTCCTCGCCCGCCCACTCCTACGGGCAGCAGTCCACAGCCACGCTGACGCCCTCGCCGCAGGCCGAGAGGAGAGCTGCTGAGGACATCCCCAGGCTGCGTCACTTCGAGATCCCCCACCTGCCCCGGTAGGAGGCCCCCAGCACACCCAGACCTGGGGCTCTAGCTGCTGGGAGCTTCCCGAAGCTCTTCACAGGAGAGAGCTGGGCGGGTGGAGCTTCTCTCACAGCCCTGCCGCCCCTCACGCCTGACCCGCAGCCCCCGGCTCCCCTCACATCCCTGCCGCCCCTCACTGCCGACCCACAGCCCCCGGCTCCCCTCACATCCCTGCCGCCCCTCACTGCCGACCCACAGCCCCCGGCTCCCCTCACAGCCCTCCCGCCCCTCACTGCCAACCCGCAGCCCCCGGCTCCCCTCACAGCCCTGCCGCCCCTCACTGCCGACCCGCAGCCCCCGGCTCCCCTCACAGCCCTGCCGCCCCTCACTGCCGACCCGCAGCCCCCGGCTCCCCTCACAGCCCTCCCGCCCCTCACTGCCGACCCGCAGCCCCCGGCTCCCCTCACAGCCCTGCCGCCCCTCACTGCCGACCCGCAGCCCCCGGCTCCCCTCACAGCCCTGTCGCCCCTCACTGCCGACCCACAGCCCCCGG
Source organism: Pelochelys cantorii (assembly GCA_032595735.1). Taxonomy (NCBI): domain Eukaryota; kingdom Metazoa; phylum Chordata; order Testudines; family Trionychidae; genus Pelochelys; species Pelochelys cantorii. Next base: position 663,401 of record CM064352.1, on the reverse strand, counting down.
CTCCCCTCACATCCCTGCCGCCCCTCACTGCCGACCCGCAGCCCCCGGCTCCCCTCACATCCCTGCCGCCCCTCACTGCCGACCCGCAGCCCCCGGCTCCCCTCACAGCCCTCCCGCCCCTCACTGCCAACCCGCAGCCCCCGGCTCCCCTCACAGCCCTCCGCCCCTCACTGCCAACCCGCAGCCCCCGGCTCCCCTCACAGCCCTGCCGCCCCTCACTGCCGACCCGCAGCCCCCGGCTCCCCTCACAGCCCTGCCCGCCCCTCACTGCCACCCGCAGCCCCCGGCTCCCCTCACACCCCTCCCGCCCCTCACTGCCGACCCGCAGCCCCCGGCTCCCCTCACAGCCCTGCCGCCCCTCACTGCCGACCCGCAGCCCCCGGCTCCCCTCACATCCCTGCCGCCCCTCACTGCCGACCCGCAGCCCCCGCGCTCCCCTCACATCCCTGCCGCCCCTCACTGCCGACCCGCAGCCCCCGGCTCCCCTCACAGCCCTCCCGCCCCTCACTGCCGACCCGCAGCCCTCGGCTCCCCTCACAGCCCTCCCGCCCCTCACTGCCAACCCGCAGCCCCCGGCTCCCCTCACAGCCCTCCCGCCCCTCACTGCCACCCGCAGCCCCCGGCTCCCCTCACAGCCCTGCCAGCCCCTCACTGCCAACCCGCAGCCCCCGGCTCCCCTCACAGCCCTCCCGCCCCTCACTGCCAACCCGCAGCCCCCGGCTCCCCTCACAGCCCTCCCGCCCCTCACTGCCAACCCGCAGCCCCCGGCTCCCCTCACAGCCCTCCCGCCCCTCACTGCCAACCCAGCAGCCCCCGGCTCCCCTCACAGCCCTGCCGCCCTCACTGCCAACCCGCAGCCCCCGGCTCCCCTCACAGCCCTCCCGCCCCTCACTGCCAACCCGCAGCCCCCGGCTCCCCTCACAGCCCTCCCGCCCCTCACTGCCAACCCGCAGCCCCCGGCTCCCCTCACAGTCCCTCCCGCCCCTCACTGCCACCCGCAGCCCTCGGCTCCCCTCACACCCTCCCGCCCCTCACTGCCACCCGCAGCCCCCGGCTCCCCTCACAGCCCTCCCGCCCCTCACTGCCAACCCGCAGCCCCCGGCTCCCCTCACAGCCCTGCCAGCCCTCACTGCCAACCCGCAGCCCCCGGCTCCCCTCACAGCCCTGCCCGCCCCTCACTGCCAACCCGCAGCCCCCGCTCCCCTCACAGCCCTCCCGCCCCTCACTGCCACCCGCAGCCCCCGGCTCCCCTCACAGCCCTCCCGCCCCTCACTGCCAACCCGCAGCCCCCGGCTCCCCTCACAGCCCTCCCGCCCCTCACTGCCAACCCGCAGCCCCCAGCTCCCCTCACAGCCCTCCCGCCCCTCACTGCCAACCAGCAGCCCCCGGCTCCCCTCACAGCCCTGCCGCCCTCACTGCCAACCCGCAGCCCCCGGCTCCCCTCACAGCCCTCCCGCCCCTCACTGCCAACCCGCAGCCCCCGGCTCCCCTCACAGCCCTCCCGCCCCTCACTGCCAACCCGCAGCCCCCGGCTCCCCTCACAGCCCTCCCGCCCCTCACTGCCAACCCGCAGCCCCCGGCTCCCCTCACAGCCCTGCCCGCCCCTCACTGCCAGACCCGCAGCCCCCGGCTCCCCTCACAGCTCCTGCCAGCCCTCACTGCCAACCCCAGCCCCCGGCTCCCCTCACAGCCCTCCCGCCCCTCACTGCCAACCCGCAGCCCCCGGCTCCCCTCACAGCCCTCCCGCCCCTCACTGCCAACCCGCAGCCCCCGCTCCCCTCACAGCCCTCCCGCCCCTCACTGCCAACCCGCAGCCCCCGGCTCCCCTCACAGCCCTGCCAGCCCTCACTGCCAACCCGCAGCCCCCGCTCCCCTCACAGCCCTCCCGCCCCTCACTGCCAACCCGCAGCCCCCGGCTCCCCTCACAGCCCTCCCGCCCCTCACTGCCAACCCGCAGCCCCCGGCTCCCCTCACAGCCCTCCCGCCCCTCACTGCCAACCCGCAGCCCCCGGCTCCCCTCACAGCCCTGCCAGCCCTCACTGCCAACCCGCAGCCCCCGCTCCCCTCACAGCCCTCCCGCCCCTCACTGCCAACCCAGCAGCCCCCGGCTCCCCTCACAGCCCTCCCGCCCCTCACTGCCAACCCGCAGCCCCCGCTCCCCTCACAGCCCTGCCGCCCCTCACTGCCGACCCGCAGCCCCCAGCTCCCCTCACATCCCTGCCGCCCCTCACTGCCGACCCGCAGCCCCCGGTTCCCCTCACAGCCCTCCCGCCCCTCACTGCCAACCCGCAGCCCTCGGCTCCCCTCACAGCCCTGCCGCCCCTCACTGCCGACCCGCAGCCCCCAGCTCCCCTCACATCCCTGCCGCCCCTCACTGCCAACCCGCAGCCCCCGGCTCCCCTCACAGCCCTCCCACCCCTCACTGCCAACCCGCAGCCCCCGGCTCCCCTCACAGCCCTGCCGCCCTCACTGCCAACCCGCAGCCCCCGGCTCCTCCTCACAGCCCTGCCAGCGCCCCTCACTCCTGACCCGCAGCCCCCGGCTCCCCTCACAGCCCTCCCGCCCCTCACTGCCAACCCGCAGCCCCCGGCTCCCCTCACAGCCCTGCCCGCCCCTCACTGCCAACCCGCAGCCCCCGGCTCCCCTCACAGCCCTCCCGCCCCTCACTGCCAACCCGCAGCCCCCGGCTCCCCTCACAGCCCTGCCGCCCCTCACTGCCAACCCGCAGCCCCCGGCTCCCCTCACAGCCCTCCCGCCCCTCACTGCCAACCCGCAGCCCCCGGCTCCCCTCACAGCCCTCCCGCCCCTCACTGCCAACCCGCAGCCCCCGGCTCCCCTCACAGCCCTCCCGCCCCTCACTGCCAACCAGCAGCCCCCGGCTCCCCTCACAGCCCTGCCAGCCCTCACTGCCAACCCGCAGCCCCCAGCTCCCCTCACAGCCCTGCCAGCCCCTCACTGCCAACCCGCAGCCCCCGGCTCCCCTCACAGCCCTCCCGCCCCTCACTGCCAACCCGCAGCCCCCGGCTCCCCTCACAGCCCTCCCGCCCCTCACTGCCAACCCGCAGCCCCCGGCTCCCCTCACAGCCCTCCCGCCCCTCACTGCCAACCACGCAGCCCCCGGCTCCCCTCACAGCCCTGCCAGCCCCTCACTGCCAACCCGCAGCCCCCGGCTCCCCTCACAGCCCTGCCAGCCCCTCACTGCCAACCCGCAGCTCCCAGCTCCCTTCACAGCCCTCCCGCCCCTCACTGCCAACCCGTAGCTCCCAGCTCCCCTCACACATCCCTGGCCCCTCACTGCCAACCCACAGCCCCCAGCTCCCCTCACTGCCCACCCGCAGCTTCCAGCTCCCCTCACAGCCCTGCCGCCCCTCACTGCCAACCCGCAGCCCCCGGCTCCCCTCACAGCCCTGCCAGCCCTCACTGCCAACCCGCAGCCCCCGGCTCCCCTCACAGCCCTGCCAGCGCCCCTCACTCCTGACCCGCAGCCCCCGGCTCCCCTCACAGCCCTCGCCGCCCCTCACTGCCAACCCGCAGCCCCCGGCTCCCCTCACAGCCCTGCCGCCCCTCACTGCCAACCCGCAGCCCCCGGCTCCCCTCACAGCCCTCCCGCCCCTCACTGCCAACCCGCAGCCCCCGGCTCCCCTCACAGCCCTCCCGCCCCTCACTGCCAACCCGCAGCCCCCGGCTCCCCTCACAGCCCTGCCGCCCCTCACTGCCAACCCGCAGCCCCCTGCTCCCCTCACAGCCCTCCCGCCCCTCACTGCCAACCCGCAGCCCCGGCTCCCCTCACAGCCCTCCCGCCCCTCACTGCCAACCCGCAGCCCCCGGCTCCCCTCACAGCCCTCCCGCCCCTCACTGCCAACCCGCAGCCCCCAGCTCCCCTCACAGCCCTCCCGCCCCTCACTGCCAACCCGCAGCCCTCGGCTCCCCTCACAGCCCTCCCCCCCCTCACTGCCAACCCGCAGCCCCCGCTCCCCTCACAGCCCTCCCGCCCCTCACTGCCAACCCGCAGCCCCCGGCTCCCCTCACAGCCCTGCCAGCCCCTCACTGCCAACCCGCAGCCCCCGGCTCCCCTCACAGCCCTCCCGCCCCTCACTGCCAACCCGCAGCCCCCGGCTCCCCTCACAGCCCTGCCCGCCCCTCACTGCCAACCCGCAGCCCCCGGCTCCCCTCACAGCCCTCCCGCCCCTCACTGCCAACCCGCAGCCCCCGGCTCCCCTCACAGCCCTCCCGCCCCTCACTGCCAACCCGCAGCCCCCGGCTCCCCTCACAGCCCTGCCAGCCCTCACTGCCAACCCGCAGCCCCCGGCTCCCCTCACAGCCCTGCCAGCCCTCACTGCCAACCCGCAGCCCCCGGCTCCCCTCACAGCCCTCCCGCCCCTCACTGCCAACCCGCAGCCCCCGGCTCCCCTCACAGCCCTCCCGCCCCTCACTGCCAACCAGCAGCCCCCGGCTCCCCTCACAGCCCTCCCGCCCCTCACTGCCAACCCGCAGCCCCCGGCTCCCCTCACAGCCCTGCCCGCCCCTCACTGCCAACCCGCAGCCCCCGGCTCCCCTCACAGCCCTGCCAGCCCTCACTGCCAACCCGCAGCCCCCGGCTCCCTCACAGCCCTCCCGCCCCTCACTGCCAACCCGCAGCCCCCAGGCTCCCCTCACAGCCCTCCCGCCCCTCACTGCCAACCCGCAGCCCCCAGCTCCCCTCACAGCCCTCCCGCCCCTCACTGCCAACCCGCAGCCTTCCAGGCTCCCCTCACAGCCCTGCCCGCCCCTCACTGCCAACCCGCAGCCCCCGGCTCCCCTCACAGCCCTGCCAGCCCTCACTGCCAACCCGCAGCCCCCGGCTCCCCTCACAGCCCTGCCAGCGCCCCTCACTCCTGACCCGCAGCCCCCGGCTCCCCTCACAGCCCTCCCGCCCCTCACTGCCAACCCGCAGCCCCCGGCTCCCCTCACAGCCCTGCCGCCCCTCACTGCCAACCCGCAGCCCCCGGCTCCCCTCACAGCCCTCCCGCCCCTCACTGCCAACCCGCAGCCCCGGCTCCCCTCACAGCCCTCCCGCCCCTCACTGCCAACCCGCAGCCCCGGCTCCCTCACAGCCCTCCCGCCCCTCACTGCCAACCCGCAGCCCCCGGCTCCCCTCACAGCCCTCCCGCCCCTCACTGCCAACCCGCAGCCCCCGGCTCCCCTCACAGCCCTGCCCGCCCCTCACTGCCAACCCGCAGCCCCCGGCTCCCCTCACAGCCCTGCCCGCCCCTCACTGCCAACCCGCAGCCCCCAGCTCCCCTCACAGCCCTCCCGCCCCTCACTGCCAACCCGCAGCCCCGGCTCCCCTCACAGCCCTCCCGCCCCTCACTGCCAACCCGCAGCCCCCGGCTCCCCTCACAGCCCTCCCGCCCCTCACTGCCAACCCGCAGCCCCCGGCTCCCCTCACAGCCCTGCCAGCCCTCACTGCCAACCCGCAGCCCCCGGCTCCCCTCACAGCCCTCCCGCCCCTCACTGCCAACCCGCAGCCCCCGGCTCCCCTCACAGCCCTCCCGCCCCTCACTGCCAACCCGCAGCCCCCGGCTCCCCTCACAGCCCTCCCGCCCCTCACTGCCAACCCGCAGCCCCCGGCTCCCCTCACAGCCCTGCCAGCCCTCACTGCCAACCCGCAGCCCCCGGCTCCCCTCACAGCCCTGCCAGCCCTCACTGCCAACCCGCAGCTCCCAGCTCCCTTCACAGCCCTCCCGCCCCTCACTGCCAACCCGTAGCTCCCAGCTCCCCTCACACATCCCTGGCCCCTCACTGCCAACCCACAGCCCCCAGCTCCCCTCACAGCCCTGCCGCCCCTCACTGCCCACCCGCAGCTTCCAGCTCCCCTCACAGCCCTGCCGCCCCTCACTGCCAACCCGCAGCCCCCGGCTCTCCTCACAGCCCTGCCAGCGCCCCTCACTCCTGACCCGCAGCCCCCGGCTCCCCTCACAGCCCTCCCGCCCCTCACTGCCAACCCGCAGCCCCCGGCTCCCCTCACAGCCCTGCCGCCCCTCACTGCCAACCCGCAGCCCCCGGCTCCCCTCACAGCCCTGCCAGCCCTCACTGCCAACCCGCAGCTCCCAGCTCCCCTCACAGCCCTCCTGCCCCTCACTGCCAACGCGCAGCCCCCCAGTTCCCCTCACACATCCCCAGCCCCTCACCGCCGACCCACAGCCCCCGGCTCCCCTCACAGCCCTGCCGCCCCTCACTGCCAACCCGCAGCTCCCAGCTCCCCTCACAGCCCTCCCGCCCCTCACTGTCAACCCGTACCTCCCAGTTCCCCTCACAGCCCTGCCAGCACCCCTCACGCCCGACCTGCAGCCCCCGGCTCCCCTCACAGCCCTGCCCGCCCCTCACTGCCAACCCGCAGCCCCCGGCTCCCCTCACAGCCCTCCCTCACTGCCCGCCGCCCCCTCACCTGCCAACCACTGCCACCCCAGCCCCCGGCTCCCCTCACAGCCCTGCCACCCCTCACTGCCAACCCGCAGCTCCCAGCTCCCCTCACAGCCCTCCCGCCCCTCACTGTCAACCCGCAGCTCCCAGCTCCCCTCACAGCCCTGCCAGCACCCCTCACGCCCGACCTGCAGCCCCCGGCTCCCTTCACAGCCCTGCCAGCACCCCTCATGCCCAGCCCACAGCCCCCAGCTCCCCTCACAGCCCTGCCGCCCCTCACTGCCAACCCGCAGCCCCCAGCTCTCCTCACAGCCCTGCCGGTGCCCCTCACTCCTGACCCACAGCTTCCACTACCCAGCCCCCAGTTTCCCACACAGCCCTGCTGTTTCCTGACTTGCAGTACCCACTAACTCTGGCCTGGATCCTGCTGTAGTGTGGCTTGAGGAGAGGAGACCCCCCCTCGGGGTTACAGAAAGACCCCAGCTGGTCGGGGGCAATTCATGCCCAGGGTGTCCCTCTCGGGACCTGACTAATGATTCCCCGTCCCTCCGCATCTCTGCCCTTGCCACCAGCTGGGAGCCTGTGCTGTGCATCAGGGCTTCCATGGGCTGGGTGCAGAGCAGGGTCTGTGGCACGGCCCGTGGGCAGCCAGGGGAGCTGGATTGTTGGGCAGGTGCCCCCGGAGCAGAGCCACGTGTCCCCTTGCCCCTCTGGCAGCCTTGGGGGCCCCAGAGGCCAGCCTCTTCTCTCACGTGGGGCACCTTGGCAGGGTGAGCTGCAGGCGGGGCTGGAGTGGTGGGTGCCAGGTGGCTGCCCCGGCTCTGTGGCTATGTGTGTGTTAACTGAGCTGCTCTTGCTCTGTTCCAGGCGGTTGCCAAGCGGCTCGGGGGCATTGCCCAGGGTGCCAAGCCCTCCCCTGGCCCAGTCTGACCCCAATCTCAGTGCCCTTCCGGAGGGGGCTGATGGCCACACACCCAGACATGGGCAGAGCCACCACCTGTGTCCAAGCCCCACGTGCAGCGCTGAGAACATCATGTCTCCGAGCCCAGGTAAGTGCAGCCCAGTCCGTGATGCTCCCGCAGCCCTCCCAGGCAGGGGAGGGCACCTGTGCCCGGCCATGGGGACCTACCGGGCGGGTGCTGCAGCCAGGGAGGGCTTTGCTAACCTGTGCCCAGCTGGAGGGATCTGCCAGGCAGGTGATGGGGTTGGGGAGGGCTTTGCTAGCCTGTGCCGGCTGGAGGGACCTGCCAGGCGGGTGCTGCAGCCGAGGAGGGCTTTGCTAACCTGTGCCTGGCTGGAGGGACCTGCTGGGCAGGTGATGGGGCTGGGGGAGGGCTTTGCTAACCTGTGCCTGGCTGGAGGGACCTGCTGGGCAGGTGATGGGGCTGGGGAGGGCTTTGCTAACCTGTGCCAAGTTGGGGCTAGCAAGCCTGGCCCCTTACAGACACGGCGCTGCCCATGGGTCCAGTGCTCAGGCAGCAGCGCCGGGCAGAAGATGGGAGGTGGGGTCAGGCCAGGGGCTTACGCTGCCTTTGCCGACAGGTAAAGCCCGTCCTGCCCCCAGTGATGTGTCCCTCGCCCCCGCACAGAAAATGGGAAGTAAGAAAAAGGCCAAGTCTAGCCAATACCGCCGGGAGAAGCAGCAGGGAGGTGAGTGTGGGCAGGGCCCAGGGCAGCGACCAGCCTGGCAGCAGCTGGGGAGGAGCTGCCATGCCAGACAGCACAGAGAAGTGGGCAGCACAGCTCCAGGCTCATCTGTCAGGGAGCCGCTGGCCCCAAAGCTGCTGTATCAGCCCCTGCCCGTCTTTCCCCTCCCCCCGCAGGGTCTGTGCGGGTACTGCTGGTGGGCGCCTGGGTTTGCTGGGGGCCAGGGCTGACACCACTCCCCCGCTTCATACACAGACTTGCCGCCGCCCCCACTGCCACCACCCAGCGAGAACCCTGGCGCCTTGGCACCCCCATCGACCTGCGGCACCTCCTGCCCAGCGAGCGACGTGAGCAGCGCCAGCGGGACAGAGCGTAGGGCTGGGCACCGGGCCATGCCAGGCCAGCCCCAGCACCGAGAGGGTAATGCCAGCCACTGGCAGTGGACTGGGGGCAGGTTCCCAGTGTGCTCGGGGCCCCTGTGCAGCTCAGGCCTGGTGTGGGGCCATTTCACATCCTGATCCCCATGTGCAGCCACCCAGCTAGCTGCCAGGTGTGCCCACGGGGCAAAGGCACTGCCAGCCAGACTGCAGGGTGCAGAGCAGGTCTGGTGGCAATGCAGGTCCATGGCAGGCTCTGGGGCGCCCTGCAGTCGGCCTCGGGGGGAGGCCCATGCCCAGGAGCTGCGGTGCTGGGTACACGACAGCTCAAAGACCAACAGGCTGAGCTGCAGCTAGCGGCTCTCTGGCCCTTCGCCTGCTGTGTGTTGTGCAGAAGGGTGTGGGGGACAGCCAGCCCCACCCACATGCCTGCCCCTTCCCTTGCAGCAGCGGCGATCGTCCCGTACAGCAGACCCACCTTCCTTGCCAGAGGCCAGGTGTCCGGCAGCTGCTCCACCACTGGCAGCTCCTCCTCCCGGGGCTCGACAGGGTCCCGGGGCCACGGCTCTGGCCGCAGCAGGACTGCGGGGGACCACAGGGAGGTGAGCCCCACCGTATCTGGGGAGCAGGATGAGGTAGAGCCAGGTGGCCTGCAGGGTGGGATGGGGCTGGCGTGTGGGGTGCCGAGTGTGGGAGCATGGGGGCCACTCCCTTTCCCACCTCCACCAACGGCACCAGGGCTGCTTTGCTCACCTGCGTCTCCGGCTGGCGGTGCAGGTAAGCTGGGGGGTACACGCAGCACCTGCCCTGCCTCGCAGCTCACATACGTGCACGGAAGGCTTGAACCAGGCTCCCTTAGCACTGAGTGGCCTGGTCTGGCCATGGGAGTCCCCTAGGAAAGCCACAGCCATTAGGGGGCTTTAACTTTGTTCTGGGGTGGAAGCAGCCCCATCCCCATGGGCCCTGTGGAGCGCGCGCAGCTCCTGGAGGTGCCCACTGGCTCAGAGACGGCCGGGGTTCCACGGTGGGCTGGGCAGCCAGGCTCCAGATGCCCAGCTGGCTCACTGGCGCCGGGGGGAGAGTCCCACTGGCAGCAGGCAGGAGGGGAAGCCAGACTGCCAATGGGAGGACAAGGGACCCCACAGAAAGAGGAAGAACTTGGGTCCCCCTGGCAAAGGCTGCTGTGGCATTTCCCCATCGCCAGGAGCTGCTCCGTGCTCTGCAGCCAGGGCGGGGCAGCGGGTCCAGCCCCAGCCCCTCACATCTCCTCTCTGCTGAGGCTTTTCTCTTCCTGCAGGAGAAGAGGTGAAGCCAGCGGGACTGCCGCGGGAGCAGACACCGGCTGAGAGCTGGGCTGGGCTCCGGGCTTTGCTCGGCTTTCACTGATGATACGGTGACTGGAGTCCCTTGTAAATAGGCAGGGTGGGGGGGCGGCAGGCCAGGGCCCAGCCAGGACAGGGGGCTCGTGGGTGAGGCTGGCATGGGCCTGTTGGGTACCAGGCCAGCGGATCTGTGAAGGAAGCTTTGCGCCCAGAACGGCAGGGGCAGGAAGCTGGGGCAGGCCTGGCTTCCATCCAGGCGTAGAGAGCGGCCCTCCAGCACGGCCTGCGTTGGCCCCCGGGTGCTGCCGGCCCAGCCAGCCCCTCACCTGGGCAGGGGCGGGATTTGGTACCGAAGGAGCCTTTTGTAAACCAACCAATAAAGCTGTTTGCTACCCTGGGTGGAGTGAGAGCCTTTGCTGATTGCAGCATGGGGGTGGGGGAGCGTGGCAGCAGGGAGTGCCTTGGGGTGGGGCTGGGAGGGTGGCAGCAGGGGGTGCCTTGGGGCGGGGGTGGGAGGTGACAGCAGCGGGTGCCCTGGGGTGGGGTTGGGCGCCCCTTGCTGCACTGTTAGTCAAAGCTCACTGCAAGTGATAACTCCCCACTAATCTTGTGCTCCCTGCTGGAGCCTTTGCCCACTGGCCCTGCCAGGCTCTGGCCCAGCCCCAGCCAAGGGAGGGGTCCCTTCAGATCCATTGCTAAGGCGGAACAGGGCCTCGGAGCGATGGGGCTTGTACCGTGTTCCCCCTGGAGGCCTGGGGGTTCAATGGAAAGGAACTGGCTGGGTTGTTTGGACTTCAGGCCCCAGAGACAGAGAGCCCCTGGTTTCCTCACGAGGGCAGCACAAAGGCAGTTCCATGGCAGCTCCAGCTGGCCCACACAGGGGCATGCCCAGAGGCCTGCCTGCTGGTTAGGGGCTGGCAAGGGCGGGCCAGCCCTGCCCCTGAGATAGCGCACCCAGCACCGGGCCGTGGCCATGTGGCTATCAGGGCAGGGGGCCAAGTGTCTCTTCCAGCTCAGGCACAGCCTCACTGGTCACCTCCTCGCCCTGGGCTGTGGGAGACTGCACCCCACCGGTAGCCCCGCTAGGGTGCAGGGAGGGGGCCAGGAGACGTGGTCTGCTCAGGGCAGGTGTGGCAGAGTGTCGGATCCCCCCGATCCTGCACCCCGTCTGCAGCAAGATGAGACTCCACCAGACAGTAGAATAGAGAGTATTTATTGCTTCTCCAGGACACAACACAGCATAGGCGTGATGTGGACATAAGGGGTGCGTCTAGACTGGCAAGATTTTGCGCAAAAGTGGCTGCTTTTGTGCAAAAACTTGCCGCCTGTCTACACTGGCTGTGAGAATTTGTGCAAGAACACTGACATTCTAATGTATGAAATCAGTGCTTCTTGCGCAAATACTCTGATGTTCCCGCTCAGGGATAAGCCCTCTTGCGCAAGTCTTCTTGCGCAAGAGGGCCAGTGTAGACAGGCACGTTAATTTCTTGCGCAAGAAAGCCCGATGGCTAAAATGGCCATCGGAGCTTTCTTGCACAAGAGAGTGTCTAGACTGGCACGGATGCTTTTGCGCAAAAGATGTCTTTTGCGCAAATGCATCCGTGCCAGTCTAGACGCTCTTTTGCGCAAATACTTTTAACGGAAAAACTTTTCCATTAAAAGTATTTGCGCAAAATCATGCCAGTCTAGATGCAACCAAGGAATGTGTCTAGACTACAGGGTTTTGTCGACAAAAGTTGGCTTTTGTCGACAAAACTATACCAGCGTCTACACTACCGCCGCGTTCTGTCAACAGTAAGTCGACAGAACACGGCAGTTTTGTCAACGGCAGTAAACCTTGTTTTACGAGGAACAACGCCTTTGTCAACAGAGATCTGTCGACAAAAGGGTGTGTGTGGACGCAAGGAGCCAGGTCTGTCGAAAAAAAAGGCCTCCAGGAAGAAGCCCTGGTGGACACTCCTGCCAGAGCTTTCAACTCTATTGTTCCTGCCTGAGGCCATCTTTAAAAGGCACAGGCACCCAGGAGCAGCCTTGTGGCAGCAAGCCAGCTCCAACCAGAACCCTGACTGCTCAGATCTTCCTGGTAGGGCAACTCAGAGCCATGTCCCAGGGACAAGTCCCCCAAGACCCAGGGACACATCCCCGCAGCAAGCCAGGGGCACCAAACGCCAGGCACCCTCCTGGTCAGGGCCCGAGATCAAAGCCCTCTTGGGGCTCTGGTCTGAGGGGGAGTCTCTTCAGGCCCCACAGTCCAGGAGGAGGAACGCGGACATTTACGCCAGAATGGCTGATGCCACCACCCCTGCACATGATGACAGACCAGGTCAGAGCTACGGTGAAGGAGCTACGGCAGGGATATGTTAGGGCCCGTGAGCACAGCTCCCGCTCTGGGGAAGCACCACAGTATTGTGCCTATTATGAGGACCTGGACCAGATCCTGGGGCAGGGGAACCCCTGCCTCCCGAGAGGGTTGTGGAGTCTGGGGTGGAGACCCCTGTGCAGCAGCGGCCGCAGCTCCAGGGTGAGACCCCAAAGGACCAGCAGCTCCAAGAGGAGGAGGAGAAGGAGGAGGACACCAGCAGGACCACTGTGACCCTGACCCTGGAGCCAGACACCCAGATGCAGGAGGCCTCCCAGACAACTTCGGACACCGGGGAGGGAACATCAGGTGAGTGCTGTGAGGGTCCAGCACACACAGGGCAGGGGAGGTGGGAGCAAAGCGGATGATGCAGTACTGTGACATGTCATGCTGATCACAGCCGGGGGGGGCACACACATGGCCGACCTCAGGGAGGGCCGTCCTACCGCTGCACCCGCAGGGCTGCGAGGCACCACCTGCTCCTGCAGACACTGATGCCAGGTGCAGGCATGGGTTGGGGACCCTGGGATTGCCACACAGCTTCAGGCCTCTCAGCAACCTGTGGGAACCCCAACCGTGGCCTGACACTTGTCTGTGCTGCTTGGCCATGGGGTGTGTATGAGGGGGGGCAGGATGGTGGCCTGCACACCATCTGGGCTCCAGAGAGGCCGGGGCTGCTGGCCAGGCCACACCATGCCTTACTGAGACCCACATGAGCATCCCCTGACTCTAGGACAGGCACTGACTGCTGAGAAGGAGGGCATGCCCTCAGGGAAAGTGTGAGCATGCATGACTAACGACTTTTCCCTCTTGTCCTCCACATCTGGACCAGCAGGGGAGCGCCACACCTGTCCCACCACCCAGACAGCTGCAGGGAACCCGTCGGCACTGGTGCACATATTTGGACCTGGTGCGCCAGCACATCTCGGTCCAGCAAGGGATGCAGGACACATTTAACCAAAGGATGCAGGCAGAGGCACAGTGGCGCAGGCACTTGCTGAACGAGTTAGTCCAGCAGCGCACTGATATTTGCACTGCTATTCGGGTGGCCATGGCCTTCCCCGGTCCTGTGCCTGGTCCTGCTCCTCCTGCTCAGCCTGCCCCCCGTCACCCTCTGCTCCCTCCTCACCCTGTACCATCCCAGACCCAGGTACAGCCCCACCTCCTGCCCAGCCCCCTACTGTTCCAGCCCGCATGCACGGCTGTCTCCAAGAAGGCCTCCGTAGCCAAAGTGCCAGGGGCTCGTCATCCAGGTGGCACCCTCAGCCCTGAGCCTCCCTCCCCCCTTCCAGGTTGACATCCCCCTTCCCACCTGTGAGAGTCAGTAAGGGAAGCACTTTAACAAACAATTTATTTTTCTGAGCAAAAGAGTTTTATAAACAATCAACGGTGAAATAAACTGTAAACATTTTTTCAACAACACCTGTCTCTGTTCTCAGTGTGTGATGAATAAGTACAATGAGTGAATGTGGGGTCGGGAGGGGTTTTGGGGAGGAAGGCACCAGGGGCATGGGGCAATCCCACATTTGGAAGGCCCTGGGGAAACTCATTGGGCTCCTTGGGAGAATCGCTCCCTCAGGGCTTCCCGAAAGCGCAATCCCAGCTCGTGGGCTTGCCGGATGGCAGCTGTCCGGGGCTGCTCAAAGTGCCTCCCCTCCACATCAGCCCGTGTCCCCCATGCTGGGAGGAAGGCCTCCCCTTTCCTCTCCACTAGGTTGTGCAGCACACAGCATGCAGCAACCACATCGAGGCTGTTGTGTTCCCCCATGTCCAGCTGAATGAGCAGGCATCTAAATCTGCCCTTCAGATGGCCAAAGGCGCACTCCACCTGGAAGCGAGCCTTATTCAGGCGGGAGTTAAAGAGTTCCCTGCTCGTGTCCAGTGAATGGCTTCATGAGCCAGGGCATAAGGGGGTACACCGCGTCGGCCATGATGCACGTAGGCATCTGCACATCCCTGACTGCATAGTTTTGCTGCGAGAAGAATGTCCCAGCCTGCAGCCTGTGGTACAGGTTTGAGTTCCGGAAGATGCGGGCATCGTGTGCTCGGCCTGACCACCCGACACAAATGTCTGTGAACTGTCCCCGGTGGTTGACCAGGGCCTGCAGCACCATGGAAAAGTAGCCCTTTCTGTTAATATACTGGGCTGCTCGATGGGGCGGTGCGCGGATCGGGATGAGTCCCATCGAGCGCTCCACCGCAGTTCAGAAAACCCAGCCCCGCAAATCGGGCCAAGATGGTATCCAGGTCTCCGAGGCGGACAGTCCTGTGAAGCACCTCTGAGTTGATGGCCGTCACCACCTGCAGAAAGGGACAAATACAAACACACATAATAGGACATTAGAGGAATTGTGTGAGGTGCTCTCCCACCCCTCCCCTCCCAGACCCCCAAGAGCCCCCCCTCAGGCAACCCCCCTGTGCCCTCCGCACCACCGCAGGGTGAGGCCAGGCAGGCTTCTACCACTCCCACCCTATCCCCCATTCTCTGTGCCCGGTCCTGACCATCCCCCTTATCCGCCTGCCCCCGCCCCCATGGACTATCCCCCGAGAGTGGCTTACCTCCATCAAGATGGCCCCGACAGGAGACCTCCCCATGCCAAACTGATGTCCCTCGGAGCGATTGCTGTCACAGGTGGCCAGCTTCCACAGAGCAATAGCAACGCGCTTCTCCAGGAGGATGGTGGGCCGCAAGTGGGTATCCTGGCATTGCAGGGCAGGGGTGAGCCAGGCACAGAGCTCCTAGAAGGTGGACTTCCTCATCCGGAAGTTTCGGAGCCACTGGTCGTCATCCCACTGCTGCATAACAAGCCGGTCCCACCAGTCTGAACTGGTGTCCAGCCTCCAAACTTGCCTCTCCAAGAATAAGTTTGGTGGCAAGGGCAGTGGGGCTGCAGCCTGAGTGAAGGGCTCAAAGCTGGCTCTGAATCCAGCTCTGCCACAACCATCATGAAGATGTATGAGAACTTCCAGCGTCACAGTGTGGGGCCATCGCCTGCCCAGGGGCAGCTCAGGCTCCATGGCCAAAAACACAGTGAAAAAGCACACAAACAAACCTGAAAACAAACTGCTGTGGTGTCCGAGGAAGCAGGGCAACCAGAGCAAGAACTGCAGCAGCTTTGCTTTCCCTCTAGGAGATAGGCAAGCCAGAAGCAGGAGCAAAGCAACGGCTGTCCAGGGGGATCCCTTTAAGCACGCGTCTCGGCAAAGAGCATGCAGCAGCACTTGGCAATAAAGGCTGCGCCCATGCCCTTCCAGAAGCACTTCCGGGTGCCTTTTTTTTTTTCAACAGAGCGTCCAGCAGTCTGGATGCTCTTTTTCGAAAAAGCGGATCGATTTTTCAATCCACATAAAGTAATCTAGACACTCTTTTTCGACAGAGGCTTTGTCGACAGTATCTGTCGACAAAGCCTCTGTTGAAAAAGGCGTGCAGTCTAGACGTACCCAAGGAATCAGGGGCTGGCAGCCCTAGACCCCTTGGGGTAGGGGGTCCATAGGCCCCTGAACCCTCAGTACTCAGCTTAATCTCCTCTCTTCATGTTTTCCCAGCCAAGACTGCCCAGCTCCTAGGTCCTGCCCCCGCCCGCCCCCTCCCCCCCCCCCCAGCTAGGTGGCCGTCTCCGCCTCCCTTCCTTTGTCTCTCCCCCTGGGAAGAGCCTTGTTATCTGCTCAGGCTGGGACTAGGTGTCTGGGCCAATACACGTGTGGGTGAGTCAGTGGGAATCACACATCACAGCATAGGGGATGACATACAGCAAGCAGACAGCAAGCAGACAGCACTCCCCCCCCCCCCACTACGTCACATTTCTCTCCCCTCCGAGAGCGAACTGAGCAGGGTCACTCCGCATGCGACCTGGGGAAGTTCGGGCCCCCTGCCAAGTAAAGCCACAGTGGTGACATGCGTACTCCCCTTGGCTTGGGCCTGCCACAGCGGTGCCCTGCAGGAGCCGGCTCCCCCGTGTTCGGCTGCTGCACAGCTTTGAGGGGGCCGGTGCAGGCCCACTCTCTGCAGTCATACCAGCCCTTCCACTTCCCTTGGGCTCTGCCCACAGTCTCTCTGGCTGGGCCCATGAACTCAGTGAGCCTTTCCCGGAAAGCCAGGACGTCCTCCATCCCCAACTCTCCATCTGGGGAGGCCTCCCCCTCCCATAAGTCTCTCAGGAAGCCCAGGGAGCCCCTCCCCCTTCTGCACCATGGCTCAGTTGGGGGAATCTGGTGAACCCTTGGGGCACCTCCCTGTGTGCAGACAGCAGGTACTCTTCCCAGTCCTGCGGGTGCCAGTGCATAAAGGCCTCCAGCATCTGCTTCAGGATCCCCATGAACCTCTCCACCAGCTCACTGGACTGGGGGGGGTGATACGCTGGGGCCCAGGTGAGCCGGGGCCTGTGCTTCTCCCACAAGCACCAGAGCAGGGCCGACATGAAGTTGGGTCCGTGAGGACCTCCTGGGGAAACCCCCACCCTGCTAAAAATGGCCAGCAGCGCATCTGCCTCGATAGAGGGCAGAGCCAAGGCCTCGGGTCAGCTGGTAGCCAAATCCACCACTACCAGGATGTATTTTTTCCCTGTCCAGGGCCCCACTATATCTATTGCTGCCTTCCGGACAGGCTCCTCTATAATGGGCCAGAGCCACAAGGCAGCTTTCCCCCTCTCGGGCTTTCTATGCCCTCTGGCAGGAGTCACAGGCCCAGCAGTACCGCTGCACGGCCGCAAATATCCCAGTCCACTAAAAGGCCTGAAGCAGCCTCAGCAGGGTGTGCCGAATACCCCGGTGCCCTATGAATGGGATGTCATGGGCCAGACACAGCAGCCTGGGGCGATATTTTTGGGGAACCACCAGCTGCTGCTGGACACCCATGTCCCCACCTTCCCTGGGGGGAGCCATTCCTGGTACAGGAATCCCCTCTCCCACAGGAATCTCTCCTGGCAGCCTCTCCCCAGGGGCTGAGCTGCACTGAGGCCAGTCCGGTCCCTCAGCATCTGTAGGGAGGGATCTGCCTGCACCTCAGCCTGGCATTCCGCAGCTGGGGCATGGACCGGTTCTCCCCCCCGCCCCCGTGCCTGGGTCCAGGGCTCTAGCCCTGCTGGGCCCCGTGTCTGCTGGGATGGGGCCCTGAGCCCCCTGCAGGGACCTCTTCCCTAGGTCAGGGGTGCCAGCCCCTCGCTGGCTCTGGGTTGGGACCAGGCCCTGTGGGGTCCGTCTGGCCACTCCTCTAGGTCACCCCTCCATCAGCACCTCTGTGGGCAAGTGCTGGTGCCCCCCACTTTCTTGGGGCCCTCCTTAGCTCCCATTTCAAATGCGCCTGGGCTACGGGCACCTTAAATGGAGTCTCATCTATGCCCCTCAGGGTCAGCTGAGTCTTGGGAACCATGTGGTCTGGGGCTACTACCCCGGGCTGGGCTAGCGGCACCTCCGTCCCCGTGTCCCAGTAGCCCATCACCTCCCTGCCATCCACCTGCAAGGGCACGAGGCACTCACTCCGAAGGGGCCGCCCTGCCCCCACCCAGAGGGTCAGATCTCCCAGGGGAGATGGACTGAGAGGCCTTCCCCCCACTTTGAGCTGAGTTTGCCTGCCAGCCCCTGCCTCTGGGGCAGACTGCCCTTCCCCCAGCCCTAGTCACTTAACCCTGGAAAGTCTCGGGTTGTGGGGCCTGTCCTGGTGCCTGGTGCAATGGGCTCTCTTGTGGCCTCTTTGCCCACAGCAATGGCAGGTTAGGTCCTGCAGGTCCCCTCAGGCTGGCTCCATCTGGGCTCTAGCTGTCTCTCGGAGGGGGGGGGGGGCAGATGGCTGGCCCCTGCCGCTTGGGCTCTTTGCGTCGGTGATTTTTCTCTGTTGCTCAGCCGAGAACTGGTCTTTGTGCGATTCCCTCTCTCTCCGGGACTCCCGTTCACACCCGGACTGGCTGTCCGTCAACTCATCCGCCAGCCTCCCAGTGTCCTCAGGGGGTCCTCTGGCCTCCGGTCCTTGAGCCACAGCCTCAGGCTGGACAGGCACACTTCAAAGAACTGTTCCAGGATCATCAGCTTAACCAGGTCCTGTGCAGTCTGGGCCCCCACCCCGAGCACCCACTTGCAGCAGCATTGCACCAGGCAGGAGGCCAGATCCACATAGGTTTCCCTTGGCTCCTTCTGCACCCCCCGCCCCCGAACTTCTTCCTGTACATCTCAGGGTGGTCAGCTCTAATTTGTGCAGCAGGGCCTCCGTGACCCATTTGTAGTCACCTGGCTGCAGATTCTCCAGCTGGTTGAGCACCCCTGCAGCTGATCCAGCAAGACGGTGAGCTGTTGGCGCCGGTCTGCTGGGGCAATCTGGTGTAGTTCACAGGCCTGCTCAAAGGAACTAAGGGACCCATCCACATCCCCCACGTCCTTACATTGGGCCAACACGACCTTCTCAAAGTGTCTGGCCATCCCGGGCCCCCTGGGGTCCTCCCCACTCACCGCAGCCGGGACCCCTAGGCTTCTCTGCTCCACCATATCCAGCTCATGCTGCCGCTGTCTCTCTCATTCCTGGCATTCCGTCTCCTGTTCCTGACATTCCTCCCTACGGTCTTGCCGCTCTTTCTCTTGTGACTCCAATTCCTTTAGCCTCAGCTCGATCTCCAGCCACCGCAGCTCTGCTGGGACGGACCCCACCCTGGACGAACCGCTGCTGGGGGAGTGTGGCCTGGTGGGCACTGTGTCTGTCTGGTGGATTCCAGCCCCACCTCCGGTCTGAGAGCCTGAGACGCTCCCAGGGGGTGTCTGGCTGCTCCCTGCTGGGACAGGATCCAGGTCCCTGGACTTGTCATTCTCTTCCAGCCAGGCAATCAGCTGGGCCTTGGTTGCTTTCCCCATGGGCAGGACCCTCTCTCTGCACAGCCCCACAAGGTCTGGCTTCAGGAATCAGGCATAGGCCATCTCCCCGCCGATCCCCGGGGTGTAGACTCACCGACCAAGTGCTGCAGTGCCCCATGTCTCCCAGGAATCACTTCACTCTGCCTCCAGCACATCTGGCTCTTGCAAGCCCCTTCCTTCTACTGCACCCCGTCACTTGCTGCTGGAAGCTCCATCCACGGGGTGCAGTGCATCCCACCCCTGACACCACTGTGGCGGCGTGTCGGGTACCCCCCTTCCCCCTCCCCCGATCCTCCACCCCGTCTGCAGCAAGATGAGACTGCGCCAGCCAGTAGAATAGAGAGGGTTTATTGCTTCTCCAGGATACAGCACAGCATAGATGTGATGTGGACGGAAGGAGTCAGGGGCTGGCTGCCCTAGACCCCTTAGGGTAGGGGGTCCCCAGGCCCCTGAACCCTCAGTACTCAGCTTAGTCTCTTCTCTTCATGTTTTCCCAGCCAAGACTGCCCAGCTCCCAGGCCCTGCCCCCCCAGCCAGGTGGCCGTCTCTGGCTCCCTTCCTTTGTCTCTCCCCCTGGGAAGAGCCTTGTTATCTGCTCAGGCTGGGACTAGGTGTCTGGGCCAATACACATGTGGGTGAGTCAGTGGGAATCACACATCACAGCATAGGGGAACCCCAAGTTACAGAGCAGACACCCCCCCCCCCCCCCACTATGTCACAGCAGGACACAGCGCAGCATTGAGAATCTGGGTTAGCTGGAAGAGCGCCTGGCTTTGGCTCACCCTTCTCTGCTCCTTGGCCCCATGGAGTCAGGCAGGCACGTACAGCCCGGCTCCCTGCATCCCTCACCCTTCTCCACCATGTCTGCTGCGCTGCCCAAAGCAGCCTAGCCCCCCCTCCGCCCCCAGGGTGCCCACAGCTGCCAGGGTGCCTCACAGCCAGCTCATGCCCTGGGGAATGTCGCAGGATGAGGGGCTGAGCCTGCCGGGAGGGTGAGTGTCAGGCTGGCTGGCAGGGACAGTGGCCTGGCTGAATGAGAAGCCACAGGGGTGGGAGGAGGCTGGCTCCATGCTCAGGGCTGCGAGGCCAGGCTAAGCCTGGCTCGTTTCATGTGTGCTGTGGCACTAGGGGCCCTAGGCAAGCCAGGCCATGGTCAGCATGGCTGGCGCTCAGCGGAGAGTGGGTGGGGGCAGGCGATGTTGGCATGCCTGTGTCGGCTGGACACTGACCGCGTGAGGGCTGCAGTCTCCGGGCGAGCCACGACTGGTAAAGTAGCTACTGGGGGCTCGCGTGGGTCTGGGCCCGCCTGGGAGCTGCTGCCCGTACTGCATGAGAGTCCATTCTATAACAGGCTGGGGGCGGCCAATGAGCCACGTCCTGGCCATAGCTCGTGTGACCAGCTGCTCTCCGCCTCTCCAGAGCGAGGAGACCTCGTGAGACCAGGCAGCTCTGGTGACCTTCAACTGGAAACGCCAAGTCTGGGCTGAGAACTGGTCCCTACCGGCACTAACCCCTCGTCTGCTCCCTCCCTGGGAAGAGCGGCCCCCCCCCCCCCAGCTGTTTGCATGGCTGGAGAGGGCCACCCCCCACCAGAAGGACATGGTATTGGCTGCTTGGATGCGGGGGCAGGCGTTTCTAGACAGAAACCTCCATTCCCTTTCGAAAGCTCAGACTGTAGCTCATTGGCAGCTCTCGGCTCGCTCGTGGTAACCGTGTAAATAACGCGATTCGTCTCTGGGGCATGCACCCTCACTGCCTTTCTTGGACGACTGGCCACAAGCCTGGCCCTTGGGGTGGGCCCTACAGTGCAGCTGGCTTGGGGCAAGTGACTGGCCCTTTGGGACTAGGAGCAGCTGTCTATGGCGGAGGCCTGGCCCCGGGGCTCCAGCAGCCAGCGCACACTGCACTTGGGGCAGTTGGCGGGTGCTGGGTTTCGGGCTTTGTGCCGAGGTGTTTCAGTGCCCTGGCATTGGTACTCCCTCTCCTGGGCGTACCGGAAGGGGCGCAGGGAGGGTGGTAGCAGGAAGGGGTTGGGGCACTTACCCTGGGGTCACCATGGGGCTGTCAGGGGGCTTCTCCCATGTTGGGCAGAGAACTCTCCCCCTTGCCTAGGTGCTGGGTAGGAGCGGGCTCTCTGGCTTTCTGCCTTCCGTCTTTCTCCTTCCCTTTCACAGGGTGTGTGTGTGGGGGGGGGGGGTCCTCCAGTGGTTCTTTCTCTGGGTGCCTTGGCCCCTGTGCTGGGGGGGCAGAGGGTGATCCTCTGGGTGCCTGGCTGCCACCTTGCCTAGGTGCCCTGTGCCCACTGGGGTGTCACTGGGCGCCCTGCAGAGCACAAGAGCACAGCTGGGAGCCCATAGGGCGAGGCCCAGAGCTCAGGCTGCAACCTGCACCTGAACAGCTGCAAGGCGAGGAACCAGCCCAAGAGGGGGCAAGCTGTGCAGTATCACCAGGGCTCCTCAGCGCAGTGTCACCAGGGCACCATGGTGTGTGGGGCTGGCCCCCAGAGAGGCACAGTGGGCAGGCTGGGCACTCCCCTGCCAGGGCTGCTGCAGTGCCAGAGCAGGGCACCCTGGAGGGCCCCGCCAGCTCCCACCAGCAGCCCAGTCACCCTGTTCCAGGAGCACCAGCACTAATACCTGCCATTCGGCCTGTGCCCAGGGGCAGCAGCCCAGGCAGTGCTGCCTTCCCTCCGGCTTCTCTGCAGCAGGCGTCCATCCCCTCGACCCTCCAGAAGCACTTGGCCTCCATCTTCTCCAGCCAGCCAGTGCCCCACTCCCACGCTGCACCTTGCCAGCGCTCGAGCGGGGGCAGGAGCCCATCCAGCGGGGACGCGGGCGGAGAGAAGTCTGGGTGGGAAAGAGCAACCCAGAGTTAGGCTGTGAGGCTCAGGGAGCAGGTGCATGAGAATTAGTGACCCAGGGACCCCAAATCTGGACCTCCCAAGGCAAGGAAGCCTGCGCCCCTCCATAGCAGCACCCCACCCACCCTCACTGGCAAAAGCAGCAGAGTGAAGGGCCAGGCCATTCCTGATCCAGCATTCAGCAGAGATTGGAGCCCACCCCATGGGCTGCCAGGGCACATGTTCTCAGAGGGGGGACAGGCCCAACCCCGACACCCGGCCCGTGAGCGGGGACAGGCCCAACACCCGGCCCGTGAGCGGGGACAGGCCCAACGCCCGGCCCGTGAGCGGGGACAGGCCCGATGCCCAACACCCGGCCCGTGAGCGGGGACAGGCCCGACCCCAACACCCGGCCTGTGAGCGGGGACAGGCCCAACACCCGGCCCGTGAGCAGGGACAGGCCCAACACCCGGCCCGTGAGCGGGGACAGGCCCAACGCCCGGCCCGTGAGCGGGGACAGGCCCGACCCCAACACCCGGCCCGTGAGCGGGGACAGGCCCAACGCCCAGCCCGTGAACAGGGACAGGCCCAACACCCGGCCCGTGAGCGGGGACAGGCCCGACTCCAAGATCCGGCCTGTGAGCAGGGACAGGCCCAATGCCCGGCCCATGAGCGGAGACAGGCCCAACCCCAACACCCAGCCCGTGAGCAGGGACAGGCCCAACACCCGGCCCGTGAGCGGAGACAGGCCCGATGCCCAACACCCAGCCCGTGAGCAGGGACAGGCCTGACCCCCAACACCCGGCCCATGATCAGGGACAGACCCGATGCCCAACACCCGGCCCGTGAGCAGGGACAGGCCCGATGCCCAACACCCGGCCCGTGAGCAGGGACAGGCCCGATGCCCAACACCCGGCCCGTGAGCAGGGACAGGCCCAATGCCCGACATCCGGCCTGTGAGCGGGGACAGGCCCGACCCCAACATCCGGCCTGTGAGCGGGGACAGGCCCGACCCCAACATCCGGCCCGTGAGCGGGGACAGACCCGACCCCAACACCCGGCCCGTGAGCAGGGACAGGCCTGACCCCAACACCCGGCCTGTGAGTGGGGACAGGCCCAACACCCGGCCCTTGAGCAGGGACAGGACCAACACCCGGCCTGTGAGTGGGGACAGGCCTGACCCCAACACCCGGCCCGTGAGCAGGGACAGGCCTGACCCCAACACCCGGCCCGTGAGCAGGGACAGGCCCGATGCCCAACATCCGGCCTGTGAGCGGGGACAGGCCCAACACCTGGCCCGTGAGCAGGGACAGGCCCAACACCCGGCCCGTGAGCAGGGACAGGACCAACGCCCGGCCTGTGAGCAGGGACAGGACCAACGCCCGGCCTGTGAGCTGGGACAGGCCTGACCCCAACACCCGGCCCGTGAGCAGGGACAGGCCTGACCCCAACACCCGGCCCGTGAGCAGGGACAGGCCCAACACCCGGCCCGTGAGCGGGGACAGGCCCAACACCCGGCCCGTGAGCGGGGACAGGCCCAACACCCGGCCCGTGAGCGGGGACAGGCCCAACGCCCGGCCCGTGAGCAGGGACAGGCCTGACCCCAGCACCCGGCCCGTGAGCAGGGACAGGCCCAACGCCCGGCCCGTGAGCAGGGACAGGCCCGATGCCTAACACCCGGCCCGTGAGCAGGGACAGGCCTGACCCCAACACCCGGCCCGTGAGCAGGGACAGGCCCAACACCCGGCCCGTGAGCAGGGACAGGCCCAACGCCCGGCCCGTGAGCAGGGACAGGCCCAACGCCCGGCCCGTGAGCAGGGACAGGCCTGACCCCAACACCCGGCCCGTGAGCAGGGACAGGCCCGATGCCTAACACCCGGCCCGTGAGCAGGGACAGGCCCGATGCCTAACGCCCGGCCCGTGAGCAGGGACAGGCCTGACCCCAACACCCGGCCCGTGAGCAGGGACAGGCCTGACCCCAACACCCGGCCCGTGAGCAGGGACAGGCCTGACCCCAACGCCCGGCCCGTGAGCAGGGACAGGCCCAACACCCGGCCCGTGAGCAGGGACAGGCCCAACGCCCGGCCCGTGAGCAGGGACAGGCCCAACGCCCGGCCCGTGAGCAGGGACAGGCCCAACACCTGGCCCGTGAGCAGGGACAGGCCCAACGCCCGGCCTGTGAGCAGGGACAGCCCAACGCCCGGCCCGTGAGCAGGGACAGGCCCAACGCCCGGCCCGTGAGCAGGGACAGCCCAACGCCCGGCCCATGAGCGGGGACAGGCCTGACCCCAACACCCGGCCCGTGAGCAGGGACAGGCCCAACGCCCGGCCCGTGAGCAGGGACAGGCCTGACCCCAACACCCGGCCCGTGAGCAGGGACAGGCCCGATGCCCAACATCCGGCCTGTGAGCGGGGACAGGCCCAACACCTGGCCCGTGAGCAGGGACAGGCCCAACACCCGGCCCGTGAGCAGGGACAGGACCAACGCCCGGCCTGTGAGCAGGGACAGGACCAACGCCCGGCCTGTGAGCTGGGACAGGCCTGACCCCAACACCCGGCCCGTGAGCAGGGACAGGCCCAACGCCCGGCCCGTGAGCAGGGACAGGCCTGACCCCAACACCCGGCCCGTGAGCAGGGACAGGCCCAACACCCGGCCCGTGAGCGGGGACAGGCCCAACACCCGGCCCGTGAGCGGGGACAGGCCCAACACCCGGCCCGTGAGCGGGGACAGGCCCAACGCCCGGCCCGTGAGCAGGGACAGGCCTGACCCCAACACCCGGCCCGTGAGCAGGGACAGGCCCAACGCCCGGCCCGTGAGCAGGGACAGGCCCGATGCCTAACACCCGGCCCGTGAGCAGGGACAGGCCTGACCCCAACACCCGGCCCGTGAGCAGGGACAGGCCCAACACCCGGCCCGTGAGCAGGGACAGGCCCAACGCCCGGCCCGTGAGCAGGGACAGGCCCAACGCCCGGCCCGTGAGCAGGGACAGGCCTGACCCCAACACCCGGCCCGTGAGCAGGGACAGGCCTGACCCCCAACACCCGGCCCGTGAGCAGGGACAGGCCTGACCCCAACACCCGGCCCGTGAGCAGGGACAGGCCTGACCCCAACACCCGGCCCGTGAGCAGGGACAGGCCCGATGCCTAACACCCGGCCCGTGAGCAGGGACAGGCCCGATGCCTAACACCCGGCCCGTGAGCAGGGACAGGCCCGATGCCTAACGCCCGGCCCGTGAGCAGGGACAGGCCTGACCCCAACACCCGGCCCGTGAGCAGGGACAGGCCTGACCCCAACACCCGGCCCGTGAGCAGGGACAGGCCCAACACCCGGCCCGTGAGCGGGGACAGGCCCAACACCCGGCCCGTGAGCGGGGACAGGCCCAACACCCGGCCCGTGAGCGGGGACAGGCCCAACGCCCGGCCCGTGAGCAGGGACAGGCCTGACCCCAACACCCGGCCCGTGAGCAGGGACAGGCCCAACGCCCGGCCCGTGAGCAGGGACAGGCCCGATGCCTAACACCCGGCCCGTGAGCAGGGACAGGCCCGATGCCTAACACCCGGCCCGTGAGCAGGGACAGGCCCGATGCCTAACGCCCGGCCCGTGAGCAGGGACAGGCCTGACCCCAACACCCGGCCCGTGAGCAGGGACAGGCCTGACCCCAACACCCGGCCCGTGAGCAGGGACAGGCCCAACACCCGGCCCGTGAGCGGGGACAGGCCCAACACCCGGCCCGTGAGCGGGGACAGGCCCAACACCCGGCCCGTGAGCGGGGACAGGCCCAACGCCCGGCCCGTGAGCAGGGACAGGCCTGACCCCAACACCCGGCCCGTGAGCAGGGACAGGCCCAACGCCCGGCCCGTGAGCAGGGACAGGCCCGATGCCTAACACCCGGCCCGTGAGCAGGGACAGGCCCGATGCCTAACACCCGGCCCGTGAGCAGGGACAGGCCCGATGCCTAACGCCCGGCCCGTGAGCAGGGACAGGCCTGACCCCAACACCCGGCCCGTGAGCAGGGACAGGCCTGACCCCAACGCCCGGCCCGTGAGCAGGGACAGGCCCAACACCCGGCCCGTGAGCAGGGACAGGCCCAACGCCCGGCCCGTGAGCAGGGACAGGCCCAACGCCCGGCCCGTGAGCAGGGACAGGCCCAACACCTGGCCCGTGAGCAGGGACAGGCCCAACGCCCGGCCCGTGAGCAGGGACAGCCCAACGCCCGGCCCGTGAGCAGGGACAGGCCCAACGCCCGGCCCGTGAGCAGGGACAGCCCAACGCCCGGCCCGTGAGCGGGGACAGGCCTGACCCCAACACCCGGCCCGTGAGCAGGGACAGGCCCAACGCCCGGCCCGTGAGCAGGGACAGGCCTGACCCCAACACCCGGCCCGTGAGCAGGGACAGCCCAACGCCCGGCCCGTGAGCAGGGACAGGCCTGACCCCAACACCCGGCCCGTGAGCAGGGACAGGCCCGATGCCTAACACCCGGCCCGTGAGCAGGGACAGGCCCGATGCCTAACGCCCGGCCCGTGAGCAGGGACAGGCCTGACCCCAACACCCGGCCCGTGAGCAGGGACAGGCCTGACCCCAACACCCGGCCCGTGAGCAGGGACAGGCCCAACACCCGGCCCGTGAGCGGGGACAGGCCCAACACCCGGCCCGTGCGCGGGGACAGGCCCAACACCCGGCCCGTGAGCGGGGACAGGCCCAACGCCCGGCCCGTGAGCAGGGACAGGCCTGACCCCAACACCCGGCCCGTGAGCAGGGACAGGCCCAACGCCCGGCCCGTGAGCAGGGACAGGCCCGATGCCTAACACCCGGCCCGTGAGCAGGGACAGGCCCGATGCCTAACACCCGGCCCGTGAGCAGGGACAGGCCCGATGCCTAACGCCCGGCCCGTGAGCAGGGACAGGCCTGACCCCAACACCCGGCCCGTGAGCAGGGACAGGCCTGACCCCAACGCCCGGCCCGTGAGCAGGGACAGGCCCAACACCCGGCCCGTGAGCAGGGACAGGCCCAACGCCCGGCCCGTGAGCAGGGACAGGCCCAACGCCCGGCCCGTGAGCAGGGACAGGCCCAACACCTGGCCCGTGAGCAGGGACAGGCCCAACGCCCGGCCCGTGAGCAGGGACAGCCCAACGCCCGGCCCGTGAGCAGGGACAGGCCCAACGCCCGGCCCGTGAGCAGGGACAGCCCAACGCCCGGCCCGTGAGCGGGGACAGGCCTGACCCCAACACCCGGCCCGTGAGCAGGGACAGGCCCAACGCCCGGCCCGTGAGCAGGGACAGGCCTGACCCCAACACCCGGCCCGTGAGCAGGGACAGCCCAACGCCCGGCCCGTGA
This sequence comes from Pelochelys cantorii, assembly GCA_032595735.1. Classification (NCBI taxonomy): domain Eukaryota; kingdom Metazoa; phylum Chordata; order Testudines; family Trionychidae; genus Pelochelys; species Pelochelys cantorii. The sequence goes on along the minus strand of CM064352.1, from coordinate 636,286 downwards.
GCAGGGACAGGCCTGACCCCAACACCCGGCCCGTGAGCAGGGACAGCCCAACGCCCGGCCCGTGAGCAGGGACAGCCCAACGCCCGGCCCGTGAGCAGGGACAGGCCCAACACCCGGCCCGTGAGCAGGGACAGCCCAACGCCCGGCCCGTGAGCAGGGACAGGCCCAACGCCCGGCCCGTGAGCAGGGACAGCCCAACGCCCGGCCCGTGAGCGGGGACAGGCCTGACCCCAACACCCGGCCCGTGAGCAGGGACAGGCCCAACGCCCGGCCCGTGAGCAGGGACAGGCCTGACCCCAACACCCGGCCCGTGAGCAGGGACAGCCCAACGCCCGGCCCGTGAGCAGGGACAGGCCTGACCCCAACACCCGGCCCGTGAGCAGGGACAGCCCAACGCCCGGCCCGTGAGCAGGGACAGCCCAACGCCCGGCCCGTGAGCAGGGACAGGCCCAACGCCCGGCCCGTGAGCAGGGACAGCCCAACGCCCGGCCCGTGAGCAGGGACAGCCCAACGCCCGGCCCGTGAGCAGGGACAGGCCCAACGCCCGGCCCGTGAGCAGGGACAGGCCCAACACCCGGCCCGTGAGCAGGGACAGGCCCAACGCCCGGCCCGTGAGCAGGGACAGCCCAACGCCCGGCCCGTGAGCAGGGACAGCCCCAACCCCGGCCCGTGAGCAGGGACAGGCCCCCAACGCCCGGCCCATGAGCAGGGACAGGCCCAACGCCCGGCCCGTGAGCAGGGACAGCCCAACGCCCGGCCCGTGAGCAGGGACAGCCCAACGCCCGGCCCGTGAGCATGCCATGACGCTGCTGTGCGCTTGGGGCTGAGCAGGGGTTCATGGCACAGTCACAGCAGCAGCCTTTCCCTGGTGCAGCCCACAAAGGGCCCTTGCCCTCGGGGGCACAGCTGGGAGCAGGCCTGGCCCAGTAACTAAGAGTCAAGCAGATGCCCAAGGAGCTAAGGGGGGCACAGGGGTTGGGAGGATTGTGGGCAGGATGTGCCAGGGCTGCTCAGAGCAGGTGGGGCTGCAGGGCTTGGGAGCGGTCTCATCCCAGCGGCAGCGTTACCCACGGCCAGGGGCTGAGCAGCCATGCGCGTGGAGGCCTGAGGTTGCTGCGTGGCCCTGGTGAGCAGCTCTGTCTCTGGGGGTGAGGCAATACCGAGTGAGGCACTGCACCCAGAATTCCCAGCCCCCGAGAACCCACCCAGAGACCTGGCTGTCCTGGTCACACATGGGCGCAGGCTGTAACCCGCCCCGGCTCCAGGTACCTGCGCAGGCCGTGCTCTGGCTCAGCCCCAGGCAGAAGCTGTCCCCGGCCACGGCCAGGGCCTGCGCGAAGTTGGCCTCCACGAGGAAGGAGCCGTCGGAGCTGACCAGGCTGCAGCGCGGGCTGGTGAAGTTCTCCTCGGAGACGGAGCCCCAGCCGTTGAGCAGGGAGCCGCCCGGCGAGCCGCCGGCCTCGCTGGGGCTGGCCGAGGGCGTCTGGCGGCCCCTGCGCAAGAAGGGCATGGAGTGGCAGCCACCCCCCTCTGCCTCAGGCTCGTCTTCCTCCTCGGGGGCAGGAACCGCCCCCAGCCCGGAGGGCAGCGGGCCGCAGATGTAGCCGTAGGTGTGTGGCGGGGAGAAGTCGCCCTCCCGCCTGTGTCTTTGGAGAGAACACAGGCAGCAGCGTTAGAGGGGAACGGCACAGCCTCGCTCCTGCGGGATTCGTGGCCAACTAGGCACAGCCCAGCCACACCCGGGCTCAGTCCCCAACCCCAGCTCGCTGCAGTGACCCCCAGCTAGCAGAAGGCCGCCGGGACTGAGAGGCCCTGGGGTGGGTGCTCTCTGCAGCTCAGGACAACTCACGGCGGGCGAGTCCTGCCTGAGGTCCCCTGGGAGCCACACAACGCCAGGAACTGGGCAGTGTCTGGCGCCATGAGCACAGCGGCTGTCTGACCTTGGCAGGAAGGAGCTAACCCTCTACTGCTCCACACAGGGCGAGGGCTGCCCTGCCCCTCCCCGCTGGAGCACATGGGCGCATGAACTTGGCACGCTGGCCTGGGGCTACACAGCACGGTGCAGAGCAGGACTCCCAGGGCGGGCCCCACCCTGGGCCGTAGCGCGAGCTTTGCACCAGTGACCCCAGGCTGCCAGCCCAGGCTCCCTGTACAATGCAGGGACAGGGCAGCTGAGACAGCCCCCAAAAGCCAGCCAGGGGGAGATGCTGAGGAGAGGGGTGGCACGTGTGCATGGCAAGTGTGCAGGCGCATGCGTGCGTGCATTTGTGTGATGGACTGTGCATGTGGGAGTACAGGCGGGGTGGATGGGTGTGAGTGTGCAGAAAATTGTATGCACAGATGTGATTGTGATTGTGTGGATGAGTGTACAGGTTGTGTGTTCAGGTGGAGGGGTGGTTGTGTGTGCAGGCAGCTGTGTATATGCAGGGTGAGTGTGCAGACGTGTTTGCTCGTGTGAGTGCAAGTGTGGATTTATGTTGGTGACTGTAGGCAGTTGTGTGTGATCACACAAGCAAAGTTGTGTGAGTGAGGGTGCAAGCAGGATGTGGACTGACTGCGGGGGTGGTGGTTATATGCATGCAGGGAGGTGGGCGAGGATGTTGTGTGGCTGAGTGTGCAAATGTATGTACGGAGGGGTGAATGCGCAGATGGGTGTGTGGAAGATGCGTGTGAGTGCAAGTGAGTATGTGCGGGGGAAGCTACAGGTGCCTGTGTGTAGGCAGGTGTGGTTGTGTGTGAGTGCAGCTGGGCATGCGTGTGTCTGTGGGTGAGTGTGTAGGCAGGTGTGGGTGGATGAATGTTTACGCAAGTGTGTGCACACATGGGTGTGGGTATTCAGGCAGCGATGTGTGAGTGTGCAGGGAGCTGTGGGTGAGTGTGCAGGAGAGTGTCTGTGACTGTGCAGGTAGATGTGGGTGCAGGGAGCTGTGTGTGTGTGTGTGCAGGTCTGTGAATGTGCATGCAGGCATATGTGTGTACAGGCGGCTGTGTGAGTGTGCAGACATGGGTGTGAGTGTGCAGGTGGGTGTGTAAAGGTATTCAGGTGTGTGGGTGAGTGCAGGGACCTGAATGTGAGTGTGCTGGAGGGTGTGTGTGCAGATGGGTGTGAATATATAGACAAGTGTGTGTTTGTGGATGCGCAGGTGTGTTGGCATACATGTCCAGGTGTGTGTGTGTGTGCAGGTGAGTGTGCAGTGTGTGTGTGTGTGTGTGTGTGTGTGTGTGTGTGTGCAGGCGCATGTACAGAGTGTGAGAGTGCAGGTGAGTGTGCAGTGTGTGTGTGCAATGTGTGTGCAGAGTGCTGTGTGGGAGTGTGTGCATGTGCAATGTGTGTGCATCTGAGTGTGCAGTGTGTGTGTGTGTGTGTGCAGGAGTGTGTGCATGTGCAGGTGTGTGTGTGTGGTGAAACAAAAGACAGGACTATGCAGCACTTTAAAGACTAATAAGATTCTGGATCTGTGCAAGTTTTTTCCTATGGTTGATGGATTTCCATTCCAAACGGCTAAATGTAGTGCCTTGCATGTAGAATAGTAATAGAGATGTAGCCATGTTAGTCTGGTCTTGCTGAGTGCAGTATGGGAATGTGTGCACATGTGCAGAAGTGTGTGCATGTGCAGGTGTGCGTTTGGTGTGAGAGTACAGTGTGGGAATGTGTGCGTGTGCAGTGTGTGCAGGCGGGCGCTCAGTGGAACACAGGGAGGCGGGAACCGTGGGTGGGTGCAGTGGGAGATTGTGCCCAGCTTTTGGTCTGGCAGCAGCCTGGGGAGGAGACACACTGGCTGGGCCCGGCAGTTTCCTGAGCCCTCCCCAGGCCGGAGCGCTTACCTCTGGCACTCAGCCTCTGTGCTGAATTCCAAGCACTCGGCCACCTGGTCTGGGGTCAGCACGTTCTCCCTGTAGTCGCCGAGGGAGGGCGCGGGCGAGGCGGCGGCGAGGCGGCAGCAGGGCACAGAGGGTGAGGGCAGCGCCCCCTCGAGGACACTGCCTGTGCTCAGCAGCCACTCTCCAGCTGGCACCGGCCGGGATGCCTCCCAGCGCGCTCTGCTCCTGCAGGCACAGACCCCATCATGCTGGGCCCTGGCACCTCCTCAGGCCCTCGGCCGCCCACCTCCCCAGCCCTGCTCAGAGTAGGCCCCCCCATGGGCTTGCGGCCAACATCCAGGGGCTGCTGCCAGCTGGGGGTTAGGCCAAGGCCTCCGTTCTCCTCAGCCAGAGAGCACAGCACCCACACACACCCCTCCAAAGCCAGCCCACTCAGGGCCCTGGGGGCCGTTGGCCCAGCCGGCCACAGGGCACTGACCTGGCTCACAATGGGCCTGAGGGAGACATGTGGGAGGGGCCAGGAGGTTCCCAGTTGCATTTGAGAAGTAGCTCAATGGATCCTCATGGGAAACGAGACCCGACGTAGAGAGGGCGAGGGGATCCAGCCCATTCCCAGAGCAGCCTAGAGAAGGCGAGGGGATCCGGCCCATTCCCAGACCGGCCTAGAGAGGGCGAGGGGATCCGGCCCATTCCCAGACTAGCCTAGAGAGGGCGAGGGGATCCGGCCCATTCCCAGACTAGCCTAGAGAGGGCGAGGGGGTCCGGCCCATTCCCAGACCGGCCTAAAGAGGGCAAGGGGGTCCGGCTCATTCCCAGACCGGCCTGGAGAGGGTGAGGGGGTCCCATCCCATTCCCGGACTGGCCTAGAGAGGGCGAGGGGGTCCCATCCCATTCCCGGACCAGCCTAGAGACAGTGAGGGGGTCCCCGTCCCATTCCTGGACCGGCCTAGAGAAGGCGAGGGAGTCCCATCCTATTCCTAGAATGGACCTATACACCTAATCCTGCCCCCTGGCACGATGCCCCTACCGACCCAGCAGCCCAGCCTGGCGCCCGAGGGCAGAGATGTGCAGAGTTTGCAGCCTGGTGCTCAGAGTGCCAGCACTGTAGGAAGCAGCATCGCCATGAAGCGGGCAAGCAAAGTCGCTGGAGGTGCCAGGCCTGCTCCCTGCACAGCTCTACCGTCACACTGTCCTGGCTGCGGTCTATTATTTGGCCTTGGGAGCACTGCTGGGAGAGCCGGAAGTGCAGGGAACGCAGGGTGGCCCATCATCAGTGCTGCACCCAGCCCCGCTGGCCCATGGGGTTCTGCCCTCTGGGCTCAGGGAGCCAGGCGGCCTGGGGCCCTGCAGCGGCTGCGGGAGCCCTAAAGCACCATTCACCTGGCAGGCCAGGCAGTGACAGGAAACGTGGAAGGGGCCTTACTCTGGCTGCACCCCCTGGCCCTGGGGGCCATGTGCAGGGGGAGGAGCTGGATGCGGGGGCAACGTGCCAGGTTGGTGCAGTTTGCCGCTGGACTGCAGCAGCTTGGGGGAGCAGCAAGTTTTCTGTACTTTGGCTTCCTCCCCTGGAAGAAAAACAGGCAAGAAATGATTAGCCAGCCCCTGATCACCAACCCATCTGTCAATCATCCACTCAGCCAACCTGCCAATCACCCACTCACTTGACCTGCCAATCAAACTAACCAGCTGCCCAGACCCGTCACCCACCTGCCAATCATCAGCTAATGGTTCCCTATATCACCAGGTAAAGAGCCAGCTCTCAGGACGGGTAACGAACACTTAGTGTAACAGCATCTCACCCGGCCACAACCTCACTCAGGCATTGGGTCGGGCAGCCTCATTCTGTGCTATGCTCCCACTTCCCCACTGGCCTGTGTGAGCTCTGCCTGGTGTGTGATTGGTTCGGGCTGCGGTAGAACGAACTGTGGGGGGGTAACCTAGGGGAGGGGTGGGTACTTCTGTGAGCATGGTAACTTTAGAGCATGACCACAGGCTACGGCCGAGCTGAGCAGGCCTCAGGCGTCACTCTAGAAACCGGGGCCTAAAGGGACGTTCTTGGGAACAACCCCAGAACACAGCTCCAAGCTCAGAGCTGCCAGACCTCAGCCCTGTGCCAGTGACACCGCGCAGAGACCGGGGTCCCCCAGGGGAGCCTGACCCCACCTGCCCAGCAGGGCGAGTTCAGCGATCTCACTGGGAGTGGTGAGCCGCATGTGCCTGGGGTGGGCCTGCTCCTAGTAACGGATACATAGCGGGGAAGTAGAACACTCCTGGGGGAGGCTCCTGCTGGTAAAAGACCCCGCAAACCCTCCAAGCAGGAGGTCGCGCCCAAGCGAGAGCGGGGGCCGTATCGGAGAGGTCCCACTGGGACAGGGGCCATATTGGAGAGGTCACGCCCAAGTGAGGGTGGGGGACCGTATTGAAGAGGTCGCGCCCAAGCAAGGGCGGGGGCCGTATCAGAGAGGTTGTACCCAAGCAAGGGCGGGGGCCGTATTGGAGAGGTCACGCCCAAGTGAGGGTGGGGGGCCGTATCGGAGAGGTCGCACCCAAGCGAGGGCGGGGGCCGTATCGGAGAGGTTCCACTGGGACAGGGGCCGTATTGGAGAGGTCACGCCCAAGTGAGGGTGGGAGCCGTATTGAAGAGGTCGCGCCCAAGCAAGGGCGGGGGCCGTATCAGAGAGGTTGTGCCCAAGCGAGGGCGGGGGCCGTATTGGAGAGGTCACGCCCAAGTGAGGGTGGGGGGCCGTATTGAAGAGGTCGTGCCCAAGCGAGGGCGGGGGCTGTATTGGAGAGGTCGCACCAAAGCGAGGGAGGGGACCGTATTGGAGAGGTCCTGCCGGGGCGGAGGCAGGGACCTTATTGGAGAGGTCCTGCCAGGGCGAGGGCCGTGGGCGATATCGAAGAGGTCCCACCGGGGCAGGAGCCGTATCAGAGAGGTTGTGCCCAAGCGAGGGCGGGGGCTGTGTTGAAGAGGTCCCACCAGAGTGAGGGCGGGGGCCGTATTGGAGAGGCCTGCAGAGCACCCAAGCAATTCTCCTGCACCCCACTGCTGCCTGTCCTGACCCTCCCCTGAACCCCTGTCTCCCAGCCACAGATCACTCACTCCCCCCAAGTAGCCACACCCCAGTGCTGCGGGAACAGGGCCGGAGAAGGGTCCGTGGGACAGTGTGACGGCGCGTCGGAGAGCCCCCGACCCTGCACCCCCATCCGCAGCCAGACGTGACTCTCAGTCAGGTCATAGACTAGAAGGTTTATTTGCTTCTCAGAGATGCGGCGCAGCACAGGCTCGACGTCGACGTAGGAATCAGGGCAGACAGCCTAGTTCTCTTGGGGGGAGGGGTTCACAGGCCCCTGAATGCCCCTGTCCTGGACTTAGTCTGCTCCCTTCATGCTTCCCTCAGCCAAGCCTGCCCCTTCTCCCAGGCACAGATCACTCAGTCCCCCCAAATAGCCACGCCCCTTCCTTTGTTCAAACTCCTTCCCCTGGCCAGGTGAGAAGTCGCTAGGCCATGGCCTAAGTGCCTTCCTTCAGGGACCACCCCCCGCTGGGCTGTGCACACAGACACGCAGTCTCTGCAGAGCAGCACAGGCCAGTAGGGGACACACCCAGCCCAACACAGCAACCAGCGACTGCCCAACCAGAGTGGATCCAGGCCCACAAGAGTGGACAGCCCCCCACTACGTCACAGGCAGGCCGCGGCTTCGCTTACCTTCACCTGCGTTGAGCTTCCCGGAGCTGCCGGTGCCGGGTGCGTGGCTCGGGCTGGTGGAGAATGCCAGGGGGCTGGGTGCCTGCTGCAGCTCTGGGGAGAAGGGGTGGGGTGAGCAGTGGGGGGCCTCCAGAGCCTGCTCAGCCCCTGCAGCCAGTGGGGTGTCTGGGCGGGCAGTGGGAATCTGGCTACAGCAAGGGACTCGGTGCCAAGTGCAGAGGGGCCTCAGGAGGGTTTGGGCCCTTCCCAACTCGCCCTGCTGCTCCGCCTGCAGTTGACTGGGCATCTCAGCCCTGCCCATCAGTGTGCTCCTGGCCCCGCCCCGGGGACATACCCCCTCACTGCCCCCCCAGCCAGCCAGAACTTGCCAGCACTCCTGGGACTCCCTTTCCCTTCCCCTCAGAGTGGAGGGGATGGGAGAGAGACTGGCTGAGCCCTGGGATTCACAGGGCTCGTCCGGGGGGCCGACCAAGAAAAGAATGAGCAAAGGCCCTGGCCGACTGGGGGGCAGGGGAGCACTAGGGTGAAAGGCCCTCCGGGGACAGGCCCACAGCCGCTGCAGGGTTGCTTTGAGGAGCAGGTTCCCTGCAGCCCCGAACAAAGGCCCAGGCACCTCGCGGCCAGAGCTCCCAGCTCCCAGCTAGGACTTACCTCTCTTGCTGCTGCTCTCCCAGCGTCTCTGCAGGGTGAGGCTGGAGGACCCGGGGCCGGCTGGCTTCCACAGCCCTCTGTTTCCAGCTCCGCTCACACAGCCGTGCTCCATGCCGAGGCTCTGGCTGTAACAGGGCCCAGGCCTGTGGCCGGTGGACCCCCCAGGCTTTATGGCTCTGAGGTGAGGGCCAGGAGGGCTGGGCTGAGGGGGCCCGTGGAAGGTTTGCATGTCCCTGGCAGGAAGGTCGACATAGAGCACCCTGTACAGACTGCTGCTGTCAGACGCCTGCAGCGCGGCTGGGACCTGGGAGCTCTGGCTCTGCCTGTCGAAGGACATGGCTGTAGAGAGAAAAGGGAGAGACACAGAGTGTTACAGCTCCATTTCCCGGGGGTGCACGTGCCTCTCTGGGCACCCACAGACATGCCAGCCAGCCCCGGGAACTGGGCTCGGGGAGCTGGGCCTGGCCCTGGGAACCCGGCTCGGGAAGCTGAGCCACTCTCAGGAACTCGGCTTGGGAAGCTGGGCCAGCCCCTGGAACCCGGCTCGGGGACATGGGCCAGTACTGGGAACATGGCTCGGGGAGCTTGACCAGTACCGGGTGTGACGTAGTGTAGGTACCTTGCTGGTTGCGAGGCTTGGGCTGTGCACTGGCTGCTATCTGTACCACGGCCCAGCCGAGTAGCTGATGGGACAGGGAGGTAACCTGTTCGACCAGTTACCTCCCAGGGAGAGGAACAAAGGAAGGTGGAATGCCGCCCCTGGCTGGGGGGCAGGGCTGGAAGGGATAGTTAGTTAGTTGCTGTCTGGGATCATGGACGAGACAGCCTAGGGAAAGGGCTGGAATTTAGGGGCCCAGTCCCCCCCATCTCAAGGGGGGCTGAGGCATCCTAGGTCTGCCCTGTAACCAGATTACATCTGTGCTGTGCTGTATCCTGGAGAAGCAATAAACTCCCTCTATTCTACTGGCTGGTGGAGTCTGTTCGTGCCACTACGGGGGTGCAGGAGACGGGGAAACCTCAACGCGCCGTCACACTGGTGTCAGAAGTGGGATGCACTGCACCCCGTGGATGGAGCTTCCAGCGGCGAGTGACAAGGCGCAATAGAAGCAAGAGCCATGGAGCCAGGCGTGCTGGAGACAGAACAAAGCGGTTCCTGGGAATCGTGGGGTGCTGCAGCACTAGACTGGTGAGTCTGCACCGAGGGGACCAGCGGGGAGATGGCCCACGCCCGACTCTTGAAGGCAGAGCTGGTGAAGCTGTGCAGAGAGAGGGGCTTGCCTGTGCAGAACGCAACCAAGGCCCAGCTGATTGCCCGGTTGGAGGATAATGACCAGTCACGGGGCCAGAATCTTGTCCCCATGGGGAGCAGCCAGACCCCCCCTGGGAGCGTGTCAGGCTCTGAGAGGGGGCGGAGCACTGGAGCCTGCCAGAGAGATGGGACAGCTTCCCCGGGAAGCCCTGCAAGCCGTAGCCCATCCAGGGCAGGAGCCAGCCCAGCTGAGTTGCGGCGGCTGGAGATCCAGCTGCAGATGAAGGAATTGGAAGTCCAGGACCGTAGAGAGCAGCGACAGCATGAGCTGGCCATGGCAGAGCGGAGAAGCAGTAGGGCCCCAGCTGCGCCGAGTGCGGATGGGCCCCAAGGGCCCAGGGCTGCCAGACGCTTGGAGAAGCTCGTGATGGCCCAACTGAAGGACGTGGGTGACATAGACGGGTTCCTCAGCTCCTTTGAGAGGGCCTGTGGACTGCAACGGGTCCCCCCAGCTGACTGGCTACAGGAGCTCATCCCCGCACTGAACCAGGAGGCTGCTGGGGTGTTCAATCAGCTGGAAGACCTACAGCCAGGGGATTACAACCGAGTCAAGGAGGCCCTGCTGCACAAGTTCGGGCTGACCCCCGAGATGTACAGGAAGAAGTTCCGGAGGGTGCAGAGGGGGCCATGGGAGACCTATGTGGATATGGCCTCCCGCCTGGTGCAATACTGCCGCAAGTGGGTGTCTGGAGTCAGAGCCCAGACCGCAGAGGAACTGCTCAAGCTGGTCATGATGGAGCAGTTCTATGAAGCATGCACACCCAGCCTGAGGCTGTGGCTCAAGGACCGAAGTCCGGAGAACCCCCAGGAAGCTGGGAGGCTGGCGGACGAGTTCACAGAGAGCCGGTCTGGGTGTGAACAGGAGTCCCGGGGAGAAAGGGAATCGCGCAGAGACCAGTTCTCGGCTGAGCGACGGAATGAGGCACCTCCGAGGCAAGCCCCAGGGACCCGGGACCCGGACCACTCATCGGTGCCCCAGAAAACCAGCCAGGGCCCAGGCAGAGCCGACCCAAAAGGGCCTGCAGAACCTAACCTGCCATCGCAGTGGGCAACGAGGCCACAAGAGGACTCAATGCACCAGGCACAAGAACAGGTCCCATGACCTGGGACTTTCCAGGGTTAACTGGCTGGGGCTGGAGGAAGGGCAGGCTGCCCCAGAAGCAGGGGCTAGCAGGCAAACCTCAGCTCAGAGTGGGGGGAAGGATGCTCAGTGTACCTCCAAGGGGAGATCTGACTCTCGGGAGGCGGATTTCTCTGTGTATCGGGTGGGGGCAGGGCGGCCTCTGTGGAGCGAGAGCCTCGTACCCTTGGAGGTGGATGGTAGGAAGGTGACGGGTTTCTGGGACACGGGGGCGGAGGTGACGCTGGCCCGACCCGACATAGTGGCCCCGGACCGTATGCTACCCAACACTCAGCTGACCGTGAGGGGCATAGACGGCACCCCATTTAAGGTATCCGTAACCAGGGTGCATCTGAAATGGGAGGCCAAGGAGGGCCCCAAGGAAGTGGGGGTGCACCCGCACTTGCCCACTGAGGTGCTGATGGGGGGTGACCTAGAGGAGTGGCCAGATGGACCCCACAGGACCCTGGTCACCACCCGTAGCCAGAGCCAGCGAGGGGCTGGCACCCCGGAACTTGAGGAGGTTCCCCAACCGGGGGCCCAGGACCCCGTCCCAGAAAACATGGAGTCGGACCGAGGCAGTGGGGGGGAACACGCCCCTGTCCCAGCACCAGCTGCTGAATTCCAGGCGGAGGTGCGGGCAGATCCCTCCTTGCAGGCCCTGAGGGACCGGGCCGACCTGGGCGCAGCTCAGCCCCTGGGGGGAGATTGCCAGGAGAAGTTCCGGTGGGAGAGGGGATTTCTGTACCGGGAATGGCTTCCCCCCGGGAAGGTAGGGAGTGGGGGCTCCAGCGGCAGCTGGTGGTCCCCCAAAGGTATCGCCGTAAGCTGCTATACCTGGCCCATGACGTCCCGTTCTCGGGACACCAGGGGATCCGGCGCACGCGGCTGAGGCTGCTCCAACACTTCTACTGGCCGGGGATATTTGCGGCCGTGCAGCGGTACTGCCGGTCCTGCGACTCCTGCCAGCAGGCGGGGAAGGCCCAAGATAGGAGGAAAGCTGCGTTGAGACCCCTGCCCATCATAGAGGAGCCTTTCCAGAAGGTGGCGATGGATATTGTGGGGCCCTTCAACAGAGTGACCCGGACGGGGAAGAAATACATCCTGGTGGTGGTGGACTTTGCCACCCGCTACCCCGAGGCCGTGGCCCTACCCTCTATTGAGGCAGACACGGTGGCAGACGCACTGCTGACCATTTTCAGCAGAGTGGGGTTCCTCCAGGAAGTTCTCACGGACCAGGGATCCAACTTCATGGCAGCCCTGCTCCAGTGCTTGTGGGAGAAGTGTGGGGTCCAGCACACCTGGGCCTTGGAGTATCAACCCCAGACCAACGGGTTGATGGAGAGGTTCAATGGGACTCTGAAGCAGATGCTAAGGACCTTTATGCACAAACACCCGCAGGACTGGGACAAGTACCTACCCCACCCGCTGTTTGCGTACAGGGAGGTACTCCAGGAGTCCCCGGGGTTCTCACCGTTCGAGCTGTTATATGGGAGGCGAGTGAGGGGCCCCCTGGACTTACTGAGAGACGAGTGGGAGGGGAAGGTCTCCCCGGAGGGGGAGCCGGTCGTGGAGTACGTCCTGACGTTCCGGGAACGACTTGCCGAGTTCATGGGCCTGGCCAGAGAGAACCTGAGCAGGGCCCAGAGGAAGCAGAAGGTCTGGTACGACCGCAATGCACGGGCCCGCGCCTACGCTACCGAGGACCAGGTGATGGTCCTAATTCCCGTGCGGAAGAATAAGCTGCAAGCCGCCTGGGACGGCCCCTTCAAGGTTTTAAGCAGCTGAATGAGGTGAACTACGTGGTGGAGCTGACGGGCTGGACATGTGGCCAGCGGGTGTATCACGTTAACATGATGAAGGCGTACTGGGACAGGGAGAACTTGGTGCTGGCCGTGTGTAAGCCCTGGGAGGAGCAGGGGGAGGATCCCCTGGTCGGTCTGTTCCCTGGGACCGGAGACGACTCTTCGCTGGAGTCAATTTCCCTCTCAGACCAGCTCACCCCAGCCCACCAGGCTGAGATCCGAGAGGTGCTGCGCTCCCGCCAGCAGCTGTTCTCCGACAAGCCTGGTCTCACCAACCTGGCTGTCCACCGGGTGGAGATGGGCACTCACCCCCCGGTGCGCTGCTCCCCGTTCAGGGTCACGGGGAAAACAGCCCAGGACCTGGAGAGAGAGGTCCAGGACATGTTGGCCCTGGGGGTGATCCAGCCGTCCTCCAGCCCCTGGGCCTCTCCCGTGGTGCTGGTTCCCAAGAAGGACGGGTCGATCCGGTTCTGCATGGACTACTGGAAGCTCAACGCCATCACGGTGTCCGACGCCTACCTGATGCCAAGACCCGACGAGCTCCTGGACAAGCTGGGGGGAGCTCGCTACCTCACCACCCTGGACCTCACCAAGGGCTACTGGCAGGTGCCACTAGACCAGGAGGCCAGACTGAAATCGGCTTTCATCACCCCGCTGGGGCTCTATGGCTACATCTAGACTGGCATGTATTTGCGCAAAAGCGCGTCTAGATTGGCACGGATGCTTTTGCGCAAAAGCGTCCGTGCCAATCTAGACGCGGTTTTGCGCAAGAAAGCCCGATCGCCATTTTAGCCATCAGGGCTTTTTTGCGCAAAACAAATCTGATCTGTCTACACTGGCCCTTTTGCGCAAAAGCTTTTGAGCAAAAGGACTTTTGCCCGAATGGGAGCGTCAAAGTATTTGCGCAGGAAGCACTGATTTCTTACATTAGAACGCCAGTGCTCTTGCGCAAATTCAAGTGGCCAGTGTAGACAGCTGGCAAGTTTATGCGCAAAAGCAGCTGCTTTTGCGCAAAATCTTGCCAGTCTATACGCAGCCTATGAGTTCCTGGTCCTGCCCTTCGGCCTCAAAGGGGCGCTGGCCACCTTCCAGCATCTGCTGGACCAGCTGCTGCGGGGAATGGAGAACTGTGCCCTAGCGTACATAGATGATATCTGTATCTTCAGCCAGTCCTGGGAGGACCACGTGGCCCACGTCAGCCAGGTACTGGATCGGCTGAGGGAAGCTGGGCTGACCGTAAAGGCTGGGAAGAGCAAGGTTGGAATGGCCGAAGTGTCCTACCTGGGCCATAAGGTGGGGAGCAGCTGCTTGAAGCCAGAGCCAGCCAAAGTGGAGGCCATCAGAGACTGGCCTGTACCCCAGACCAAGAAGCAGGTCTAGGCTTTCATTGGGATGGCGGGATACTACTGGAGGTTTGTGCCCAACTTCAGCTCCATCGCTGCCCCAATCACAGAGCTGTGCAGGAAGGGGAGGCCAGACAGGGTGGTCTGGACGGAGCAGTGCCAGAGGGCTCTCTGTGCACTGAAGGAAGCCCTGGTCAAGGCCCCAGTGTTGGTAAACCCGGACTTTGACAAGCCCTTTAACGTGTTTACCGACGCCTCGGACACTGGGCTGGGGGCAGTGCTGATGCAGGTGGACAAGAAGGGCGAACGCCACCCCATCGTGTACCTGAGCAGGAAACTGCTGCCCCGGGAGCGGAGCTACGCGACCGTAGAGAGGGACGCCTAGCGATGGTGTGGGCCCTGCAAAACCTGCAGCCGTACCTGTTTGGCCGGCGTTTCACGGTGTAACCGACCACTGCCCCCTGACCTGTCGGCACCAGCTGAAGGGGACCAACGCCAAGCTGCTGAAGTGGAGCCTGCTCCTGCAGGACTACGACATGGAAGTGATCCACGCCAAGGGGAGCGCCAACATCATCGCGGACGCGCTGTCCTGTAGCGAGGGGCCCGAACTTCCCTAGGTCACGAGCAGAGTGACCCTGCACAGTTCGCTCTCGGGGGGGGGGGGGGGGGAGAACTGTGACGTAGTGTGGGTACCTTGCTGGTTGCTAGGCTTGGGCTGTGGGTGACCCCCACTGGCTGCTGTCTGTACCACGGCCCAGCCGAGTAGCTGATGGGACAGGGAGGTAACCTGTTCGACCAGTTACCTCCTAGGGAGAGGAACAAAGGAAGGTGGAATGCCACCCCTGGCTGGGGGGCAGGGCTGAAAGGGATAGTTAGTTAGTTGCTGTCTGGGATCATGGAGGAGACAGCCTAGGGAAGGAGCTGGAATTTAGGGGCCCAGTCCCCCCCATCTCAAGGAGGGCTGAGGCATCCTAGGCCTGCCCTGTAACCAGATTACATCTGTGCTGTGCTGTATCCTGGAGAAGCAATAAACTCCCTCTATTCTACTGGCTGGTGGAGTCTGTTCGTGCCACTACGGGGGTGCAGGAGACGGGGAAACCTCAACGCGCCGTCACACCGGGAACCCGGCTCGGGGACCTGGGCCAGTACCGGGAACTCGGCTCGGGGAGCTTGGCCAGTACCGGGAACCTGGCTTGGGGAGCTGGCCAGGCCCCGGTAACCCGGCTCGGGGACCTGGGCCAGTACCGGGGACACAGCTCCGGGAGCTGGGCCTGGCCCTGGGAACCCGGCTCGGGGAGCTGGGCCACTCCCAGGAACTCGGCTTGGGAAGCTGGGCCAGCCCTGGGAACCCAGCTCGGGGACCTGGGCCAGTACCGGGAACACGGCTCGGGGAGCTAGGCCAGTACTGGGAACCCGGCTCGGGGAGCTGGGCCAGGCCCCGGTAACCCAGCTTGGGAAGCTGGGCCTGGCCCGGGAACCTGGCTCGGGGAGCTGGGCCAGTACTGGGAACCTGGCTCGGGGAGCTGGGCCAGTACTGGGAACCCGGCTCGGGGAGCTGGGCCAGTACCGGGAACCCAGCTCGGGGAGCTGGGCCAGGCCCCGGTAACCCAGCTTGGGAAGCTGGGCCTGGCCCGGGAACCGGCCGGGAGCTGGGCCGTACTGGGAACTGCTGGGAGCTGCCAGTACCGGGAACCCGGCTCGGAGCTGGGCCAGTACCGGGAACCCAGCTCGGGGAGCTGGGCCAGGCCCCGGTAACCCAGCTTGGGGAGCTGGGCTACTCCCAGGAACCTGGCTCTGGGAGCTGGGACAGCCCCGGGAACCCGGCTCGGGGAGCTGGGCCAGGCCCTGGGAACCTGGCTCAGGGAGTGTCACTCAGACACTTTCCCTGTGGGGCGCCCTGGCGCTGCCCGAAGGCACAGTGAAGGGTGCAGGCTGGCCAACGTGGAAGCAGCCAGGAGCAGCACAGCAGGGACTCACTGGAGTGGTGAAAGTCCGGGCTCTCTTTGGTCGCAGCCCACAGGAGCTGGCTGCTCGATCTGCTGCTGCTGCTGCCATTCGTGGAGCAGGAGGCGGCTTTCCAGCTGTCAGCCACCCACGGGGAGTTGCTCACGTCCCTCCTGGAGAGAGATGAGGCTGCCAAATTTCTGACTGCACAAACTGAGCACCCTTGCTCCAGCCCCTGCAGTGCACCCTCCCAAGGCCCCACCCATGTCCTGCCCCTTCTCCGAGGCCCCACCCCCACTCACTGCCTCCCTCCTCCCTCCATAGCTCTCTCACTGGGCTGGGACAGGGGCTCAGGAGCAGGAGGGGTGCGGGCTCCAGAGTGGGCACAGGGAGGAGAGGTTTGGGGCGCAGGAGGTTTCCTGGCCAGTGGGTGCTACAGAGCCAGCACTCAGGGTGAGGACCATGTGGAACCCCTGTGGCTGTCCCTACTCCTAGGTACTGGAGGGACAGGCCACCTGCTTCCCAGAGCCATGTGGAGGCATGCTGGCCAGAGCTGCCAGGCTCTCTGGGCTGAAAACCAGGTACCTGGCGCCCCTTATGGGGAGGAGACGCTCCAGACAATTAGCCAGGGAAAGGCACCGGGAGAGGCTTTGCTGCCACCTGCAGCAGCCCCCCAGCTCTGGAGAGCCCCAGCACCTGGGCTGAGTTGCTGGCACCTTCCTCCTGTGCCAGTGTGCAGGGAGCTAGCAGAGGGCCGTCCGGAGGGGAGAGGGGGGAGACGAGGCTCCATAGCGTGAGCCCTGGGGTCCCCCTGCCAAGGCACCAGGGCTGCTGAGCTGGCTACTTCCCTGCTGATCTGAGCACAGAGCTGCCCTAGCCAGCAGTGGGGGCAACTCGGTGCTGGGGCTGGGGGCCGGGGCACCTCCTCACTGGCCATGGCAGCTTCAGGGCTTGGGAAGAGGCATCTCCTCCCCTACAGCGGCTCTAAGCCCCTGCGTGGCTGCGCAGCTGTGTGGGAGCCTGGTCGCAACCATTGCCTCTGGGTGGGTTGTACCATGGCGGGGCCGAGCCATCACTCACCGGTGCCAGAGGAAGGCATCTTCGCTGGCGTATCGGCCCAGCCCTGCAAGTGAGGCAGGTATTAGTTGCACAGCGAGGGCTCCTGCCAGTGACCAGGGCCTCCCCTGCCAGCCCCCCTTGTCGGCAGTGCCTCCAGAGCTACCCCTCTGAGCCACCTTTCTCATCAGACCCCTGTCTCTCATCTCATCCCCCTGCACCAGGCCAGGGCCTCTGCCAACTCTGCACCAGGCCCAGCATCAGTGGCTGGAGAGCCCCGGGGCTGTTCCCCCACCCTGAGATGGGAACCCCTGGCGCTCAGGGCAGGGCCCCTTCTGAGATCAGCTCCCAGGACAGCCCGTGGGCAGAGCTCAGACGTCTAAGCCGATCCCCAGTGTAATGTGCGGGCGAGTGGAGGTGGGGCTAGGGAGCCCTGTTATGATCCTAGAGGCTGGGACTTCTCAGACTGACTGAGCCCAGGCATCATGTCCCACCCCAGGGCTCTGCTGCCCCTGTTGGGGAGCGGACAGCTGGGCACGGAGTTCCAGGAGTGGACCGCACTCACCTTTTCCCAGGGCACACTGCCGGCCTCGGCTGTAGTGCCTGGCATGCTGCTGGCACAGGTAGACGGCCAGCACCAACAGCAGGAGCCAGAGCAGTGAGCCCACGCTGGCAATGACCACTGGCTGGCGAATCCCAGCCAGGATGTGGCTGAAGGAGAACCCGGCTGGGACCCTGGCCATCTTCCCAACCAAGGGCTCTAGGAAGGAAGGGGCAGATCAGAGGGTGAGCTGAGGGGACGTGCTGTGGGCAGTGCCTCCTGCCCGTACAGCTGCCTTCTGCTCCCGTGCCCAGGGCAGGGGCATTGCTGAGCCAGGCTGAGAGCTGGGCTAGTACTGGGGCAGCTGGGAGGAGACTGGCCCAGGGGGCAGAGGGAGACAGCACCACCCCCACCTCCCTCCGCACTCCTGGCAGTCGCCCAGGGCTGGCGGATAGAGCCCTGCGAGCAGCACACCTGGAGAAAGAGCGGGGAGGGGCCTATGGTCTAGGTGGAACACTGAGGGGCAGGCAGAACCGGGAGCAGAATGGTGTTCCAGACAGCCAGCGCTCGGCCCGGCACCGCAGACAATGTTCCCCGTGCCCAGCTCCAGCCCAACCCCACAATGTTCCCCATGCCCGGCTCCAGCCCGACCCCGCAATGTTCCCCGTGCCCGGCTCCAGCCCGACCCCGCAATGTTCCCCGTGCCCGGCTCCAGCCCGACCCCGCAATGTTCCCCGTGCCCGGCTCCAGCCCGACCCCGCAATGTTCCCCGTGCCCGGCTCCAGCCTGACCCCGCAATGTTCCCCGTGCCCGGCTCCAGCCTGGCCTGACCCCGCAGACAATGTTCCCTGTGCCCAGCATGAGAGAAGGGAAACTGAGCCCAGGGTGCATGACCTGTGTGCTACCCCCAGAGGGTCCCTGCAGTCAAAGAGACACTGGGGAGGGGTCATACATGTCTGTCCAGGCTGGCACTTTGCAGCTGGCGAGTGCTAAGGATGCAGGCTTCTGAAGGCAGCAATCTGCCTGCCCCCTCCCCACCCCACTCCCCTGCTGGCTCTCTGCTCACAGGGCTCACCCCCTCCCTTTGAGCCCATCCCAGCTCCAGGGGGCTGCAGCTGTACAAAGAGCTCTGGAACAAAAGGGCAGTTCTGACCTAGGCTGCTGCATGTGGCATTGCTGGGCACCCCAAGCCCAGCTCCATTGAAAGCTGCCACCTGGATACAGACGTTAATCCCAGCCTGTAACACAACAGTTTCCAGGCTGTGTGTCTCTCCATCCACGGTCCTGTTAGTGTGATGGTGCGTTCCATTGCCCAGGTACCACACCTGCAACACACCCAACAGAGCTAGCACGGTTGTGATGCACCCAGATACCCAGCACAGAGCCAGCGTAGCTGTGACACACACAGGTACACAGACAGGATGCCTGTCATACCCCCAGTACAGGGCTAGCACGGCTGTGACACAGACAGGACGCCTGTCATACCCTCAGTACAGGGCTAGCACGGCTGTGACACATGCAGATACACAGACAGGACCCCTGTCATACTCCCAGCACAGGGCTAGCACGGCTGTGACACAGACAGGATCCCTGTCATACCCCTAGCACAGGGCTAGCACAGCTGTGACACATGCAGATACACAGACAGGACGCCTGTCATACCCTCAGTACAGGGCTAGCACGGCTGTGACACATGCAGATACACAGACAGGACGCCTGTCATACCCCCAGCACAGGGCTAGCACAGCTGTGACACATGCAGATACACAGACAGGACGCCTGTCATACTCCCAGCACAGGGCTAGCATGGCTGTGACACAGACAGGACGCCTGTCATACCCCCAGCACAGGGCTAGCATGGCTGTGACACACAGGTACACAGACAGGATGCCTGTCATACCCCCAGCACAGGGCTAGCATGGCTGTGACACACAGGTACACAGACAGGATGCCTGTCATACCCCCAGTACAGGGCTAACACGGCTGTGACACACAGGTACACAGACAGGATGCCTGTCATACCCCCAGCACAGGGCTAGCACGGCTGTGACACACAGGTACACAGACACAGAGCCCAGCAGCACTCCCAGGCACATGCCCTGCTCCCTAGCACCCGCCTGGTTTCCTCCCCTCCTTTGGGCGAGAGCACTGCAAGAGCTGGAGCTCCTGCCAGGTTGCTGCTAGCGGCAGCATGGCCGGGTCAGGCCGATTTAGCTCGAACCTCCATCCCCACGGCGAGCAGGAGCACATCAGCATCGTGCTGGGCCCAAGGCCTGGCCCGGGCACCCCTCACCTGGTAGCCCCGGATGATGCCGTTGTGTGCATGGTGGGGCGGGGGGGCCCAGGTGACGAGCACTGTGCCATTCCCATCTGCCACTGGCCTGATGGTGATGTGCTGTGGAGCTGCACTGGGCACTGCAGAGGAGAGAGCCGTGAAAACCTCCGGCAGCACGGGGCCCAGCCACTCCCGACACAGCGGCAGGAGCCCGGCCCCACGTCCCGAGCACGCAGTGGTCCCTGCCAGTCCTGCTAGAGAGGCAGGACGGTGGGGGTGTGCGGAGCGGTGTGGCTGCAGATGAAGAGGTTCCTGGGGTCTGCCCCATGGAGCCGGGTGCGGATGGCACAGCACCCTCCTGCTGGACCTGGCCTGCTAGAGCGGCAGATGCAACAGAGACTGCTCGCGGTGAGTCACTGTGCGGCTAGAGTCAGCCGGCGGCACCTGCCATTGCTGGGAGCAGGGACGGCCTGTGAGCCTAGGCAGACTCGGCGGTCGCCTAGGGCGCCGCCGGCCCGGGGCGCCCCATGATGACGTCATGGCCATTGACGGCTGTGCAGGCGGGGGCGCCGATCGCGCCTTCCACCTGGGGCGCCAGCTGCCGCAGTCTGCCTCGGGCCGCTCCAGGGTTTGCCTGGGTCCTTTGGGATTGTGCCTGGTGCCACTCCTCCTCCTCCCGGCCTGGCCCCTCTAGCACAACAGGCCCAGAGCCAGCTGGGGCACATTGGGCATGTGCCCTTCCCCCAGGGGATGCACAGCAGTGCTACGGGCAGGCTCCCTCAGACACTGTGGCTGTGCGTGCCCCAGCGGTCCCCTGCCCACGCTCCTGCAGCGTGGGCCTGTAAGCAGCAACCGCGCACCAGGCCCTCCACCCAGCCCTGACGCCCGGCCAGCCGCCTCTGGCCCCTTGTGTCCTGACCCTGCAGAGCGAGCTGAGTTGGGGCCCGGAGGGGGAGAGGCTGGGCGCGGGGCTGTACCTTCCTCCGGGATCCAAAGGTGCCGGCTGTTGCTGTCCAGGCCATGGACCGGCCCGGTGTAGGGCCGCACCTTGAACTCGTACTTGTAGCCTCTCCTCAGGGCTGGCACGATGGTGCTGTGCTCCCGGGGCACCTTGCGTTCCACCCACGCGGTGCTGAGCGGCAGCACAGAGCGGTACAGCACTGCGTGGCCCTCAGCATGCTGGGACGGGCCAGCCACCTGCAAGGCAGCCAGGGCAGCGGGCCTCAGGGCAAGCCAGTGGGGATCTGCCAACCTCCATGTGTCCCCAGCCGAGTCTCCTGGCCTGCGCAGGGTGGTGCTTAGAGAATGACAAAACCTGCTGCTGACTGCATTGCTGTGTGTCAGAGGGGGAGCCCAGTGAGTCTGTAACAGGAAAACCTTACAAAACAACCAATGGTCTGGTAGCACTTTACAGACTAACCAAACATGGAGATGGGATCATGAGCTTTCGTGGGCACAGCCCGCTTCTTCAGCACTGTTTAAGGGGGACAGTTGACTCCTAAGTCTCAGTCAGATGCTGTGCTCTGGAAGGTATCTTGGCTTTGTACTTGTTTCTTTGTAACTTTCCGCTACCTTGCCTTTTCCATTCTGCACCTTGTTGTAAGATTGTTGAGCTTTGCAACTTGGAAACGCTCAGTAACTTTGCTTTATAAGCTCAGAAACCTACTGTAAGCTTGGTGATTGTTGAGCCTTGCAACTCTCAGCCATTGCTTGTAACTTGCTCTAAGCTGCACTCCACCCTGTGATAAGAGGTTGTGTGAATGGAGAGGTTTGGGGTGAGATTAACAGCAAGGCTAAGCTGGGGGAGCCAGGAGCCAGGTGGTGACTAATTAAAGACACAAGGCTGCCCTAAGCAAACAAAGGAGCGGGACTGAGGGAGGCCTGGGCATGTAGGACCCTGTATGTGACAGGAGCCTCCCAGTTCCAATAAAAGGAGAGAGCACATGGCAGGAGCTGCTTTCTGGCCAGCTCCCCAGCCTGGATCCATGGCTAGAGGCAAACCTCCGGAGTCAATGTGCCTTGGCTCCCTCTGCTACCCTGGGCCTGGGTGAGCGCCTGAGGGCAGGAATGAATGTGTGAATGGACCAATGACTGTGCTGTTTGGGAAGGTGAGCGAGAGAGGGTTCAATACCTCTAGTGGCATTCAATGACAGCTCAGTCCTTGAGTTTAACCCTCAAGTCTAATGAGGTTAATTCCTCAGGTAATAAATCCATGAGTGTAACCCTGGGGTGGTCTCCAGTGAAATCTGGGTAACAGCTGGGTGGGTATTTAGATGGGTGGGTGGAGGAGTCGCTGGGTGGGAGCGTCGGTGGGTAAGGAGCCGGGGGGTTGGCCGGGGAGTCAGTGGGAAGGGGCATCGTTAGGTAAGGAGCTGGGGGATGGTTGGGTGGGTGGACGGGGGAGTTGGTGAGTGGGGACATTGTTGGGTAAGGAGCTGGGGGGTGGGCTGGGGGGTGGTTAGATGGGTGGCTGGGGGAGTCAGTGGTTAAGGAGATGGGGGGTGGGCTGGGGGGTGGTTAGATAGGTGGCTGGGGTAGTCAGTGGGTAAGGCGATGGGGGTGAGCTGGGGGTGGGCTGGGTGGGTGGTTAGATGGGTGGCTGGGGAAGTCAGTGGGTAAGGAGATGGGGGTGGGCTGGGGTGGTTAGATGGGTGGCTGGGGGAGTCAGGGAGGGCTGGGTCGGGTGTCCAAGAGGCTCACTGACCATCCAATGCAGGTAGACGGCAGGCAAGTTGGGGAGCACGGTGCTGTTGTCAAGGTACAGCTGCACATCCATCAGCTCTCGGGGGCCGTCCTTTGGCCACTCCCTCTGGCCAGTGTCCAGGGGGTCTATGGGCAAGAAAGGGGCAAATGTGGGGCTGGAGGCTTGGGCAACAGGAGCTCCCTGGGGCAACACCACACCCTGGGTATGTCTAGACTACATGGCTCCATCAACGGAGCCATGTAGATGAGTTTACTAGACATAGGAAAATGAAGTGGCGATTTAAATAATCGCCACTTCATTTACATCAAAATGGCCACCACGCTGTGCCGATCAGCTGTTTAGCGGCACAGCGGGGCAGTCTGGACGTGCCACGGTCGACAAGGGAAGCCTTTGTCGACCACTCCTGTGTGCCTCGTGAAATGAGGCAGAGAACTCCTGGTGCAAAGCCGGGGCTGAGGGCTCGGAGCTTTGGTTGCAGGAGGCGGGGAAGCCAAGGGGCTCGCCTGTGGAAAAGTGACCCAACGGGGGCTGACGCGCTGCAGGGGCTGTCCCAGAGTGGGTCAAGGGCCCTGAACCTGTGGGTCCGTGACACCACGTCCACTCCTGGGCCCTACGCCCCCAAGGCAGGGAGCTCCTCACCCAGGACAGACACCAGCGCTGCTTGGCTCTCTCGTTCACCCGCCTGGTTGGAAGCCACACAGGTGTACAGCCCCGTGTCACTCCTCTGAGCATGCACCACCAGCAGCCGCCCGCTGGAGACCTGCAGGGAGCGAGAAGCAGTCAGGCCCCAGGCCTCCCCTGCCGGCAGCCCCAGTACAGGCTCGGCCTCGGGGGGAGCCTGGCTTGTGTCCCCACATGCTGGGCCAGCAGCAGGAGTGGCAGCATCCCCAAGCCCAGCATGACAGTGAGTGAGGGAGTATGTTTGGGCTAGGAAGTGAAGGGCCTGGCAGCCCGCATGGGACCAGGGCAGCTCTCTCCCACCCTGAGACGGCTCCGTCCCTGCCCTGGGAACCTGGGGGCCAAGGCGGCTCCATGCTCTGTCCCAGACCCGGGAAGCTGGGGACTGAGGGCAGCTCCGTCCCTCTGCAGGCAGCCAACACAAAGAGGCTTGGTGCTCTAGTGTGCAGCCATGGCCCCTGCTGGAGGTGAGAAGGGGAAAAGCCGGGCCAGAGGAGGACCTGTGGAGGGGAGAGGGCCAAACTTACTTCGTAACACCCATCCTTCTGGCTTATGGGGACCCCATCCTTCTTCCAGGAGATGGTGGGCTCAGGATACCCCTTGGGGGGCGCACACTCTAGCAGCACCTGCTCCCCCACCATCACCACCAGGTTGCTGGGCTGCAGCCGGAAATCTTCCCACAGTGCTGCAAGGAGACCGAATATCAGCCAAAGCCCATAGTGAGGCCTCCAGCCCTTCTGCTCCCCAGCCTGAGGCAGAAGCTGGCCCAGCTAGACCCCGGCTGGCAGTGAGCCCCTGTTCTCCTTTGGCACATCCTCCGGTCCCTGCCGATTCCTGCTTGTGCCTGAGCCGGGCCTGAGGTGCCCTCACTACACAGTCAGCGGCTGCCCCAGGCCAGGCTAGAACCCTGGAGTCTTGGGCACAGGCCGGCGGGCGTGTGTGCTGCTGAGGGGCCAGCTGTAGATGCCACTGGTGTCTGTCAGCCCTGTAGGTTCTGGGCGCTGGATTCTCGCGGTGCAGCCGCTGGGCCCACACTGCTCCTTCTTGCGCAAAACCCCCCTGTTGCGCAAGAGCCGTTTTTCTGGGAAAAAAGCGGTAGACAACTCCTTTTTGCGCAAAAAACAACTGCTCATTAATTATGCAAATGAGGCTCGGCGATATTCCACGCTTAGCCTCATTTGCATATTTCGTGCGCAAAACCAGTGCAATATAGACACAAGGTGTGTGACACAATCCGAGCAAGGGCCAAGAGGCTCCCACCCAGCACTTGCTTCACTTCTGGTGTGGCAACCCTACGAGTGGAAGCTGAGGGTGCTCTGTGCCATTCAGGGTAGGGCCCCTGTGGCTACCCCTGAGCAGCACATGGGTGACGCCTGACAGGCAGAACTGAGCCTGGGACCTCTGGAGCTCAGGGCACGAGCCGGAGCCGCTATTGCTTGAGCTAAAGCCAGCTGGCTCCCAGCTCAGACTGGAGCAAGCTCATGCTGTCTCTCTCTGTCAGTGGTCTCAGTGCCCGTCCCGGGGCAACGACCCACGCCCAGCCGGTGTGTGGCTACACCTGGAAATTGCTCCTGCTGTTATTTAGCCTCCTTTCACAGCTGGCTGGTTGGGCCACTTCCCAGAGCCCGTGAAAAGCAGTGGTGAGCAAAGACTTTTCCAAGCCAGGTCCAGTCTCTTGGCTGCCCAGTCAGCAGGGCCATATCCAGGCATACGCTCCCATGAGCAGCTCTGAGCCCTTACCAGCAATGTAGAGGGAGGCATTCCTGCTGCGGGCGGTGCCCAGGGGGTTGGTGGCTACGCAGGTGTAGACGCCCTCGTCGGACTGGCCCTTCCGCTGGTTGAGGCGGAGGAAGAAGAGAGACCCGTCAGGCAGGAGGGTGCGCTGGGAGTAGGCGTTGTCTTTGCTGGTTTCCACGTACTGCCCGTTGCGGTACCACTCAACGGTGGGAGGGGGGCTCCCAGCCACGCGGCAGTGCAGGGTGGCCGGCTGGTCCCAACGCACCACCAAGTCCGTGGGCTGGTCGATGATGTAGGGGGGGAACTCCTCGGACCCTAGAGATAAAGCAGCAGAACATGACATCACCCAGGCTCCCCCATCCCGCGTGGCATTGCAGCCCCCGCCATGGCACCTGTTCGGCTGCCTCTTTCGCACAGCCCTGGGAGGCAGGGCTGGAATTGCGGGGCAGAGCTAGCCTCAAAGAGCCCAGCAGCCAAACCCCCCCGCTCCTCGGCTCTGCCCGAGCCAGCCAAGCCGGAGGGGGGAGGAGGGGGAGCCCTGGAAGACAGCAGTTCCCACATCTTACCCAGGCTAGCAGGAGCAGGATGTTTGCTTTGCCACAGATCTCGGCACGCAGCCAGCTTCCCTCCTTCCAGCGGGGTGTCCCACCCACGCTGCCCCACTCTGCCTCGGGCACTTTGGGGGCCTGTTCCATGTGCCTGTGTCTGCAGCAGGTGGGCTGCCCCAGGTGCAGGGCTGGACAATCGCAGCATTGTCCTGCTGTCATGGCGCATTGGGAGACCCCCCGACCCTGCACCCCGTCTGCAACAAGATGTGACTCTCCACCAGCCAGTCAAACAGGGAGGGTTTATTGCTTCTCCGAGATACCGCACAGCCCGGGTTCGATGTGGGCAGGCAGCCTCCAACCCTTTGGGGTAGGGGTCCACAGGCCCCTGAACCCCCAGTCCTCAGCTCAGTCACTTCTCTTCATGATTGCCCAGCCAAGACTGCCCCTTCTCCAAAACCACTGAACACCCATCTCGCCCCCCCCCCGAAGCCCCCCACCCCCTTTGTTCAAACCCCTTCCCCTGGTCAGGTGAGAACCGGCTGGGGCATTGTCTACGGGACATGGGGGCCCTCAGGGCGACCCCCACTGGGCAGTGCTTACAGACAGAGGCCAGTAGGGGTCAGCCACAGCACACAGAGGGTACGTCTACACTAGCTCGTTAGTTCTAGCTAGGCAGGGTAATTAGGGCAACCGGAGTTGCAAATGAAGCCCGGGATTTAAATATCCCGGGCTTCATTTGCATGTTCTCAGGCGCCACCATTTTTAAATCCCCCTTAGTCCAAACTCCATGCCCGCGGCTACACACAGCACGGAGTAGGTAGTTCGAATTAAAGATCCTAATTCGAACTACCGTTATTCCTCGTGGAATGAGGAGTAACGGTAGTTCAAATTAGGATCTTTAATTCGAACTACCTACTCCGTGCCGCTTGTAGCCGTGGGCACGGAGTTCGGACAAAGGGGGATTTAAAAATGGCGGCACCCGAGAACATGCAAATGAAGCCCGGGATATTTAAATCCCGGGCTTCATTTGCAACTCCGGTTGCCCTAATTACCCTACCTAGCTCCAACTAACGAGCTAGTGTAGACGTACCCACAGCGACCAGTGAATGCCCAACAGAGTGGGCCCAGGACCACTAGAGTAGACAGCCCCCCACTGCGTCACACCTGCCCACAGAGTGAATGGCACACAACACGGGGGGAGCGCCACAAAACCTGGGGCCATCGCGCCCTGGGCGAGAGCCCTCCCCAGGAGCACGGGCCCCTCCTGGTACAGCGCAAGGATGTGTCCCAGACCTGCCCCCTAGTGTGAACCCAGCCAGGGCAGGGGGCCAGAGGCCTGGACACGTTGCCTGCAGGGTAGGGCCGGGACAGCTGGGGTGGCTGCTGTCAGCAGAGCTCGGAGCCATGTGAGCTAGCGCATCGGGCTCTTCAAGGCTACCTCTAGTCTGACCTCCTGGATAGCACCGGCCAGAGCCCTGCCCCAAACAACCTAGAGCACAAACACCCCATCTGGAGACCCCCCATCCCTCTGGTCCGTGACACTCCCCTACTTTATTTCCTGTCTGGATTTGCCTAGCTTCTGTTCCAGCCATGGGACCTTGCTGGACCTTGTCCTGCGGGACTGAGGACCCCGCTGCTGACGCCCTGCCCCACGCAGGCACTGACCCGCTGTGACCAACCCCGCCTCCCCCCCGCCTTCTGTGTTGTGCTAAGCAGCTGGAGCTCTGTGAGTCTGTCACTCCACAGCAGGTCTCTGAGCCTTCATCAGCTGTGTGACTCCTCTCTGAGCCCTGCCAGTTTCTCTACAGCCCCCTCGACTCGTGAGCACTGGGGTAGGACTCCTGCAGCGGTTGCACCGGGGCCAGGCCCGGGGGTGAACGCACCGCTCCGCACCTGCTCAAGGAGCTGGGGTTCAGCTGATTCCCCACTGTGACCCCCCGAATCTCCTTCAGTGTCGCTGCTCCCCAGCAGTCTCCCTGTAAGTCTGGCTTGCCATCTCCATCCCGCGTGCTCCCAGTGATCCGTGTTTCAATGCATTGGGCATGCTCGCACCCCGCATACCCAGCAATCAGATCCCTCTGGATCACTGAGGGTATGTCTAGACTACATGGCTCCATCGACGGAGCCATGTAGATGAGTTTACTAGACATTGCAAAATGAAGCGGCGATTTAAATAATAAACGAGGTTTACCAGAGCAGTCGATGAAGGCTTCCCTTGTCGACCACGGCACGTCTAGACTGCCCCGCTGTGCCGATCGTTGGCACAGCACGGCGGCCATTTTGATGTAAATGAAGCGGCGATTATTTAAATCGCCGCTTCATTTTGCTATGTCTAGTAAACTCATCTACATGGCTCCGTCGATGGAGCCATGTAGTCTAGACATACCCTGAGGCTCCCCCCATTTCTGTGTCACCCTCAGACTTATTGGGATGAGTTTATGTTTTCTGCCAGGCCGTACATAAAAACGTTAAGTATGACAGGGCCAGGAACTGCTCCCTGCAGGACCCCGCTAGAAGCACACCCCCCTGATGATTATTCCATGTTTACATTGTGAGATTTAGCAGATAACCCGCTCTGAATCCATTTAAAATATGCCAGGTTCATTATAAATTGTTTTAGTTTTTAATCAAAATGTTGTGTGGTGCCAAGTCAAATGCCTTACAGAAGTCTAAGCATATCCTGTTAGCCTTTATCAGCAAAACTTGCAATCTCATAAAAATATCGTTAGTTTTACAGGATTTATTTTTGCTAAGCCCATATTGATTGTCCTTAACTCAGCTGGCCATAGTTTTATCCTTGTCTCCTTTGCTTCCCTTATCGATTGACTCCAGTTCCTAACTCCTAGTTTATATTCATTGTTATCAACTTCCAACTATCCACTGAAGATCCCATTACCCAGAAAGCCCCCTTGGGATGCGTCATTCTATACCCCAGGCACCTGGGCCACTCTGCCTGTGGCCTGGGGAAGTTCGGGCCCCCCACTATGGGATAGCACATCGGCTATGATGCTGGCATTCCCCTTGACATGGATCACTTCCATGTTGTAGTCCTGCAGGAGCAGCCCCCCCCCCCCGTTCGGCTGCTGCACGGCTTTGAGGGGGCTGGCGCGGGACCACTCTCTGCGGTCATACCAGCCCTTCCACTTCTCTTGGGCTCTGCCCATGGTCTCCCTGGCTGGGCCCACGCACTCAGTGAGCCTTTCCCAGGAAGCCAGGACATCCTCCACCCCCGACTCTCCATCCGGGGCGGTCTCCCCCTCCCATAACTCTCTCAGCAAGCCCAGGGGGTCCTTCCCCCTTCTGCACCAGGGTTCGGTCGAGGAGAACCTGGCAGACCCTAGGGGTGCCTCCCTGTGTGCAGACAGCAGGTGGGGCAGGTACTTCTCCCAGTCCTGCAGGTGCCGGTGCATGAAGGCCTCCAGCATCGGCTTCAGGGTCCCCTGGAACCTCTCCACCAGCCACTGGACCAGGAGCCATACGCCGGGGCCCTGTGCTTCTCCCACAAGCACTGGAGTGGGGCCGACATGAAGTTGGATCTCTGGTCTGTGAGGACCTCCTGGGGAAACCCCACCCTGCTGAAAATGGCCAGCAGCACGTCTGCCACCATGTCTGCCTCGCTAGAGGGCAGAGCCACGGCCTCGGGGCAGTTGGTAGCCAAATCCACTGCTACCAGGATGTATTTTTTCCCTGTCCGGGTGGCCTGGCCAACAGGCCCCACTATATCTATGGCTGCTTTCCGGAACGGCTCCTCTATGGTGGGCCGGTGCCTCAAGGCAACTTCCCTCCCTGCCCCCCCGTCTTGGGCTTTCCACGCCCTCTGGCAGGAGTCGCAGGCCCGGCAGTACCGCTGCACGGCTGCAAATATCCCAGGCCAGTAAAAGGCCTGAAGCAGCCTTAGCCGGGTGCACTGAATACCCCGGTGCCCTGCGAATGGAACGTCATGGGCCACATACAGCCGCCTGGGGTGATATTTTTGGGGGGACCACCAGCTGCTGCTGGACCTCCCACATCCCCACCTTCCCTGGGGGGAGCCATTCCCAGTACAGGAATCCCCTCTCCCCCAGGAATCTCTCCTGGCAGCCTCTCCCCAGGGGCTGAGCTGCGTTGAGGCCAGTCCAGTCCCTCAGCATCTGTAAGGATGGATCTGCCTGCACCTCAGCCTGGAATTCTGCAGCTGGGGCAGGAACAAGGACCTGTTCTCCCCCCCTTGCCTGGGTCCGGGGCTCTAGCCCTGCTGGGCCCCATGTCTGCTGGGATGGAGCCCTGAGCCCCCTGCAGGGAGCCCTTCTCTGGGTCAGAGTTGCCAGCCCCTCGCTGGCTCTGGCTATGGGTGTTGACTGGGGCCCTGTGGGGTCTGTCTCACCAGTCCTCTAGGTCACCCCCTGTCAGCACCTCCGTGGGCAAGTGTCAGTGCCCCCCACGTCCTTGGGGCCCTCCTTAGCCCCCCATTTCAAATGCATCCGGGCTATAGCCACCTTAAACGGGGTCCCATCTATGTCCTACTGGGTCAGCTGAGTGTTGGGCACCATGTGGTACCTTGGGCCGGGCCAGCATCACCTCCACGCCGGTGTCCCAGTTGCCCATCACCTCCCTGCCATCCACCTGCAGGGGCACGAGACACTCGCTCTACAGGGGCTGCCCTGCCCCCACCCGGTACACGGAGAAATCCGCCTCCAGAGGGTCAGATCTCCCAGGGGAGTTGGCCTGAGAGGCCTTCACCCCACTTTGAGCTGAGGTTTGCCTGCCGGCCCCTGCCTCTGGGGCAGCCTGCACTTCCCCCAGCCCCTGCCAGTTAATCCTGGAAAGTCTCAGGTTGTGGGACCTGTCCTGGTGCTTGGTGTACTGAGCCCACTTGTGGCCTCTTTGCCCACAGCGATGGCAGGTTAGTTCCTGTGGGCCCCTTCGGGCTGGCTCCATCCAGGCCCTGGCTGTCTCTCTGGGGAGCGGATGGCTGGCCCCTGCCTCTTGTGTTCGCTCCTTAGATGATTTTCTCCATTGCTCAGCTGAGAGCTGGTCTCTGCACGATTCCCTTTCTCTCCGGGACTCCCGATCACACCCGGACCGGCTGTCAGTGAACTCATCCACCAGCCTTTCGGCATCCTGGGGGTCCTCTGGCCGCCGGTCCTTGAGCCACAGCCTCAGGATGGGTGGGCACGCTTCATAGAACTGTTCCAGGATCATCAGCTTAACCAGGTCCTCTGCGGTCTGGGCCCCGACCCCAAACACCCACTTGAGGCAGTATTGCACTAGGCAGGAGGCCAGATCCACATGGGTCTCCCTTGGCTCCGTCTGAACCCCCCGGAACTTCTACCTGTATGTCTCAGGGGTTAGCCCGAACTTGTGCAGCAGGGCCTCTTTGACCCGTTCGTAGTTGCCCAGCTGCAGATTCTCCAGTTGGTTGAGCACCCCTGCAACTTTCTGATCCAGCAAGGGGGTGAGCTGTTGGAACCGGTCTGCTGGGGGAATCTTGTGTAGTTCACAGGCCCACTTAAAGGAGCTAAGAAACCCGTCCATGTCCCCCACATCTTTACATTGGGCCAACACGAGCTTCTCAAAGCGTCTGTGCGTCCCGGGCCCCCTGGGGTCCTCCCCACTCACCGCAGCCAGGGTCCCTTGGCTTCTCCGTTCCGCCATGACCAGCTCATGCTGCCGCTGCCTCTCTTGATTCTGTCATTCTGTCTCCCGTTCCTGGCATTCTTCCCTACGGTCTTGCTGCTCTTTCTCTTGTGACTCCAATTCCTTTAGCCTCAGCTCGATCTCCAGCCATCGCAGCTCTTCCGGGATGGACTCCGCCCTGGACGAACTGCTGCTGGCAGAGCGTGGCCTGGTGGGCACTGTGTCTGTCTGGCGGACTCCAGCCTTCCCTCTGGTCTGAGCACCTGAGACGATCTCAGGGGTTGTTTGGCTGCTCCCCGCTGGGACAGGTTCCAGGTCCCTGGACTGGTCATTATTTTCCAGCTGGGCAATCAGCTGGGCCTTGGTTGCTTTCCCCATGGGCAGGCCCCTCTCTCTGCACAACCCCACAAGGTCTGCCTTCAGGAGTCGGGCATAGGCCATCTCCCCGCCGATCCCCAAGGTGTAGACTCACCGACTGAGAGCTGCAGCACCCCACAACTCCCAGGAATCGCTTCACTGTGCCTCCAGTATGTCTGGCTCTTGCAAGCCCCTTCCTTCTACTGTGCTGTGTCACTTGCTGCTGGAAGCTCCATCCACGGGGCGCAGCGCATCCCACCCCGACATCACTGTGGTGGCACGTCAGGGATTCCCCCGATCCTGCACCCCCGTAGCAGCAAGATGAGTCTCCACCAGCCAGTAGAATAGAGGGTTTATTGCTTCTCCAGGATACAGCCCAGCACAGACGTGATGTGGCTATAAGGAGTCAGGGCCAGGCAGCCTCAGACCCCTTGGGTAGGGTCCACAGGCCCCTGGCCCCTCAGTACTCAGCTTAGTCTCTTCCCTTCATGTTTTTCCTTATAAGCCTGACTTTTCCCCAAACCACCCCCTGCCTTTGTTCCAACCCCTTCCCTCTCCGGTGAGAACCGGTTGGTCCATGGTCTACACATCAGGGCCCTCAGGGCGACCCCCTGCTGGGCAGTGCTTACAGACAGAGGCCAGTAGGGGTCAGCCACAGCCCACAGCCCAAGCATAGCGCCCAGCAAGTGGACCGTACCCCCACTACATCACACCTGCCTATAGCCCCACCCCATCACTCACTCCTTTCCCCCTCCCCCACTGCTTGGGTCTCTCTGCCCTAGACGGGAGCTGCCGTGCCTACAGCCTGACAGAGCCTGCTTCCAGGTGGGGGGGGGGCAGCCCTGGCAGAGCAGGGCTGACACAAATTAATGACCCTGGACTTCTGGTGACTGGTTAGTTCATCTGAGCGGCCACTGCCAGGCCCCCTTTCAGCAGGGCTTTCTGGTCAGAACGCTGGCAACCCAGAATGGCACCTGGACACAAACCCAGGATGCCTGGGTAAAATCTGGATGGGTGACAGTCCCAGGGACTGTTGAGCGAGTTGGGATCCGGCATGAGCAAGGGCGGTGGGAGCAGAAGCGGGAGCAAAATGATGGTCTGACTGATACAGCCACATTTGAAATATGACATTTGCTATTGCATTCTGCTGCAGAACATGAGCATGCTGCTTCATGCACCAGGGCTGGGCTGGCCATGTTCAGTGCAAGTGTGGGAGTCAGCAGAGACCAGCCAGAGCAAAAAAGTTGGAAGGCACTTATTCACCTTATATGAGGTACTGGCACTCCAAGGGCAGAGTTAAGGGTATTGGTCACAGCCTTTTCATGCTGTTTTATGGCTGTGTGCATGTGTGTGACGTAGTGGGGGGGCTGTCTGCTCTGTAACCTGGGGTTCCCCTGAGCTGTGATGTGTGATTCCCACTGACTCACCCACATGTGTATTGGCCCAGACACCTAGTCCCAGCCTGAGCAGATAATAAAGTGTGACAGCGTGTCGGGGATCCCCCCGATCCTGCACCCCTGTAGCAGCAAGATGAGACTGCGCCAACCAGTAGAATAGGAGGGTTTATTGCTTTTCCAGGATACAGCACAGCATAGACGTGACATGGACATAAGGAGTCAGGGGCTGACAGCCCTAGACCCCTTGGGGCAGGCGTGCCTAGGCCCCTCAACTCCCAGCACTCTGCTTAGTCTCTTCTCTCTATGTTTCTTTAGCCAAGACTGTCTCTTCCCCAAACCACCCCCTTCCTTTGTTCCAACTCCTTCCCTCTCCGGTGAGAACCGGTTGGATCACTGTCTACATGACACTGGGGCCCTCAGGGCGACCCCCCCGCTGGGCAGTGCTTACAGACAGAGGCCAGTAGGGGTCAGCCACAGCCCAAGCATAGAGACCAGCGAGTGGACCATCCCCCTACTATATTACACGAGGCTCTTCCCAGGGGAAGAGACAAAGGAAGGGAGGCGGAGGTGGCCACCTGGCTGGGGGGCAGAGCCTGGGAGCTGGGCAGTCTGAGCATGGGGAAGCATGGAGATGGAGGAAGAAGTCTGGAACCAGTATAGGGGGTTCAGGGGCCTGTGAGCCCCTTCCCCCAAAGGAACTAGAGCTGTCGGTCTATCCTCTGATGCCTACATCGAACCCTATGCTGGGCTGTATCTCGGAGCAGCAATAAACCCTCTCTATTCCACTGGCTGGCGGAGTCACAGCGTGCTGCAGATGGGGTTGCAGGGTCGGGGGCTCCCCGACGCACCGTCACAATGTGTGCGTGCCTGTCTCCTTTTAACATTAACTTTGAATTTCCTCCTTTTCAGCTGTGTTATTTTAAAACACGCCAATGCTGCATTCTCCTTTCTTTCCCTTCTTACTCCCGCTTCCTGTTTACAGCCTTCACTGCAGGAAATGAAGGTGCTTTGTCTGGGAATTCTACTTTTTGTTGTGTAGCTGCTGGGTCCGACTGCTGGAGCGAACACTCAGCCAGGCCTGCAGCGGGAGGTTGGCCGTTGGGAACGTTTCGAGCCCATGTGAAAGAGGATAATTTGCAGTGACTGGACGCTGCATTGTCCCCGTCAAAGTCCCAGAACCTCTCTGGCTAAGTGATTCCAGCACTTCCTTCGCCACCTGGGGATATTTCCAGGGGCAAAACGCAGCTTTGCCACCTCTGTGAGCAGAGCCGGAGACGGCTGGTAGGCTGTGCCGAGCCCAGGCAGACAGCCGTAGTCCAGCTCAGCATCAGCACACCAGGCCGTACAGATAGAAAAGCAGCCCCGACCCCAGGGCACGCGCAGTCTGAGGTGCACAAAGAAAAGGCTGCAAGACACCGCTCCGTCCCAAGGAATCAACCTCTCCCTGGTCGGTCCACTCTGGTGCTTGGAGCTGCTCGGCCAGTGGCTGGTGGGCCAGACCCTGGAGCTGTGCTGCCTGGGAAAGAACCCCCAGTCAAATGGGGCTCAGGACAGACCCAGCCTGTCCTCCCATGGCCACACCTGCTGGCCACTGCACCGCGCCCAGCTCCCTCTGCCGGCCCCGGGGCGAGGCAACTCCAAGCAGTAGGAAAAGCGCTTGCTCCTCCAGGCTTTCCTCCGTAGTTCAGGGCTCCCAGCTCACCCGCCCTCAGTGCAGAGGAAAGGAACAGCCGGCCCCAGAGCCCTGCCTGTCCCGGTTCTGGTTGTGACCCCCAGGCCAGAGCCCGCGGCTTGGCCCTCGGAACGCACTCACCTCGCAGCTGCAGCATGGCTGTGCCCAGCAGCAGCCCCTGCAGTGCCATCCGTGCTGCGGCCATGCTCCCCCGGCGCTGCTTCGGGCCGCCCGCTGGGCCCACTCACCCTCGTGCTGCACTGCCCCAGGGCCGGGGGCTCGGCTGCTCCCACCAGGGCGCCCCCCACCCCTCACAAGGCGCGGGTGGCTGCTGGCGAGCTCTGTCGCCTGCAACGTCAGTGAAACGAGGGCTGCTACTGAGTCTCGCAGGGCTCAGGCCGGAGGGGCGAGCACAAACCTTCCTGTTTCCTGCCGGGACCCGCCCTGCCCAGCCAGCCCCACGCCCGAGCAGTTCTCTGCTGTTCATTCCCTCCGCCACTCTAGCTGCCTGTCCCCAGGGCGCGGTGTCCCGGTCTCAGGAGTGGGCCTGAAACGACAGCCAGGTTTCCCAGAGCCCTGCTGCACTCTGGCCAGAGCCATTGCCAGGCGCCGGTCCCAGGCTGGGCTGGCTCTTTGTGCACAGGCAGTTTGGTAGCAGCCCAGCCCCCGAATGCAAAGGGCAGCGCTGCCCAGCAGTCAGATTCAGGCTCACTCTGGGGGTGCCGGCTGAGGTCTCGCCTGACCTGCGCCGTCACGCTGCTGGTGACATGCTCTGAGCTCCTTGGATGGAGAGCACCAGAGCAGGGCGCGGCAGAGCCGAGGGGCACGTCAGCGCTAGACAGCAGCAAAGGACTGGATGGGCCACAGACCTGCTGCTCTGGCAAGGGCTGGGCAAGCCTCACCATGGCCAATCCTGGCCACATCCACACACCAGGCCCCGTGCAGAAAGCCAGGGCCGGCTGCTGTGCAGAGACTGGCCAGGGGGCTTGCGCAGCTCGGGGCTGGTTCGCTCACGTCGCACACTCCTCGCAAGCAAACCCCAAGGCCTAGAGCCACGGTGACACACCGGAGCCATTATCGTGGGTCTGGGGCGTTTGTAACGGAAGCAAAGGGACTGAGGGCCTGGGCACAGGCCTGGTGGAGCAAGGAGTCCAGGTTGCTGCTTAGCTCTCCCCAAGGGGGCGAGAGCCACCTGCGAGTCCCACTTGAGGGGGCTCTGAACATGGGGCGCTCGCTCCCCACAGGCAAGGGTTATGGGAGGGCCCCGCCATGTGGGAATGGGAGCGGATCCCCTTGGGAACCCAGTCCAACACCCCAAGACACAGGCACTATTAGCCCCCCCCCAACACACACATTCCAAAACAGGAGTCTGGCCCCCAAAGCTGGAGCCTGGCTTCGAATCAGGAGACTCTGAAAAGCAGCTGGCTGCTGGGCTGGGGTCTGTGCTTTCTGGGTCCTAGCGCAGAGGCTGCACTTAGGCCCCGTTTTCTGCATCTCTCCCCTCCCCCAGCCTGCAGCCAGCCTCCCTTTCGGGGCAAGCCGGGATTCGTTTGCCTGGCAGGCACGGGGGCTTTGAGAAAACGCCAAATAGCACAAGACCTGCAACAAAATGGCACGAGTTGGTGACGCCGTGACCTGGCTCGTGCCCGGCAGGCTCACACATCGAAGGCCCGTGCCGTAAGGTGGCCCTGCACTCCCGACGCCACCGCTGCCCAGCGCGGGGCGGAGGCCAGGACACGCAGCATGGTCCACAGGCTAAACCTGCCTCAGTTTTGCATCCTTCCCACACGGAGGCAGGGCAACCCCAGACCTCAGCAAACCCTGCAGCACGGGGCATGTTGGAACCATGGAGGCTGCTGGTGCCAGTGCCCACCCTCCCCCTCGCCACCCCCAGGAGGCAGCGCTGGCACCAGTGACACGGGGAGACTAGCGGGAAGGAGGCCCGTGAGGACAAGGCCCCAGATCTGCCCTGCGAGGCTGGGCCAGTCCCTGCAAAGGCAA